>CM029776.1:12822730-13337318 GCA_017562165.1 Ectropis grisescens
TGTAGATAGTACTCCCCACATTCAGGTTTGCTCTGGGAATTCGCGTGTTCTCATCATCATCATCAGCCTGTATTCGTCCACTGCTGGACATAGGCCACTTCCACTTCAGTTTGCTAATACACTGAGTTATATCGGTGACTCTAGTTCTCTGGCGAATCACTTCGTTCCGGATGCAATCCCTCAGAGAAACCCCAAGCATAGCCCTTTCCATAGCTCGCTGAGCGACTTTGAGCTTACGGACCATTTTCACTGTCAGTGTCCACGTTTCAGCACCGTAGGTCATAACGGGTAAGACGCACTGGTTATACATTTTTTGTCTTGAGACTTTGTGGGATGGGTGACGAGAAGACTCGACGAAATTTTCCAAATGCTGCCCAGCCCAACTGGATTCTTCTCATAGCCTTACTCTCAAAGTTACTTCTACCTAGTTCGAGCATCTGCCCTAGGTAAATGTATTTCTGTACAATTTCAAGAGTGATTCCATTTACGGCAATCGGCCCCGGAGCAACGAATTCGTTGCACATGACTTTGGTTTTATCCAAATTCATCCGGAGGCCGATGCGTTGAGAAGCGTCAGCCAGGCTGTCCAACGACTCTGCCATGATAACGATGTCGTCGGCAAATCGTAGATGAGAGATGTACTCGCCATAGATGTTTAGGCCGTGTTCAACTCAAACCAGAGTCTTAAACATATCCTCTAGTACGTTTGAGAACAATTTCGGAGAAATTACGTCCCCTTGTCTCACGCCTCGCTGCAGAGGAATATGCTTCGACTGCTGGTATTGGTTCTCATAGTAGTATGGATTATTATCTACTTTATTCATAGAGTAAATAAATATTCTAGATCGTGTTGCGTAAAAGTTTGTCTTGAATCGGGCGTTTTTGCGTGGAATCGGGCGGTAATAGTAAGTAATAAAAAAACGCCTGGATGAGATACAGCATCTAAGGCAATTGAGTAAAAACTGAATTGTTCTTCAAACAGAACAAATGCTTTGTTTTGGTTTTATTGATTTTCATTCCGACGTTTTCCAGTTCATGTGGCCATTTTTAGGCTTCTCTGAACCTAACCTTACCTATGTTCTCCAACAAGTAAGTATTACATCATCGCTGTACACAATAAATACATCAAGGTGCCTTGGCTTGTAAATTTGATGTAGTATAAAAAGAACTTAGACTCTAACCTGGAAGAGGGTTTATGCAGTATCTGGAAGAAGTCATAAGTCAAAGTCAAAATTACGGTATTGGAATAGCATGTCAAAGTATACGAAAAGAGATTGTCGCAACGGAGCAACTAAATACAACATCAAACACTATTCGAAGTGAGTTAAAGCCAATTTTTATCTGACGGTATATTAAATTTGTCAGCGTTAAATTTCGAATACCTAGGTAATCTCAGTTTATAGTATAATGACGTCAGATTAAACAAAATACAGTCGAACATAGAATATTAATAAACTAAACTAAACATACATAACCTACGTATCTAGTATATAATAGTCTCAAGATCACAACCTGATGTATTCATAATTTTGTGGTGAAAAAAAAACGTAAAACTTTACCAATTTCATGAAAATCTACATTTCCTTTACGAGAATGTAGGTACCTATGTTTCTTTCCCGTGCGTTAATGCATTTCTGAATGTCGAAGATTTGTAGCTGGTTTTCCGACAAACAGAAGTTTTATTTTGGTACAAAATAGATTTTTAATAAAGGTTGCTTTATTAACGCGAACAAAAGAGCTCGTGTCTACTGGGAGGAATACTGTCACTTCCGGAGTAGCGGAGCGCGGAAGGAACTGAACATCCGACACCACCCAGCAACATGATACGGATCCACTTTAACCTCTTCTGAATTAAATTAAATTTACGACGACAAACGAGACCTAAGAGACTGTTTGTCGCTTCTGGGGCACAAAAAGCACGGATAACAGTAAAAGTGGTAAACGTGACCTTACTTGATGGTAGCCGAATATGAACTGCACTGAACGCGGTACACCCTTGTATAAGCAGCCCAATAAATGTTGTCACTCCAGGGACTTGGGGCCTTCCCTCGCAAGGCGATAGTTAAGGCTATACGCCAACACGCTGCCCTTGTACGCATTGGAGGATGCCGCATGACCTCGTAAGATTCTAGGAACATGTCTGTTTCTTCACGATGTTTTCCTGCACCGTTATTAAGTTTAGTTAGCGGTATTACGCATATGACTTCGGAAAGATAGTGATGCGCGTGAAATTCAAACATCCGAAGGGGATCCGAATTGGCAGTAGCCACTCTCCCAACTAGACCAGCCGTAACTAACCGAATTTGGTTTCTGGGTTGTTGGTTTTGAAAGTTCTCTATTTACCTTAAGAATTATATCTAAGAATACAATTTGGACAAACTCCATTAAATATGTGGTACTTACAAGTAGGTATAAGACTGTTATTATTCCTGGGTGAATTGTTCCTTATTCCATAAACTCTATAGACATTGCGCTATCTTTCTTTTTTCTGTAGCCCGGGGGGTCTACCGCCTAACTCCAAAGCAGACGGAAAGCATTAGCTGTCTTCATAGCATTTGTCCTGTCATGCTTTCATTTCAGAGCGATCGCCTAACTATATCTGCTTTCAAAAATTGGCCGTGCAATCACAGATCAAAAATAAGTGAAGAAATGCGTTCTGTAATTACGTTTCGACACCACGTAATCGGTTTCGTCAAACTAGTCGATGCGAAAATATTTTATAAGTGTGATGAACAGTTTAAACGTCTCAAGGCATCGGTTCACATTTCAAATTACTTCAGTTATTGTAAATCTGTTTTACTTTACATTTATTATTCATTTATGAAGGTCATTATACAAGAGCATTGTTAGCATTACGATTAACCGAAGATAGGAAAAAACAAAAAACGGAACGCGATATTTGACAATTAATCCAAGTGTTCCCACCTTATATTTAAAGTTCTGCCTAGGCTACATTATAATACTTTACGTAAACCTCAAATATCCATAATTGATAGGAAATCATCGTTCTTTCTCAAATGTAATGAAAACATTTGTTTTAAAAGAAGTTTTCATCACAAGGAATTGTTACAAGTTACCTATTATTCTCCGCCAAAGTAAATTGTATTATTAAAAATTTCCACGTAACCCTAGCAATCTTTCGATTTATTGGCTGGCAGCATTGTATATTGTTTACACAATAAATTATTAAAATTTACACTTTATACAACCTCTATCTGAGGTAAACATTTACAATTTAATTTATGTAAAACAATGAAAACATTATATGTATATCGAATATATTATTTAGTAGTTTAGGCAAATTTGAATAGTGTCTATCGTTGCTAATAATTATAAGCTTGTTTTCACATTTCGTGAGGTTGTGGGTCGAAGCCCGCTTACACCACTTTAGAGTATTTTTCTTAGTGCTGATGTACTTATAAGTCTGTCATCATTGTCATTGAGAGAAGGCACCAGTAGAAGCATAAATTGGGCTGCCCATGTTTTATAATATTAATATAGATAGAATGTTTGCCGAGACGGCGGCTCAGGCGGACTGGTGTGTGTGTGTCTATAGAAGTGGTTGGAAGAGCAGGACATGTACCTCTTGAAAAGCAACACACCTGACTATAACAGTACAGTGTCACAAACCTATTGGAACTAGAGTCAAATCAGTAGCTAACACTGCACTGCGCTGCGCACCTAGAGATAATAAATAAAATATAAATATTGGTGGACATTTCACACACAACATCATCTGACCCCAAACTAAGCAAAGCTTGTACTATGAAAGCCACATAGCTGATATAATACTTATATATTTTTAAATACATACTTATTATACATAGAAAACACAGGCAAATACAAACATTTTTTATCAATCACACAAACATTTGCACTGGGTCATCGAACCCATGACCCACGGCTTCTGATTAGATAATCATCTCTAGGCCCTGTGATTTCTATGGACACTTCATCGAAGTGATACACAGTGAACTTATAAGTAATAAAGGATTCTGATTCTGTTAGCACATTACTGCATGCGTGGCTGTAGAAAAACAGGGAAAGGTGTTGACTTCCCTAGTGAGACTTAGCAAAGTCCTACCAATATACAAATAATAAAAATAATATATGGCATCAATAAGTTATATGTTAAAATAAAAGTGCTTTGTTTCAGATATATCTGTTGTTATGCGTCATGGTTGCGGTGGCTGATATATCAAGCTTCTCTGAGACCATCTCAAATCACAAAACAACTTCCTGAAGTGACGTCGCTGATTGATTAAAACGAAGTTTGAAGACTGATTGTCGAAGTATCTATAATTACTTACAAGAGTGTCATGTAAAAAGTATTGAAAATTAAATGTATCTGTTGCATCAACAATAATAACAATAAATATTGTGTTTTAATTAATATTTTGGATCCTAAATGAGAATTTTAGTGTAGCACACAAATGTAATGATTTATTAATGATGCATAATCTACACATATTGATTTATATGTGTAGATTCATGGAGTAGAAGATTGAGATGAGATAATGCCTGATGGTAGCAACCATACAACTATTGAACAGGAAGAGTAAATAAATCACTGCCTAGTACTGTACTTCACTCAAAAGTGGTGTGCCCCAGGTGTCTCCAAAGAGTCCTAACAATACATAACTGACTACACCTTGAGATGTAACAATAACAAGGTTTTCTAAAGTCAAAGTACTCAATGTCCTTAAAATACATATAAATGTCCAATTTATACATCAATCTATTACAGTCATTAATATTGGTGGTGGAAATTTCACATTCAACACCATCTAGCCCCAAACTAAGCAAAACCTGTACTATGGGAGCCAGATAGCTGATATTATAATATTCGCTTCGCTTGGTCTACAGCAGTGGCTTGGCAGACTTACTATCAGCTAGGCCAGCCAGACTAGCTATTTAAACTGAAGATCATGTTTGTTCTTTGATCGTAAGATAACTTAGGCAAAGGTTTTCTATTTCCCCATTCAGATTAAGAAATAAGGAGACGATCTTCTTAGCATTCCATGGATTCACCGTGCGGGTGCCGGGTCCATCGTGTGGCAGAGAGAAAAAACTCAGAGTAGTTCCCGAGACTTGTGACTCGGGCGTAGGTTTAAGGGGCCCCTTTCTGACGTACATCAACACTCACCTTCACCACTCGTTTTTCTCTCCCTGCCCAGCCAAATCTGATATGAGCCTACTAGTGCAGCTTTAGATACACGTTCTAGTATAGAACTTACTGCACTTCTGGATAAGCCAAGGTCTTTCAGTAGGTTATAGAGAGATTTTGCTGGTATACCTCTCGCTCCCACTTCTACAGCGTATAAACTAACTACATAGCCGTTTTTTGTTAATTCGTTTAGGAGGTCGTAATACTTATTTTGTTTCATCGCGTGGTCTTTAGGTATATTAGTTTCCCACGGTACGGTAAGTTCTACAAGGACTATGCGTTTCGTAGCTCTAGAAAAAGGAAAATGTCCGGTCTGGATGACGAAACACCCACATCCTCTGGGATTTTGTAGTGCTTTTCATACGTGTCCATTAAAATAGTCCAATCAGGTGCTGTACCCAGGATTGAGTAAGGCTTGTTCCTGGAGTTTGAAGTTGAGCCTTCTTTTACAAAGTTAATTTGTCTGTTGTTTGTCGTCAATCCCTTTTGGGCTCTAGCTACCGAAAGGCTCATGGCTTCACGTATGATTTCAAGTACTCTGTCATGACGCCGTGAGTAATGACCCCATTAAGGAGCACCTTGCATCCCACCAATATGTGCCTTGCTGTACATATCGCCTCTCCACAAGTATAGCAACATTTTTCAGAGGCTTTTCCCCACCTTACCAAGTTACTCTGGTCAGGAGGGTCATTTGGAATGCATTTAGATAAAATTTTAATAAGGCAGGGGACCAGTCATAGATCAAGGTGCGCCATTTTAGAGCTAATGGGATACAGAACTCACCTATGGTTAACCACTCACTTTGCATTTCTAAATTCATAGCGTGCACTTTGTAACCGTCATTTTCGTCTTGTTGTAGAAAGGTTTTTACCATGTCTCGGTCTTCCTTTTTTTCTCGCACCCAACCCAGCAGTATTTACTTGTGCACCTGCCATAAATTGTTTATGGAATTGAAGTCTAGATTCCAGGTCTGAAGCAGTTTTGTCTTTTGGGAGAGATGTAATTAATTGTCTTGCGACTTTCCCAAAACATGCGTTTTTGTAACTCTTAGGTGTTTGTAAAGTTCAGACGGTTTCTTTAGTTTCAGCCCAAAACTATTGTGATCCCTAAAAGAGTAGAGGGATCAGCCGGATGTGCCAATCCGAACCATGACTTCAATATCTTTATGACATTGGCATCTAGCTTTGCCAGGAGAGTTTTACCGATGTCATATACTAGGAAAGGCCAAGTGAGACGTGATGTGAGGTAGTTGTCATATATCCATGCTTTTTGATATTGCTGATAGGCTGCTGGTCTACCTTATTGAGGTTGTTCATGAAATTTTCAACAACCACCTCTAATGATGGTGTACGTCCTTTGTGATCTATCTTTCTACCAAGAAATTTGAAAGGCACTGCCTCTGCAATTGTGGCAACTCCTTGGCCACTTATGGAGAGTCCCGGATCGTAAGACGTATATTTGGTATTTCTTCTACCCAGACAAAGACAATGACACTTAGATGGTTTTGTCCTCATTCCTCCGTCCACGTACAGAACTCATCGACTTCGTTCAACAATTCTTGACACTGTTTGGGATTACGTGTAAGTATTGCAAGGTCGTCCGCAAAGGCCAAGATTGACTCAGTGTACTTATTGTTGATTTTAAACCGGTAGCCCCATTTCTTTTCACGGGATATTAATTTGTCTACTAAAATATTTATAACTATATTAAATGCTATTGGTGATAAGCAGCACCCTTGGAATAGTCCTACATTGTATTCAAGTGGTTTTGTGTATTCCTTGTTTACTGCTATGACGAATTTTAAGTGGCAATAATAAGAATTAATTATGTCAATAATTTCAGCAGGAAAGTTATACCATTTTAGGGCAAATATCATAAGTTCATGCTGGACAGAACCAAACGCGTTCTCTAGGTCTATCCAGCAGACTGTAATTTGCCTCTCATGTGTTCTGGCATCTTTCAAACTTTCTGCTAGTAATGTATTGTGTTCCAGGCATCCAGAAATACCAGGCAAGAACCCTTTCTGGTGATTGGGCCTGAAATACCTATTGCTAGTCATAAATGTGGTCATTTTGTTTGCAAAATACTGAAAAGATTTTAGAAATTGTATTGGTTAGGGCTATCGGTCTGGTGTCTTTGGGATGAGTTACTTCCTGCTTTTTAGGATGAGGACAAAATTGCTCTTCCAAATGCTACTGGGACTTGCTTTCTTGACCAGATCTTAATGAATATATTCAAGATATGTTTACGAACTGATGGACACTTTTTATACACTATGTAAGGAATGCCATCTGGGCCAGGAGCTGATTTAGTAGTTTTCTTTTAATTTGATAGTTTACTTCCTCTTCACTAGGTGGGGTGCCTTGAAAGCCTGTCAGAGGATCATTAGGTCTTTGGATGTTTGGTTCTACGTACGAACTCCCGCGTTTAGGCACTTCGTATGTGCTTTTAAAGTGATCGTAAATTTGCGCGTTAGTCAAGATAAGCTTTCCATTTTGCTCCTGAAAATATTTTTGGAGTATTGAAAAGGGTTTTATCAAAGTCTACTTGTGTTTAGCTCTGTTAAAATTATCACGATTTTTACTAATTTGAAGCGATATTCCTTGTATTAATTTAAGGATTGATCTTAGAGCCCTGGACAGTTGGTGACTTAGATGGTTATCGCCCATGGTTTTAGCTACACGAAGACGTTTTATTAACTCTTTTTCTTCCTCCGCAATTTCATTTTGAACATATTTTCCTTGCTATTTTGAGCATAACAAGTTGATGGTGGGTAATGTTCCGAAAAGTATGTATATATGGTGTCCTGGAAAGTTTCTACTTGGCTGTTTAGGTCTTGTTTTGGCCCAGGATGTTCTAATAAGATCGCCAAGTTTTCGTCATGAACTTTCCAGGTAGAGTTTTTAAACTGGGAATGCCAAGACGTGTCCTGATGACAATGGACTCCTGGTAGTTTTCACTTGATGGTTCACCTTGGGATATATGAGGATCAACTCTATCCATAGTGTTTGTCGAAGTACTGACCGACGGCTGTCGTGCTTCAACACCATCATGTGTCTTTAAATGCTTTTGGTACCAGGCTCGTCTCTTGTAAATTTTCCCGCACACAGGGCATCTCAAGTCCGTATTCGCGCCAGGGTCGTCATTACTATCACACGGTGGACAGATCTTCCGCCCCGCCTCTCGGACTGTCCCAGGGTATTATTCTTATTTGGACTTTTAGCGATTTAATTCCCGGGCTTGGCTTGCTAGGCCTTCACCCTCGGCTGTCTTTCCAACAGTCAGATGTCTTTCCATCCGTCAGATGTCTTTTCCACCAGCCATCTGTCTTTCCAGCGTCATCCCGTCTCTCCGGGCTGTCATTTTTGTTTGAGACGATCTTCTTAGCATTCCATGGATTCACCGTGCGGGTGCCGGGTCCATCGTGTGGCAGAGAGAAAAAACCGAGTAGTTCCTGACTTGTGTGACTCGGGCGTAGGTTTAAGGGGCCCTTTCTGACGTACATCAACACTCACCTTCACCACTCGTTTTTCTCTCCTGCCCAGCCAAATCTGATATGAGCCTACTAGTGCAGCTTTAGATACACGTTCTAGTATAGAACTTACTGCACTTCTGGATAAGCCAAGGTCTTTCAGTAGGTTATAGAGAGATTTTGCTGGTATACCTCTCGCTCCCACTTCTACAGCGTATAAACTAACTACATAGCCGTTTTTTGTTAATTCGTTTAGGAGGTCGTAATACTTATTTTGTTTCATCGCGTGGTCTTTAGGTATATTAGTTTCCCACGGTACGGTAAGTTCTACAAGGACTATGCGTTTCGTAGCTCTAGAAAAAGGAAAATGTCCGGTCTGGATGACGAAACACCCACATCCTCTGGGATTTTGTAGTGCTTTTCATACGTGTCCATTAAAATAGTCCAATCAGGTGCTGTACCCAGGATTGAGTAAGGCTTGTTCCTGGAGTTTGAAGTTGAGCCTTCTTTACAAAGTTAATTTGTCTGTTGTTTGTCGTCAATCCCTTTTGGGCTCTAGCTACCGAAAGGCTCATGGCTTCACGTATGATTTCAAGTACTCTGTCATGACGCCGTGAGTAATGACCCCATTAAGGAGCACCTTGCATCCCACCAATATGTGCCTTGCTGTACATATCGCCTCCACAAGTATAGCAACATTTTTCAGAGGCTTTTCCCCACCTTACCAAGTTACTCTGGTCAGGAGGGTCATTTGGAATGCATTTAGATAAAATTTTAATAAGGCAGGGGACCAGTCATAGATCAAGGTGCGCCATTTTAGAGCTAATGGGATACAGAACTCACCTATGGTTAACCACTCACTTTGCATTTCTAAATTCATAGCGTGCACTTTGTAACCGTCATTTTCGTCTTGTTGTAGAAAGGTTTTTACCATGTCTCGGTCTTCCTTTTTTCTCGCACCCAACCCAGCAGTATTTACTTGTGCACCTGCCATAAATTGTTTATGGAATTGAAGTCTAGATTCCAGGTCTGAAGCAGTTTTGTCTTTTGGGAGAGATGTAATTAATTCGTCTTGCGACTTTCCCAAAACATGCGTTTTTGTAACTCTTAGGTGTTTGTAAAGTTCAGACGGTTTCTTTAGTTTCAGCCCAAAACTATTGTGATCCCTAAAAAGAGTAGAGGGATCAGCCGGATGTGCCAATCCGAACCATGACTTCAATATCTTTATGACATTGGCATCTAGCTTTGCCAGGAGAGTTTTACCGATGTCATATACTAGGAAAGGCCAAGTGAGACGTGATGTGAGGTAGTTGTCATATATCCATGCTTTTTTGATATTGCTGATAGGCTGCTGGTCTACCTTATTGAGGTTGTTCATGAAATTTTCAACAACCACCTCTAATGATGGTGTACGTCCTTTGTGATCTATCTTTCTACCAAGAAATTTGAAAGGCACTGCCTCTGCAATTGTGGCAACTCCTTGGCCACTTATGGAGAGTCCCGGATCGTAAGACGTATATTTGGTATTTCTTCTACCCAGACAAAGACAATGACACTTAGATGGTTTTGTCCTCATTCCTCCGTCCACGTACAGAACTCATCGACTTCGTTCAACAATTCTTGACACTGTTTGGGATTACGTGTAAGTATTGCAAGGTCGTCCGCAAAGGCCAAGATTGACTCAGTGTACTTATTGTTGATTTTAAACCGGTAGCCCCATTTCTTTTCACGGGATATTAATTTGTCTACTAAAATATTTATAACTATATTAAATGCTATTGGTGATAAGCAGCACCCTTGGAATAGTCCTACATTGTATTCAAGTGGTTTTGTGTATTCCTTGTTTACTGCTATGACGAATTTTAAGTGGCAATAATAAGAATTAATTATGTCAATAATTTCAGCAGGAAAGTTATACCATTTTAGGGCAAATATCATAAGTTCATGCTGGACAGAACCAAACGCGTTCTCTAGGTCTATCCAGCAGACTGTAATTTGCCTCTCATGTGTTCTGGCATCTTTCAAACTTTCTGCTAGTAATGTATTGTGTTCCAGGCATCCAGAAATACCAGGCAAGAACCCTTTCTGGTGATTGGGCCTGAAATACCTATTGCTAGTCATAAATGTGGTCATTTTTGTTTGCAAAATACTGAAAAAGATTTTAGAAATTGTATTGGTTAGGGCTATCGGTCTGGTGTCTTTGGGATGAGTTACTTCCTGCTTTTTAGGATGAGGACAAAATTGCTCTTCCAAATGCTACTGGGACTTGCTTTCTTGACCAGATCTTAATGAATATATTCAAGATATGTTTACGAACTGATGGACACTTTTTATACACTATGTAAGGAATGCCATCTGGGCCAGGAGCTGATTTAGTAGTTTTCTTTTTAATTTGATAGTTTACTTCCTCTTCACTAGGTGGGGTGCCTTGAAAGCCTGTCAGAGGATCATTAGGTCTTTGGATGTTTGGTTCTACGTACGAACTCCCGCGTTTAGGCACTTCGTATGTGCTTTTAAAGTGATCGTAAATTTGCGCGTTAGTCAAGATAAGCTTTCCATTTTGCTCCTGAAAATATTTTTGGAGTATTGAAAAGGGTTTTTATCAAAGTCTACTTCGTGTTTAGCTCTGTTAAAATTATCACGATTTTTACTAATTTGAAGCGATATTCCTTGTATTAATTTAAGGATTGATCTTAGAGCCCTGGACAGTTGGTGACTTAGATGGTTATCGCCCATGGTTTTAGCTACACGAAGACGTTTTATTAACTCTCTTTTCTTCCTCCGCAATTTCATTTTGAACATATTTTCCTTGCTATTTTGAGCATAACAAGTTGATGGTGGGTAATGTTCCGAAAAGTATGTATATATGGTGTCCTGGAAAGTTTCTACTTGGCTGTTTAGGTCTTGTTTTGGCCCAGGATGTTCTAATAAGATCGCCAAGTTTTCGTCATGAACTTTCCAGGTAGAGTTTTTTAAACTGGGAATGCCAAGACGTGTCCTGATGACAATGGACTCCTGGTAGTTTTCACTTGATGGTTCACCTTGGGATATATGAGGATCAACTCTATCCATAGTGTTTGTCGAAGTACTGACCGACGGCTGTCGTGCTTCAACACCATCATGTGTCTTTAAATGCTTTTGGTACCAGGCTCGTCTCTTGTAAATTTTCCCGCACACAGGGCATCTCAAGTCCGTATTCGCGCCAGGGTCGTCATTACTATCACACGGTGGACAGATCTTCCGCCCCGCCTCTCGGACTGTCCCAGGGGTATTATTCTTATTTGGACTTTTAGCGATTTAATTCCCGGGCTTGGCTTGCTAGGCCTTCACCCTCGGCTGTCTTTCCAACAGTCAGATGTCTTTCCATCCGTCAGATGTCTTTTCCACCAGCCATCTGTCTTTCCAGCGTCATCCCGTCTCTCCGGGCTGTCATTTTGTTTGAGACGATCTTCTTAGCATTCCATGGATTCACCGTGCGGGTGCCGGGTCCATCGTGTGGCAGAGAGAAAAAACTCGAGTAGTTCCTGAGACTTGTGACTCAGGCGTAGGTTTAAGGGGCCCTTTCTGACGTACATCAACACTCACCTTCACCACTCGTTTTTCTCTCCCTGCCCAGCCAAATCTGATATGAGCCTACTAGTGCAGCTTTAGATACACGTTCTAGTATAGAACTTACTGCACTTCTGGATAAGCCAAGGTCTTTCAGTAGGTTATAGAGAGATTTTGCTGGTATACCTCTCGCTCCCACTTCTACAGCGTATAAACTAACTACATAGCCGTTTTTGTTAATTCGTTTAGGAGGTCGTAATACTTATTTTGTTTCATCGCGTGGTCTTTAGGTATATTAGTTTCCCACGGTACGGTAAGTTCTACAAGGACTATGCGTTTCGTAGCTCTAGAAAAAGGAAAATGTCCGGTCTGATGACGAAACACCCACATCCTCTGGGATTTTGTAGTGCTTTTCATACGTGTCCATTAAAATAGTCCAATCAGGTGCTGTACCCAGGATTGAGTAAGGCTTGTTCCTGGAGTTTGAAGTTGAGCCTTCTTTACAAAGTTAATTTGTCTGTTGTTTGTCGTCAATCCCTTTTGGGCTCTAGCTACCGAAAGGCTCATGGCTTCACGTATGATTTCAAGTACTCTGTCATGACGCCGTGAGTAATGACCCCATTAAGGAGCACCTTGCATCCCACCAATATGTGCCTTGCTGTACATATCGCCTCTCCACAAGTATAGCAACATTTTTCAGAGGCTTTTCCCCACCTTACCAAGTTACTCTGGTCAGGAGGGTCATTTGGAATGCATTTAGATAAAATTTTAATAAGGCAGGGGACCAGTCATAGATCAAGGTGCGCCATTTTAGAGCTAATGGGATACAGAACTCACCTATGGTTAACCACTCACTTTGCATTTCTAAATTCATAGCGTGCACTTTGTAACCGTCATTTTCGTCTTGTTGTAGAAAGGTTTTACCATGTCTCGGTCTTCCTTTTTTTCTCGCACCCAACCCAGCAGTATTTACTTGTGCACCTGCCATAAATTGTTTATGGAATTGAAGTCTAGATTCCAGGTCTGAAGCAGTTTTGTCTTTTGGGAGAGATGTAATTAATTGTCTTGCGACTTTCCCAAAACATGCGTTTTTGTAACTCTTAGGTGTTTGTAAAGTTCAGACGGTTTCTTTAGTTTCAGCCCAAAACTATTGTGATCCCTAAAAGAGTAGAGGGATCAGCCGGATGTGCCAATCCGAACCATGACTTCAATATCTTTATGACATTGGCATCTAGCTTTGCCAGGAGAGTTTTACCGATGTCATATACTAGGAAAGGCCAAGTGAGACGTGATGTGAGGTAGTTGTCATATATCCATGCTTTTTTGATATTGCTGATAGGCTGCTGGTCTACCTTATTGAGGTTGTTCATGAAATTTTCAACAACCACCTCTAATGATGGTGTACGTCCTTTGTGATCTATCTTTCTACCAAGAAATTTGAAAGGCACTGCCTCTGCAATTGTGGCAACTCCTTGGCCACTTATGGAGAGTCCCGGATCGTAAGACGTATATTTGGTATTTCTTCTACCCAGACAAAGACAATGACACTTAGATGGTTTTGTCCTCATTCCCTCCGTCCACGTACAGAACTCATCGACTTCGTTCAACAATTCTTGACACTGTTTGGGATTACGTGTAAGTATTGCAAGGTCGTCCGCAAAGGCCAAGATTGACTCAGTGTACTTATTGTTGATTTTAAACCGGTAGCCCCATTTCTTTTCACGGGATATTAATTTGTCTACTAAAATATTTATAACTATATTAAATGCTATTGGTGATAAGCAGCACCCTTGGAATAGTCCTACATTGTATTCAAGTGGTTTTGTGTATTCCTTGTTTACTGCTATGACGAATTTTAAGTGGCAATAATAAGAATTAATTATGTCAATAATTTCAGCAGGAAAGTTATACCATTTTAGGGCAAATATCATAAGTTCATGCTGGACAGAACCAAACGCGTTCTCTAGGTCTATCCAGCAGACTGTAATTTGCCTCTCATGTGTTCTGGCATCTTTCAAACTTTCTGCTAGTAATGTATTGTGTTCCAGGCATCCAGAAATACCAGGCAAGAACCCTTTCTGGTGATTGGGCCTGAAATACCTATTGCTAGTCATAAATGTGGTCATTTTTGTTTGCAAAATACTGAAAAAGATTTTAGAAATTGTATTGGTTAGGGCTATCGGTCTGGTGTCTTTGGGATGAGTTACTTCCTGCTTTTTAGGGATGAGGACAAAAATTGCTCTTCCAAATGCTACTGGGACTTGCTTTCTTGACCAGATCTTAATGAATATATTCAAGATATGTTTACGAACTGATGGACACTTTTTATACACTATGTAAGGAATGCCATCTGGGCCAGGAGCTGATTTAGTAGTTTTCTTTTTAATTTGATAGTTTACTTCCTCTTCACTAGGTGGGGTGCCTTGAAAGCCTGTCAGAGGATCATTAGGTCTTTGGATGTTTGGTTCTACGTACGAACTCCCGCGTTTAGGCACTTCGTATGTGCTTTTAAAGTGATCGTAAATTTGCGCGTTAGTCAAGATAAGCTTTCCATTTTGCTCCCTGAAAATATTTTTGGAGTATTGAAAAGGGTCATAACACATAAATAATGTCCGTGTATTTATTTTCAATAATTTTTTAACAGTTCTATGGGGTTGGTGACATTGGGTACTCTTCTGAGACAACTCATTGTTTTCTTGTATGCTATGGGATCAGCCAGCAGCCAATACTTCTTGTGACTCCTAAAACAAAAACAAAGATTAATTATATTGATATGAAATATTAACATTTCATTACATGACCTGCAGCACCCCACAGCTTTACCCGTGCAGTATCCAAGTATTTTCCTGTTATAGAAAGTACATTTATATATTTTCATCTGATCCGTTCAGACACCCCAAAGAGATTAAGCAACAAACACAAAACAATCTTTCACATTTATGATATTAGTAAGAGGTAATATTAGGTGGCTGGTTCATAAATTACCTATGTAGGTTTATAATATGGAATCTAATGCTTGCTAATTATTATTTTAAAGCACATTCTGCAGTTCAATTTTTTATACATGTCTATTATTGTTTTATATTCAATACCTACCATCAAAATATTATTAATGTGCTGATAACAAGTCTCTCGCAATAATATTGATCTCAAGCAGCAGAATGTTTAAAATAATAACTTAGAGTAGTAACTTAGCTAGTTTCTATGACAATTTGTGAAAAGTACCTATTAAATCGCAAATGATAATATATAAAGCTATAAGTAGGTAGGTATTATTATCAAAACAAAAAAGGTTTCTAGTTCATTATACCAAAGTTCCTTCTTACCTTTATCTCAGGTTTGATGTCTCGGTTTTCGGGAATTTTGCCCTCCCAAAGTGTAAAATTCTGTGATTTACTTATTTTTAGTAAAATCACCGCTTCTATGACGAAACTTGGGAAGTTATCAGTGTTCCCGCAATTGTATATATTCACCACACAATTATCTATCTTGACAAGGCAGTTTAATAACGAAAATACTAGAAAATTACACTACAGCAATCTCAAAGCAGCATCGAATTTGGCCATGTCTTCATGACATTACTTGAAAGCAGAAAATGCTTTGCTTGAAAGCAGATAAAAATTAGGCGGTCGCTATTTCAGTGCAAATGTATGAGTTTCGTTCATTCATCTGCTTTCGGCTTTACGGAAAGCAGAAGTTGTTTTCGGCTTTCATCGGCGGTACCAAATTAGCAGATGACGTCACAAATCAAAGCATTGCCGAAAGCAGTAGCGTTAGGCGGTAGACCCCCGGGGCGTAGAATTAAGTATAGATCAATAAACATATAGTGATCGATTTGATCAACTTCGACTATATACTATAAACACTAAAAGTGTTTGGCGAGTTCGAGTTCGACAATTAATAGTAACAAACCAAAAGATAAAGAAAAAGTGTAGATCGATATGTCTGCCTTTGGTTAGAAACTATTGTGTCAACTCCTGTTTTCGTTAGTTTACTCGTTCGCAACGCAAGAAAATGCATCGAAATATCGTTGACTCAACCAATCATATACGTATATAACCACTGTAAATACAGGAACCTATTCTATACTAATATTATAAAGCATTTTAATAAGCTCTTCAGTTTAGTTTCAGTGCTTTCAGTTTTTTCAGTTTATTAATTTGAACGCGCTAATCACAGAAACTACTGGACTGATATCAAAAAATGTCTCCCCATTGGATGTTTACGTGATCCCTTAGCGTTATAGGTTATATTTTATATGAACCACGGGCGAAGCCGGGGCGGACCGCTAGTGAATGATATTACAGTAGTGAACAACTGAGAAAGCTCAAAGCAATATTTTATCTCTGTTTTTGAAATTCAGAAATAGTAATAGGTACCTATATTTTACGAATATTTTCTTTCTACCAACGACGTTCGATAATTATGCAGTCATACGATATGGTTGCGATTTCGTTACATTTTCTTTTACATTTCTTTGAAAATAATATTTATCTTTCTGTAGAGTTTTTCATTTGTTGTTTCTAAGATTTTAGTTTCTTTCAAATTCTGTAATGACACAGCACTGTTTTCTAGTAAATTAAATTTTCTAATAGATTACGAAGCTTAAGCTATAAATTCTCTGAATGACAATAGGGAAAGGAAACGAATTTGATATTTCTTCCCATATAAATTAGAAAATTTGGACAGATTGTGTTAAAGATGATCTTGACCTTTAAGCTCTTTTTTCTTAAAACCTTTGAGGCATCATAAGACATCAAGGCAAGTACAAGTACTTCACTTTTATGTTGTAAGCTACTTTACAATATAACTACTAACCTTATTCAGATTTTACACTTTTAAAATTAGTATGTATATTAATGTGTATCTACCTACCGCAAATTAGCTCCCGGTCTCCACGTTTTCTGAAATGTACATTGTACAATTCGAGTTCCTTCAAGATTGGAGTTAATTCCTCAAGCGTTTTCGGCCTTATACAGAACACGCTTGAGGAACCTATTCACTCTAATCTTACGCCAGTCCTATCTTTCAGGCGAGTTATGGTTAAAATCTGCCCTGTTTCAGCTTGAGAAAAATATTATAACCTAAATGATGTATTATGTATCTATGTAAGGATGAAAAATGTTTTTAAAGAATATTTGATTTGCACTTGACCGCCATCTTGCTAGATGTAAAACAACGATGCGGTATAGCGGTTGGATTCTGATGTTCTGTTTGGGTTGGGAATGACACATGTTCTCTAAGCCCACATTACAAACAAATCAAATGATTTTTATTAAAAAATAAAAACTATTAATTATTGTGATCGTTACTATTTTGTCTATTTTACCGTTGACGAGATTTTAAATTGTATTTTATTATGACTCCTTAAATTTCTTTAAAAGTAACCTGTTTTTTTTTTAAATAGGAAGTTATGAGACGAGCAGGACATGTATCTGATGGCAAGCAACATGCCTGCCACATAACAGCACAGTGACACGCAGCTATTTGAGCATGAAGAGTCCAAATCATTACCTAGCACTGCACTGCGCTCTTCACCCATAGATCTAAGATGTTATATCTCTAAGCCCTGTAATTTCTCTGGAAACAATTAAAAGTCATGGAGCTATTTATTACCTACGACTGCTGAGACAACCGAATGATCCTGCGAATCAATGAATCAACTAACCACCCTTCAGACGATGAGTCGACTCAAAAAGCAACTGAGGCAACATATTGTAGAAGTAAGGTCTGACTCCACTGGGAATAAGACGTTCTACATACCATAAGCATAAACACCCTACCTTATGTTCCCACTGTTGGGAAATCAGGGCCTCAGAGAGTCGTGGTCATGATCCACCACGCTGGGATAGCATATTTCCTCGAAATATGTATGTATTTCTTGCAACGCGCTGGTTTTTCCTCGATGATTTCCATTACATTTAAAATTAGTAATGAAAACAAACTTGTACACTTTCGATTAGAAACACAAAAACAGAGAAATGCAAGATTTAAACCTACTGCGGCACCACAAGCTTTATTCAATAAATATTTATTATCTATACTTATAATAAAACTGTAACGGGTCGAATTCTGTACATTTAAGATATTTTGAAATTTTTTTTTTGGGGCACTCCATAGTCGATACTGATGGCGAAACTGCATTTTTTTTCTTTCATGTCTGTCTGTCTGTCTGTCTGTCTGCCTGTCTGTCTGTCTGTCTGTCTTTCTGTATAGGGATCACGCATCACACATAAACTACTGATTCAATTCAGCTGAAACTTGGCATGATTTTAGTTTATACTATGGACATTGCTGTAGGCTACTTTTGATCCCCAAATTCTGATCGGTTTTCTTGCGGGAGGGGTTGAAAGTCAGAATGTGTATTTGGTTGTAACTCATGTTTGCGTTGTTTAATTTCATTAATTTTTTTTTGTTAGAAAGAACATATTTTTTATATAATCCCGTCAAAATTTTAACTATATCGGTTTGTTGGTTCGGAAATTACACAAACATTAAATAATAACGAGACGCGCGGCACGTTCGGTACATACTAACTTCTAAGTATTCTGTGTATCACAGACGATCCACAGAATATCTAGATTCTAGATTCTAGAAAGTGCCCACGTGATCGCGTCGCGTCGTCTTGGATGACAAAATAATTGTCAAAAATATATTTTTGTGTGGAAAAACAAACATCATTCGGTTATAATCGACTTCAAACAAGGAGGATGTTCTCAATCGGGTTGCATGTTTTTTTATTTGGTTTTATTTTACGCGATAACTCCGCTAATTGTTAGTTGATTTTGATAATTCCTTTTTTGTTTGGTAGAAAATATTTCAGAGGTGATCTTAGATATCGAAAACAGGGAGGTAGTTTTTCAAATATCAACAAAAAACTAAAATCAGCTTAGATTTATCTGTACGACATAGTTATACCTTCTTATAAAATTTAGTCGAATGACAGAATTAAATTACCTGTCATTGAAGTAGATTTTTGTATTTTGGAGAAAACATATCAGCATAATAAGTAGCAGCATAAACAACCCATTAACTGTTCCCACTGCTGGGCGTCGGGGCCTTCTCTCGCAAGGAGAAAGACAAGGCTATAATCCACCACGCTGGCCCAGTGTCGGTTGGTGGATGACATATGACTTAGAACTTAGATTATAGGTAGATTTCGGTTTCTTCACGGTGTTTTCCTTCGCCGTTGTAATTACCGGCATTACAAACATGACTCGGAAAAAATAGTGGTGCGCGTGGTTTTGAACCCTGGGTCTCCGGATCGACAGTCGCCGTTCTCCCGACTAGGTCAGCTGTAACGTACTAGACCAGCCGTAGCTTATTAGAATACGTATTATTTCAATCCAAATACTGTTTAAAATTTAAAGGTAGTGTTCAACAAGCTTCGGTGACCGAAGCAGACCGTTGTTAGGGTTCCGTACACAAAGGGTAAAAACGGGACCCTATTACTGAGACTTCGCTATCCGTCCGTACGTCCGTCCGTCTGTCACCAGGCTGTATCTCAAGAACGGTGATAGCTAGACAGTTGAAATTTTCGCAGATGATGTATTTCTATTGCCGCTTAAATCATGGCGGAACGTATCAAGTGATCGGGTTGAAATTTGAAATAGAATTAGATTACAGTCTGGAAGAACACATAGGCTAAACATTGCCTATGTATAAGTACTCTATGTATTACGTAACAAACATCCAAACAGTGACATTCATAATATTTACAGGACAACGTTGGAACGGCTGAACATATTTGGATGGAATTCGAAACACACGTAGTTTGAACTCAGAAATAGCAAATCGGTTACTTATAGGTTACTGTGACGTCGGAAAGACTAAGCAAATTTGGTAGAAAATTGAAACAGAAATAACTCATAGTCTGAAATACCACATTTATTACCTATCAACCTGAAAAGAACCATGGGCCCTAAGGAAACAAATATTAACTATCACGTCAAAACGGCACAACGATATGGGTTGACATACGAAACACATATAGTTTAGGGTCTAAAATTTCACATGGGCTAATAAGTCTACATTTTCATTTAACTCCATATTAATATAAGCATATATTTTCGTAAGGAACTTGATGTGATGGTAAGGTAAAAGCCAAAAATAAAAAAATATATGCACCCGTTTTGGCGTAGATAATATAGGTGATTTGCGTTCACAATCAAAATAACAAGCAATATAATATTTTCATAAGACGGCGCTAATGCCAGTTTAAATCTAAAAGCACTAAAGGCCATTTAAATCGATGTTTTGCTATTGTAGTATGTATTTTTTTCTTTCATCACTAGGTGGCGTTACTGGTATTCTAAATTGTACTAATTAGTTTTTGCTGCTAAAAGGATTATGATGCCAAATTAGGATTCTTTCGTTCTTGATTTTTTCTGTGTTACCTACAATTAAATTCATACATTAACATTTCACTAGGACTTGGCTTAGATTTACGGGTTCAACTGGCTTGAATATCATTAAAACTCAAAATTTTAATTATTTTGATGCCACACAGGCTTCGTTCAAAATTTTACGCTGGCGAAGTCGCGGGTAACAGCTAGAAAACAGCTTGCGGATAAAAAGAAATAGGCAAGTAGGTATCAGATCATGCACATTAGCTTCAGACTTTTCATAATGTATCCTATAAAAATCCTACAAACTTAACACTTGCGGCTATGTTCGATACTACGAATCTTTACTAAGTATGTTTGATTTTGTTTAAAAAAAGAAAAATAAAGATGATAAAATTAAATAAATTTTTGTGTGGAAAAACAAATTCACTCAAACTCAAAGGTTTTTCAATGACTACTTATCCAAATATTTGACGTACGATACTTCCAATTAATGTATACGTCATACGTCAGTAACATCTGCTTACGCGAACGAAGTAGCGGGTTCAGCTAGTATATAATACAAATACAAAAAAAATATTTCCGTCAAACATTTTTTTTGTATTTGTATCCATAATAAATATTTATAAAATAAAGCTCGTGGTTCCATAGCAGGTTTAAATCTTGCATCTCTCTGTTTGTATGTTATATTTATTATTGGTAATATTTTAATTTGTTTGTGTCGCAATAAAGAGTTTCTATCTATCTATCTTTAAGACCTTAAAGGTTGCCAATCACTTGATCTGTTTATTATATGTGGTAAACTTCTCTGATAGCATGAAAAAAAGGACAGGGTACTTTACAAATCAATAAAGAATTTTCGTAAATGATTATGATAAAATATATGAATTCCTGATTGCCCACATAATAAATAAACACCAGGTATATATTTACGTCAAAAATAATGATTAGTTACCTTCTGTTTATTTATTATGACTTAAAAAAATCAAGAAGTTACATGAACCAAGTGAAGGAGAAGATAAATGTAGTGTCGTATCAGGAAGTCAAGAAGAAGGCGGAGTGTAGAAGTACATGGAAGGAACTCCACCGACAAGGGCGTCGCTCTTAAATTATGAATGAATGAAAAAATCACCAAAAAGGCAAATTGAAAACACAATAAATTTTAATAATAATTGAAATAAACTAAACAAATAAACACAATCACAGTCTGACGGCTAATGAACCCATTCAATTCGCGAATTTGTAGCCAGACCACAGGACTACGTTTGTGGCTGTCGGATACCGACGAATTACGTAATTGTGCTTCGTTGTGTTACATTTCATTTGTATCGCATAGATAATTTTAAAATGCTCCGCTGATTCATTTTAAGAGTATCGATGCTTTTTTTCTGGCTCGGTAAAAGTCGCATGAATATTTTGTTTTTCAAGAAAAATCATTTTTTTGTACAAATAATAATCGGCTATATCTATAACTATGTACCTGTGCTGTAAAATTTCAAACCTAGCCAAATTCATAACTTAAAACGTAGAAATCCACACAAATTATCAAAACAATTGTCGAACCGATTTGAAAGTATTAATTCAAATTATATATTTTGTTTAATACTGAACTGTAGTTCTGGACCTGCCTGCGGTTTTATAGTTCTCAGACCTTTTTTTCTTTTTGTAACAAATATAATGATGCTATTGTAATATCTGGAATAGCCTGTGTGCTGTTGTAACAAATATACAAATTTTGAAATTTATAATACTAGTTAAATTTTTCATAAAGTTTAGTTCAGTTCAGAAATTAGAGCGAGCCACTAGTTTCCTTATATATACATTTTAACCGACTTAAGACGACGTTCACGTCGCGTCGTAGCGTAAAAAACATATAAACTAAATCCTAAATTGGAATGTTAACGCTTTATGTATAGAATACGCAATACTTCATCATGTGCTGGTTTGACCGTTTCGTCACTAGGTTGGTCTAAAAAAACACCTACGAATAAATAAAGAGATTAAGCAGAATAAGTCTGTTGAAAATCTGATTACATTGTTCAGATTCTTCATATCAGATTATAACCACTGAGAACACTCAGAGCTTTTGCTTTCATAAGCAATAAATTTTTATTGAAGCCTGTATCCTCCTCGCGCAGCCTTTTTATTTACCACACTGATCTCCGCACAAACAGCTTACCGAGAAAGGTAAATACCGTGCGCGTCTCAGCTTTTACCCCGAGTTAACGAGATTCCCAAGAAGGTAAAAAGTAAACCTCTACTAAAAACATGAGAGCCATAATAGATTAAGTATAGAAAATTTTCGTCATCCCCATTGAACTGACGTGCCGTCCGTCTTATCTAACCGCTCATGTCCCGTATGTCAAAGCTGTATAGAAAAGATATTCCGCGAAAAAGTCAGCAGATTTACTATAAAAACCAACATAATGTGCTTTACTCTATTTAAATCAGACAAGATGCTCCTCACTTGCAAAATAGTGTGACTATTCAACAAAAAATTCAACCGCATTCAGCAGCCTTGTTCAAAATAAACGTGTGCTTGCATTTGCGTAACCGATTACGAATATTAATTTATAAAATACCACAATATATACCACATTTTATTGCTATTATAATATAAAGGCACACTGTATTCCGATAATTTGCTAAGTCGAGTATAATATTAATAACACTTTTGCTGAAAATTAATACCAGGCACATATTATTGGAACTTGTTTCCAGATAATTTTCCGATACTTATTCCACTATTATTAGGCTATTATGATAATTAAATTTTAACTACCTAGACATCAGTCGGAGAGCAAGAGTATCTGTATTATACATTGATGAATACTCCTACCTAATTTTCAACGAACGACCGTGTAAACCAAGCGAAGCCAACTTTTGCGGTTGCTGTTGTAATAAATTTTGTAATGGTTGCCTTAGGAATTAGGAGAACTGTACTTTTTACGCTACGAACACTAAAATATCGTCTGAAAAAGACGGAAGAAGACCAACGGTGATCTTTTTTGATTACAAAATGAATTGCCGTGAACTGTGGTCAAATTTATTATTTTTTGTGATAAAAACGACATAAAAACTAGTGCTTTTCATTACAATTACCTAAAATTCAGTTTTTTTACCCCTCAAGCAAACTGAATTTCAGGTAAAGCATCCAAGATATCGAGTACATAAAAAATATTTTCATAAAAAAAATTTGATATAGTTTTTTTAATAGATAGATTGATTCAAGAGGCCTGTTCATAATATGTATAATACGTGCATAAAATAGTAGTGAAACACTGATAAGTAACTTTAAAGGTTTCTAATGTGATGACGTATTTTAACATTTTTTTGCGCTTACATTGCAAACGCTAGCTTAACCCTACATGATAGATCAACATAATGTGCTGTAGTATTGTACCCTTTAAAATAACTATAAAAAGTCAACGCCAGGATCTATCTATCTCTTATCCACAATAACCATTTTTATTTGTATATTTATCATATCAATACAAATTAGTAGTATAGTTTAGTATCAGCCTGGCACCCGTGCGAAGCCAGGGTGGGACGGGGTTAATCATAAAAAAAATTTGGTATTGTGACTTACATTATTATTATAATGATACCAAAACTTGTGTTGTTTCCATTTACTTGATGTTTAAGGGCCACCCCCTGTAAAACAAATGGACCAATACACCTAAACCCGAACCGAATTGAAGTCTTCCGAGTTAAATAATTTAATATTATTGTCGACTAAACTAGTTACTTATAGAAAATTTCAACTACATGCGTGGTATAAAATAATAACTATAACAAAAAAAGTATAAAATTTAACCTTAAGGTGTGTTCAAAACGACCACGCATACAAAAGGTACCAGCAAAACGAGTTTTTGTCCAGTTTTCAGAGCCATCTACTTATTAGCCCGAAAAAATACACTAAAATTCCACAATTACTTGCCTTTAAAATAGTAGTTTTTTTTGTTAATTTTTTAATTGGGTTTATTGCTTAAATAAATTATCTCCTCACAACGAAACCATACAAAATAGAAATAAATAATAAATTAATATTGGTGGACAATTCACACACAACACCATCTGACTCCAAACTAAGCAGAGCTTATAATATGGCGGCCAGATAGCTAATATAATACTTATATAGTTGTAAATACATACTTATTATACATAGAAACACCCAGACACAGACACATTAACTCTAATTATTATGCATCTACTCGAAAACCCGCTATTATTTGGATTTTGCACTTACACCAACGGATAGGCAATTTCATTATGAACATTTTGGTAGAAATATATTTTTAAAACACCATAATCTAATTTTATAAGGAGTTTTAGAATAAACTCCTTTCACAAAATTTCACTATAAAACAGCAACAAATCCTACTGTCTCTCTCTCTCTCTCTCTCTCTCTCTCTCTCTCTCTCTCTCTCTCTTGCTCTTTCTTGCGGTGTGCGATAAGGTAAGAAATACTGAAGGTGATTTGCTCGGGGGTGCGGCCAATACTATACTTATTGAAAATTTCAATTACTTGCGTAGTACAAGATAATGTAGTAAAACTAACCTTAAATAACTATGTACTATGAAAAAAGGTGTAGCTAGAGTGATTATATTTCGTGAATAGTACGTTTATTGATGCTTTTAAATTTACCCTGAAGTTAATGTGGCCCCATCGCCACCCAAATAGAATGCATTTGGACGGACACTTTTTTCATGTACACTGATGATCCTTACGTCAACCCATATTTTCACGTCATACTGTTAATTCCTTAGGTTAAAAACACTAAACTTGAAAACATGTGAAAACCCCAAAATGAGTGATTCTAGCAACGAGACAGTTTATTTGCCAACAGAGTTGACCGAAACTATTAATAATGCGCAAAGCATTTACTCATTTTTTCACTGAGATGGGATAAAAAGTTACGTGTTGCATTCGAGTGCAATTTTTACCTTGTGCTCTTTTGATTCCTTCGCTAACGCTCAGGATTCAAATTTTTATTTAATTTCAGAGTTCTTCGCTTGCTCGAACAAAAAGCAACTTTGCACTCTTGTATAACAAATAACTATTGTTTTTTTTTTCAAACTAACACAAGATTATAGAGTAATGCCATAATAAGTAAGTTTACAGTTACTTATTAGGTACCTTAGGACAAACATTACAACTCGTGAATCACGTCATTTATCAAAACACATTATATTGTAGACGAAATATGATACAGACAAACATGGACTCTTTGGATAGAACAGCTTTTTTATGATCTGAAAGTAAACAAAAATACTCGTTTTAACCCTTCAGCTGATTATTTTTTCAGGATTTCAGGAGTGGCGCTTAGTAAAATTTTGTTGAGTGACCCTTTTGCGTTAGGGACAGCGTCCTTTACATCCGTTAATAGTACGCTGCCTTTAATATGGAACATAGGTTGATAATATTAAGAATAAGTACGAAGATATGCGTATATGTACATTCGTCGTTCGTACCTAATGCGTTATTTTACTGGAGCGTTCGTAACTTCATTTAACGCAGTAAATTGCTACCAGATTGTATTTTGAAAACATTTCTGTTACTAAGAGCAATAAAGTTTAGATTTTAGTTGCGATTATGAAACGTTTGATTACGACTCTTCGTGATATGGAACGTTACAATGTGTTTACATTTAAGCAAATAAATATTTAAAATTAAAGATACTCACTTGACTAACTGACACTTATGAATGAATTGGATTCTACATGTATGCTAATAAGATTACATACAACTCCTCAATCCCTACATAAGTATATTTACATTTAGAGAATCAATTAAAAAAATCTTAATGTTAATTCTTTATGTTAATTTTTTACACAATAAATTTTAGGTAGTAACGATGCCAAAACTATGCTACACTAGTATTTCATTCGCAATGGAAGAAACAAAATAAATTTTGAGTTATGCGAATATGGCGCTGCGCAACACACGTTTGGTGCGGAAATGTAAACATCATTTATTACGCGTATTAACGTCATCGATCAATTTTCATGAGACCACTTCGTCACTTTTCTCGACATATCTGAAATTCAATTACACGAATCAGTTCACCCAATTCGGAAGAATTGCGCAACATACAAAAACAGCACGCACAAACAGAGCCAAACCTCCTTTGTTTGAAAACTAGTTAAAAATGGATTCGTAATCCGGGTCCAATTAAGTAAGAAACAAGCCATTGAATTATAAATCACGGTTGAGGTATGCCTCGTTTGCCAATGTAAAGCCGCTATCAACCTACGACAAATCAGCTACATCTAAAGCAGAAATCTGGTTTCCGGAATTTTATTGCTCCGCCCTTTGAAATGTTGAACTCGAGTGAAAAACGGCCGGGTCGATATGGGAAGCCGAAAACTCAGACAATGTCTAGAACGGAAGCGAAGTGGCGTTCCGTGACGGCTGCACGCATCGTTGGTTGCCGTCTCCAGTCCGGTGGACTAGAAACGGGTTGATTGCGAACTAGGCGCCCCAGCCACTTGACCGCAGACTGAAACCTAAAACCACCGGCCACTACCTACCTACACAGCTCCGTTCCTACCTAATCGCTTACAGTATTGGCTTTTAACCGAAACCCAAACATTCTAATTGGCAAATCTATCGACTCGGTCAAGGGCACGGACGGGCATACAGGGGGAAGCCACTTGTGTTATCGCGTCACCGCTCACCACTGTGATAGCCTAATGAAATACTCATTGATTTTCACGAAGGCGAAAACTAATAAACCTTTTCATGTGTCTGTGAAGGTTGAATCACATTACATATATCAGTCTAGTTTGTGGTGCGTGGCATAGACAAATAGTATGTAATCGTACTAATAATGTCAAAGTACATAGGTATAATGGGAATGTACGAGGTATAATACGATACAATTATAATAATTATGTATTTACATATTATGTATTTACATAATTATTATAATTGTATCGTAGTTTCATGTTTGCAGTGGAATTGCAACTTAATGTGATTTTGACATTATGGTGAGACAATAACGATATTAGAATGTGGGTATTGTGGGTATTTGAGAAATTGACCTCTTGGACCTCGAGCTCATCTTATTTCCAAAAACGGTTTTGACCGCTTGGGCGACGCGTGATCAAAGTAATGCCAATTTTTTTTTTTTAATTTTACTGTTGCTGTCCACGTTTCAGCAAAGTAGGTCATAACTGGTAGGACGAACTGATTATACTCTTTTGTCTGCAGACATTGTGGGATGGGTGACGCGAAGAATCGATTATGTTTTCCAAATACTGCCCAGCCCAACTGAATTCTCCTCATGGCCTCACTCTCAATACTATTTCTACCCAGTTCGAGCGTCTGCCGTAGGTAACTATATCTTCGAACAATTCCCAGAGTGAAACTCGTTTCACATTACTTTGGTTTTGTTCAAATTCATACAGATACCGGTGCGTTGAGAAGTAAGAGTTGGCCAAGCTGTCCTGCATCCATTAGATGTCTTCCATCGATTCCGTCATTATGACGATGTCGTCTGCAAATCGTAGGTGAGATATGTACTCGCGTTTTGATGTTGATGCCACGTCCAGTCTTATCCAGCGTCTTAACCTCGCACTATACCTTGAACTATTATTTTATTTGATAGTTATCTTAATGTTTGCAGGCCCGGTCCCAGCCCCGAATTTTGGAGGGGGTCACCAGTACGCAGCCTCAGATTTTGGAGGAAAATACAATAAATCTAAATCTAAATACAATAAATCGAGTAATAATACTTTACTAGTTAGGGCCCCACGATTTTACCCGCGTAATTACCGTTCCAGTTTGTTTTCCCGCGTTAAAAAATAGTCTATGGTACTATTAGATATTTTGATTTTGACGTGACAACGTCTTATAAATTGGTTTGCCGGGTGACACTTCAAGAAACTGCGTTACGCTCCGCTCACGTTATGCGCTCACAACGAGAGCGAGTGAGAGGCACGCGTCCCTTCCACTCGGGCATGGTTAGCCCGCCTAAGAGCGAGAGAGACAGACATAAAAAGTGAAAGGCACGCGTCCCTTCCGTAAAATTATTTTATCACTCAAAGTCGTTGTCACGTAAAACTTTCGCCCGTATACCGACTTTACAGGCAACCAATTTTTTTTTTTAGATTTTTATTTAACATATACGGTTTTAGGGGGTGTATGTCCCCTGTGACCCCCCACGTTCACGTTCTTTGTCCGCGATGGACTCCTAACTACTAAACCGAATTTGATCAAATTTGCACACCGTGTGCAGTTCGTCCAACTTGAAAGATAGGATTGTTTTTATTTTGATTAATAGTCTTTACACCACAATATCCGAGAAAAACCAGAACGGGCTGCTACTATCTATATTTGTAAAAAGTCACTCGTTGTTAATAATAAGTTGTTTTCCTGAAAATTTTCATAAGCAGGTGAAACTGCTCGGTGCATATATTAAGTAAATATTCGTAGGTAAGTACGTATTCTCAGCGTGAGAGTGAAACATATTCATGTTTGATCTCAGAGCTAAAATATTTTGAGGGAAAACCACAACGAATCTAATATTTAACGTATCTATAATGAGTTAGGCAAATACACAAACTACTTACGTGTATAAAAACAATTCCTTTGATATTTTACTATTGAAACCGCTGTATCAGTAGGTAGTTTAGGTAGTAGGTAGTATTTCCTATCACACGGCATTATTTACAAAGTCTTAATTTGTCATGATCTTACGTTCAGAGTGCGATATATAGAGAGAGAAGAACGTAACAATAGACATGTTTTGTCAGGAAGATTAACTACGTGGGTACGACGTAGGTTTAATTATTCAAAGTGTCTCACGTCTCGTCACGCTTGTTGCCGTCTTAAGACGAAAGATAACACCCATTTCGCTAGACACCTTTTAATATTAGGTAATGTTCGCGGATTATTATGAAGACAAGCTTAGAACAATATTGTCTTCTCGTAATTGCTGGGACATGAATCGACAACCGTAACTTTTCTATTTAGAATGTATTCTGGTATTTTCTCACGCATCGATATAAATCAATGGATGTGCCCTCCCAAACTTCAGGCGCACGGATTTATGTTATCATTGGGAAGAGTGAGCTCATTCTTTCCGTTTTAGCCGATTGTAGGAAACGGTGAACGTCGGACGTTTATGCCTATCACTATTCGTTGTAAACAACCAAAATAAATAGAACCACAGCATATCTCGCCGCTAGCGTTTCCAGGGGTCAAATAGATTGGTAGTTGTAAACTACTCCCGCTACACACAGAGACGCAATTTATAAACCACTAGCTGTACCCTACCACGTTTCGCTGTGGCACGTTGTGATGCAAAAAATAGATAAAAACAATCCTTGATGCGAATTATATATCATTGTAAAATTTCAGCTCGATCGGTGCAGAACTTTTTAGTTTTTGAAACGTTCACAAACCAACATAACGTTTTTATATATATAAATTTTAAGGATTTATATCATCGAACTCTTAAAAATGGCAGAAGCGGCAAACACGCTTCTACTGGCGTCTGGCGATGCAAAATCAGGTGACGTCTCCTGATTTAGTCTCAGTCGCAACAAGGAGTTGTGTACGTTCGCAGACAATTCAATTTTCAAATTTTTCAAACAAATTTTCGCCACGTTATGTTGTCTTTAGATTATAGCATACCTCATCTTCGTTTCTTTAATTATATCGATGATTTATATCGATGGACTATTATTTGCAAAGTCAAAGTAATATATTCAATGTAATATATTTGTTACAAGTCAATAAGTGAATATTAAAAACATATTTTATTTTCAAAGATTCAAACATTTACAGATGTGTCAATTCATTTTATAGTAGCAGGTCCCCGCGGTTTCACCCGCTTAGTTCCCGTTACCGTTCTGTTCTCGGAATAAAAAAGTACTCTATGTGTTATTCCAGACTGTAATATGTGTTCTAAATTTCACTCCGATCCATTCTGACGTTCCGATGTGATGGAGGAACAAACATTAACATTTATAATATAAGTAGGATTTCATATAAAAATGTAGTGAATAATATATTTTTTTACAATTTTACCTTAGCTTTGCCATTACTTTCTAAGAACTCGCTTAAATTATAAAAATAATGATGCAAAAGTATAGTCAGTCGGGTTATATTATTTGGGAACTATGCCTTCTAAGTTACCTACCAAAGTTTGATAGGCACTGGAGACCCCCTTATGTCAACATCGTATCGGTTTAAAAATAGCGACTTTCACTTTGTGGTAGACATTTTTCAAAATTAATTAAAACGTCTGAATATATCGTTCTTAAAGGTGTCTCTGGCAACACGTTATGTGCGGAGAAAAGGATTTCTGTGTTACCGAAATCTCATAAACGTGAACATTTCACGCTGTGTGCGAAAACTGCGTGAAACTTTATCCCATTTATTAGATACTACATAATATTACACAGGGAGATTAGTTTTATCAGTATATTAATTACGCACCCAATCCATAACAATAAGATACGAGTATCAACAGAACAAAAAATTGAGTGTACTCGTACTTATAAAGGTATTGTACATAAATGGCGCAGTTTTCTAGATAGATGGGCGTATATTATCGTAGTTCTAATATGGTGTAAGTTAATTGATAACTGTCCAAGAAGCAAAAAAACGTTTTTTTCTCCATAAGCTCCCAGGAACCTCAAAATTACCTAATATTAAGTTAGATTACTACCATCTGAATCTAAATGATAGAGAAATTAATATACTTGTACATTAATATTAAGTTTCGTAGTTAGATGAAAACGTTCATTTCTTACGTGTAAAGGTAGCGGTTCGCCCGGAGACCGCGACACGAACAACACGACAAGTGAAAATTTACAATCGTCAAGTAACAGTCACATGTCTCGCGACACGTGTCTTGGTCTCCTGTCGCGGTCTCGGCTCGAACTGGGGCCTATACAATTCCATAGTGTCAAGTGCCTGTCGCGGTCTCCGGTCACGGTCTCGCGTCGCGGTCTCGTGTCGCGGTCTCAGTGCGAACTTGTCCCTTTAGAGTGATTTCTTATTTACTTGACGATTGTAAATTTTCACTTACCTACGTTATATTAGAGTACAGAATGACGTTTTGTATTAACGATGATTCATTATCACATTATTTTCTGGTTTACATATTATGTACGTAAATCAGAAAAATATGGCGCTAATATATACTAGAGATTCAACTTTTTGTAAGTACTCATTAAGTCTACTGCAGAAAGAAAACACTTCTTTAATTATGTTTTTTTCATGTTTTTTCTATTTGCCTATGAAAATTATTAAATTATTCCCTATCCGGGTTTTTTGTTGACTGCTTTTTGTCTTTGGTTGTGTAATTAACTAAGAAAAGTACATTATATTGTGTATGGATTAATATTCGAACACTTTTGATTAATATTCTATGAATGAAACGCCTTGACTGTAAACAGACATTCATCATTAAAAATGGCCAGGTGTAGAATAATCAAACAAATCATTAAATTATTTTTGCCTTAAGAGATGTTTCCCATCGTTCATTACAATAAAACTTATATTGTTCACGTGTCTTCTATCTATCAACGTTTCTTCTGTACTCCTACTACGAATATTATTTACTTACCTACAGTACTAACTCGCCGATATTTTGCAGCTTTCAATTTGACTGAAAGCCAAACAGTTTAGTTTGTTCAAGCGAATCATACTGAGTAAACTAAAATTGAAAAATGTATTCCCGACTTTTGCAGTCGTATATTTTATTTTTATTTTCTGATTTTTATTATTGTTTGTGACTGACGGTTATGGTTACGGGCTTGAATGAAAATCGGTTATTTCAATTACTAATAATAATATAAAAATTAAAAACTGTGTTTACATGTTTACTCATTATTCGAATATAAATATGATAACTCCCGCCCCGCGGTTTTACTTGCGTAGTAAAAACGTTACCGTTAACGCGTAGTGCGTATCCTATGTGTTATTACAGACTAAATCTGTGTTCCAAATTCATACGTTCCGACGTGGTTGAGCAACAAACATAGAAACCTCCAAATATTGGCATTTATAATATTAGCATAATAAACGTTTTCTTGCCAATTTTTTTTATATACAATTTAGAGTGACGAGACGAGCTGGACATGTGCCTGATGGTAAGCAACATGCCAGCCACATAACAACACAGTGACACGCAGCTATTGGAACATGAAGAGTCCAAATCATTACCTAGCACTGCACTGCGCTCGTCACCCAGAGATCTAAGATATATCTCTAAGCCCTGTAATTTCTCTGGAAACATTGCCCTTCAAACCGGAACACAGTAATGTTTGCACATAATGCTTGGCGGTAGAATAACTGGCAAAGCTGTGGTACTTCCCCAGGCGGGCTCTGCTAAGAGTCCTATCACTACAATGTTATCAAAATAAATTTTACAGTGCAACACAAAAACTCTACTACTCTTTTTATTGATTAAAAACAATAAAACATATAACATTAAGTAATTAAAAACTTTTTAATTCAGTTTAAAAAAAACAGTTAAACATGTTGTTATAACGTAAATTGATGCCCAGATTATGATTATGATCTATAGGTATCTAAACCTATACTCATAATAAAATTCTGTGTAATGGATCGAATGGCGCATGGAAGCATATTTTTAAGGGTTCTTTAAAATTGATACTGAAGCCAAAACTGTGTTATTAAAAAGTAGAGGTAACTTTTTTTCAATCAAATCAACAATCAAAAATTCATCGAGTTTATTATCAAGGAAATTTTATGGAATCGTATTTGCAAATCATAATAATTAGAGTATCATTACTTTATCATATTTATATGAATTTCAAAGTTAAATATTCTGTAGTTTGGTAGATATTGTTTTGGTACAAACAATTTAAAATTAAGCCATCCGAAATATCATAATATATATTTGAAATATACACTCCTATTTTAAAAACATAAAAAGTTATACTCGTATCATCGAGCAGTAACTTACCCGTAAAACAGATTTAGTTCGTCTGGTAGGAAAATCGTTCAAAGTCTAATTTTGGGTTACATCTCATAACAAATATCAAGAAATCAAGTAAAAAGAAAATGATTAATGAACAACAATTTCCGTTTCAAATCACGTTCATTTCACTGTTTACGCAGCGTGAAAAAAACAACTTTTCATAACTCCACTCCATTTGTAATTTACGCACTGGAGCATCTTTATAAAATAGCAATTATTTATACAGTATTTTATAAGAATATCACATTCGTCCTGTCACTTGAAAGGTCCAGCGACCGTAAATGTCACTTCCATCAAAATTAAATTAACCGTGGGAAAGCTTAAAAGTCATCGTGCCAGTTTTTCTACTGCAGAAGATGAAAGGGCGTGTTTATTTATGAATTTGAGTAGGTAATTTCGTCCTATCTACTCGTCTGAAGTTGATTATAACTAGGTACTTTCTATAGATAGATAGCGCGAACCTTTTCGCTGCTTCCAAACAACAAACATAATATAAACCATATTTTGGCAACTGCGTTGGTGTTACAGCTAGTCTAAACGATAATATTAAAGTTTTATGTTACAAATCATCGTAATTTTCGTTATAATCAGCGTACTATATCATTGTGACATAGGCTCATTCCATGATGGTCCACAAACTATCTTAGATAGATATATGAGTCCCACAGCCCACAACTGCTGGACTTCAATTCCTTCTTTAGGACTTCCAGACTTCAATTTCATCAAAGGCGTACACTTGGCGCCATCTTGTCTGGTGTTAAGCGACGATGAGATCCACGATGGAGCGTGCTTACCTAGAAGAATTTAATTCACTCTCGATTTGAAAACACCAATATTGTAACATCAGGCAAAAGCCACTCAGGCATCGTTTTCAGCCTAGACGTTCTTATCACGAAAACAGAGTCAAACCTCTTCGTCTTTGGAACATCAACCATGAAACGATGTCGCTTTTCCGATCTACGAGCAGTCCTATAGAAATAAGGGCTAGATGGTATTCATGCAGATCAGTTGCACACTGTCCGAAGTTGATCTGATAAAAAAACAATAAACAGCAATTTTACGGCGATCGATCGTTATTGCTTGTATGGTGTGAAAATGGTAATACCTAATTAAGAATTACAGTTCTACATGATGTCCTAGGTACTCCTAATTGAGGGAAAGTGTGGGTAGAGACCCGTTAATCTGGACCTCGCCTTTCCTTAACTCGACTGTTTCCCCCAGGCGTAAATGCATTTCACTACGAGATGACGAGAACAAGGATTATTCTTATGGCATTATAGTGTTGGTTGGTTGGATCAAAAATTTCTTTAGAGTGTGAAGAATAAACTAGTGATTTATCGTAGGTCACTTGTACAATCAATTAAGATTAATTAAGTATCTTGACACTTTTTTTGTTTTATCTACTGTGTGCAAAAATAGAGTAGATTTTTTTTTTCAATTAAGTGCAATACTGAAAGTTTTTCAAAATGTCGGGTACTACGTGTTTCTTTTCAGCTTGGTATAGATGGTCTGTGTCACCCTGAATTTATCTCATCGGTTATCGGTTTTTTGCGATAGACACCTATAACTGGTTCGTTGCTACTTGGTTTGTTAAAACGTTTTACTGTATCGGTGAGCTTAGTTCTCTGACCGATATCATTGTGATACGACTAAGCCCTAATTTTAATGCTCGCTCTGTAACGCTACTGGCACACAACACTCAAACACAAAACACTGTTAATACTCGTAGAAAGCAAGGCGCAAATCATCAAAAATTTATGAGCTAAAAGACGATCTTATCGCTAAGAATAATCTGTTCCACAAACCTTTTGATTCATTAGGAAAAGATTTAGAATAGTTTGAAATTTGTTGCGGCTATTTGATATAGGTATATTCGAAATATAGAGTACCTATATATATACAGTAAATATAATTAATAAGGAAAGAAAGGATAAGGAAAACTAGTATTTCATTTCTGTATGTGTACTTTTTTACTTTTGTTGATATTACAAAAACTGTTCCACTGATTTCGATAAAATATATATAGGAACATTCGGGAGTATTTGAACAAAAAAAATTATGGATGTTCTCTAGAAATCAGGGAACATGAATAAACGGATGGATGTCAAATTTATAATCACCTCTTCTTTAAAAACGATAAAAAACACCAAATAGCAACGAAATTCACTACTCACCTTACTTAAATATTGACATCTGAATCTGAATTATACAAACACCACAAATTAAGACATGTTTTTATCATTATTTAGTTATTTCAGAAAAGCCCCGTCCATAAAAAATAAAACAATAAATATTGCGTGAAATATAATTAAATCGTTTTAAATAAATCATCAAAAAGATCAGTCAACATCCGATAAAAATCCACAAAAAGAGAAACATTTACGGAGCCAAATAGAATTTTCTAGGCGGATGATCACAGGAAAAATGTGAACCTCTCCGATAAGGAGAAAAACTCGCCGAGATCCGTAAAGAAAAAGCTTGGAGCTTGAGAAATCTGTTGTTTTATAAAAGTTTTGCAGTTCTGGCACATGTATTCTAGGATAGACTAAGAAAACAAAGGTTTCCCGCCCTTCGACCGCCTAATTAAATCGGCTGTAGATGTCTCTATCATTTTGAGCGAAAAAAAGAAGGAGCAATATCAAAGCTAAGACATTTTTAGTTAGTCCCTTGTTACACCGAGGGAACTATATTACATCAAATGACGAAAACCAACAAACTTAACTTTGCGGTCGGGCTTTAGGCAGGAAAAATATTTTCGTATTTTGATTTGGGAAGCCTATACCCATAAATTTGATTTTAATGGCGTCTGCTTGAACCGTTCCTAATTTTGAGATAAGCCACGTTAAAATTAAAGTTCAATTATACCTATAGAAATATGTGTGATTAGTATGTATTTACAACTACCTATATTAAGTATTATATCCGAGCTATCTGATCTATTTTACAAGCTTTGCTTAGTTTGGGGTCAGATGATGTTGTGTGTGAATTGTCCACCAATATTTATCTATTTATAGTAAAATTTAAAAAAAAACATAACATTTTTGGCGGGAAAATAGTTCCGAAGTATTGAAATAACATTTTATGCTATCGAGTGGCGTGGAGTTTTTATATTAACTTAAATAACAGCGAAAACCCATCTCGATCCTGTTTTTTATATTATTTAATGATTTGATCAATCTTATTAAAAGATACAACTAGTATAACAAAGATACAACAATCGTGCAACGTCATTTAGGTAAACTCACCTAATTCTATTTTAATAATAGAAAATTGTAATTACACAGACAGACACACACAATTTTGTAACATTCCTTTTTTATGTTAGAAAAGAATAACATGTTCTAGAATTTGTGAGACACTAAAAATGAGTAAAAAGGTGTGAATGTTTTGAAATGTAGGCTATAGGTCATCGTCATGTCACCACAAGCCAACTTTGTCCATCTGACAAAGTTCTGCAATGTCAAATATAGCGCCAAATTATATTATCAGCTCTGGATTTTGTCTTGTATTTCATCTTACGGGAAATTGTAAATTTTTCAGAGGATTACATTGACTGCTGGTCATGGGTCTAATTGGTTGAGATTCTTAAAATCTCTCAGAAAGAAGAAGGAGAAGGAAGAGAAAGAAGGATAAGGTCTTAAGGTCAAATTATATTGAACCAGGATTGCATTTTATATTTAACTAATATGAAGTTTTATCCTGATTCAATTATAGTTTCACTACAAACTATTGAGATTTATCACAAACAAGGGGCTCCATGCTTTATGTCAGAATTGACATTTTTATTATGAGTGATATTTAATGCCATGGAGTCGTCTCGTGACCGCGGCAGTTGTAACGCTGCCGAAACGTCGAGGTAATCAAACAATGAATTATTCGTAATTAAGCCCCGTACTATTAAACATCATGTGTTCAAATCGTGAAAGTTTAAAAACAATATTCACTCATTTGTAGTCGCTACTGGCTTAATAGTGAAAGAAAAGATCACGAGGAAACGTTCCTAGAATCTTTCAAAGCCATGCGCCATCCGCCTACCCCACTGGGCGTGGTAGGCTATGCGAGAAAAGGCGAGTCCTAGAAGTGGAACTGTTATGCTATCTTATCATACTCCCTTTGTTACATGAGATCATTGTCAACTCGGCAATAATACGAAATGATTCGAAGGGACTAAACTTTAAATTGATTTCACTGCGAAACTCTCCATCGGCTGATAATAAATGGAGTTGCATAATCTTCTCGCCGTTTGAAACGACTGGGCGGGTTTTATTGCTTTCATAGTATTTTGTAACAGAATTGAGTATCACATAATATACTGTAAAAGGAATAAAATGTGCGTTATTACGACTTACAGCGGTTTTAGGACATGTATTCAGATCGAGTTCTGGATCGCGCAAAAAATATTATTCATATTTGACACAGGCGTAGGCCAAGAATTGGGTTTTTTGCTGTGGATAGTTATTATTTCTTCTCAGATTGTCTAAAATGTACTGTGTTTAATGTGTACTACCAGCGCCTCGTGGTTTTAGCCGCCTTTCTCGTAATATTTTCGCGATAAAAGTAAGCATATTCTATTCTAGCACAGAGTTTACAGTATATGTAAAATCTTCATATACGAGTATAATATGTGTCCCAACTTTAAACATATCGGGTTTTAAACATTTTAAAACATCATCGTCCAGCCGTTCCAACATGATTAAGCAACAAACATCTAAACATCACAACTTTGATGTTTGTAACAATAATAGGTTTATATTAGCTATCTGGCTGCTATAGTAGGTACATGATTTGCTTAGTTGGAGGCTAGATGGTGTTGGGTGGAAAAATATCGGCCATCATATTTGTAGACATTAAATTGAATAAGACTTTTTAATAAGTATACTGTAATTGTGACGTTACATAAAAAAATGTATAAATATTACGAGTAGCATGTATAATATTACGTAGGTAATGAATATAGAATCGGTAGCTGGGGCACTTTTAGTATAATTGGAAATTCCCATTTGTGAGAAGCGTTCTAATATCAAAGCCAAGGATAATGTAGATCATTCCGCTATAAATAGAACTCTAAATTGGAATATTGCATTCAGAAAACAGATTGGTCCTGCGTCTCGAACTATGTTCTTTAATTTTTTTGAACAGGTATTTGATATTTATGTACACATTATTATTTTTTGTAGTATTATCTAAAATTAGCTCCATTAGCTCTAAAATGGCGCACCTTGATCTATGACTGGTCCCCTGCCTTATTAAAATTTTATCTAAATGCATTCCAAATGACCCTCCCTGACCAGAGTAACTTGGTAAGGTGGGGAAAAGCCTCTGAAAAATGTTGCTATACTTGTGGAGAGGCGATATGTACAGCAAGGCACATATTGGTGGGATGCAAGGTGCTCCTTAATGGAGGTCATTACTCACGGCGTCATGACAGAGTACTTGAAATCATACGTGAAGCCATGAGCCTTTCAGTAGATAGAGCCCAAAAGGGATTGACGACAAACAACAGACAAATTAACTTTGTAAAAGAAGGCTCAACTTCAAACTCCAGGAACAAGCCTTACTCAATCCTGGGTACAGCACCTGATTGGACTATTTTAATGGACACGTATGAAAAGCACTACAAAATCCCAGAGGATGTGGGTGTTTCGTCATCCAGACCGGACATTTTCCTTTTTCTAGAGCTACGAAACGCATAGTCCTTGTAGAGCTTACCGTACCGTGGGAAACTAATATACCTAAAGACCACGCGATGAAACAAAATAAGTATTACGACCTCCTAAACGAATTAACAAAAAACGGCTATGTAGTTAGTTTATACGCTGTAGAAGTGGGGCGAGAGAGGTATACCAGCAAAATCTCTCTATAACCTACTGAAAGACCTTGGCTTATCCAGAAGTGCAGTAAGTTCTATACTAGAACGTGTATCTAAAGCTGCACTAGTAGGCTCATATCAGATTTGGCTGGGCAGGGAGAGAAAAACGAGTGGTGAAGGTGAGTGTTGATGTACGTCAGAAAGGGGCCCCTTAAACCTACGCCCGAGTCACAAGTCTCGGGAACTACTCGAGTTTTTCTCTCTGCCACACGATGGACCCGGCACCCGCACGGTGAATCCATGGAATGCTAAGAAAATCGTCTCTAGTGAATTTGAAAAAGGACTATTAACTCAAAATTTTACACTTTTTTCGGGAAATAAACAAGTTTTATGCAGAACCTACTGTAATAATAAAATTAATCTGAATATTTTTGAAATAAACAATATGTGTTCAAATCGCAAAATGTAACAAATCTGAGTTGTAAATTTTGATCCCATACGTTTAGTTGTTTCAAGGGAACATTCAAACAACTAGGGATATCTTTCACATCTATAAAATTAGTATCTATACTAATATTATAAAGCTGAAGAGTTTGTTTGTTTGTTTGTTTGAACGCTAGGATCTCGGGAAGTACTGGTCCGAGTTGAAAGATTCTTTTTCTATTGGATAGCCCATTTATCGAGGAAGGCTTTAGGCTATATAAAATAACTCTACTATTAATTGAAGCGGAGCATCAAACAAGAATGTAACAAAATCGGGAAAAAATATTCCCCTTTTGAGAGTTTTCATACGTTTCGTGCTTTGACATGACAACATGTGTCAAAGATTGCGTCATTGAATTTCAGTAATCTGTGCATTGAATATAAACCTTTGCTAATTTTTTTTTTTTCTAAATCTTGAGTTGGTACGACCAATTTCCGACAGGTGGCGTAGCAGGTAGCTGAAGAGGTTTTTTGTTTGAAATCGATATTCTCAGGAATGATTGAACCGATTTCAGTCATTCTTTCACCGTTGGATTTGTACGGGATCCCGATGAGTGCTATATAATATACCACGGGCGAAGCCGGGGTGGGCATCTAGTTATAATATAAAATAACTTTAGTAGAATTCAATCACAAATTGCCATTATTTTTCCCCCATTTTTACGTTACAGCTTTTTTTAACCGACTTCAAAAAAGGAAAGGCGAAGTTCTCAATTCGCTGGTATGTTATCAAATGTATGTTTGGCAGATCATACTTCAGAGATAGTCCCTTATTAAAGTTATCGAAATCGGTGTAGTGGTTGTTGAAATAAAAAAATCTAAAATTTGCTTACCTCGACGATGTATTCGCACTACGCTAGTCGCCCTAGTCGCTATTTCCTCAGAACAGTGTGCATAGTTTATTTTTGAAATTGAGTTGAACATTTTGAAATTGAGTGTCTGTTTGATATCGGAGAAAATTTCACTATATTTGATAACGATCATCAGTTCGTTGTCAAATAAATAATAAAAAAATAAATAAACTGAAGTAAAGGAGAATCCAATAACGTACAAATACGTATATAAAAAGAAATTGAGAAATTGGATCGTAATCAAAGGCAGAGACATCCGGGTATATCAACGTATTATTCCAACAAATAATAAATCAACGCACCATTTGCTGGATAAGTCTTTCAATCACATACATATAAATCACTCTGTTTATCAGTCCGATTGATGAGAGATCAATGGCTCTTCAGAAGTACTTCAGGTCAGAAAATTGATATTTAACATCGTATTAAAACCATCTACCAATAAAGGATAGCTGTAATGGAACGAGCTTTGAAAAAGAAACCCTTTGCGTGGATGCGGCAACATACATTTCAAAGTAACACAAATATTATCATTATTAACTCTCAAATCGGATACACATAAATTATATTTTTATTTTGATATTTAAATTCTACCAAATGGGTAAAAATGGGTAGGTAGAAATGGGTAGGTAAAAAAAATTGGTTGCCTGTAAAGTCGGTATACGGGCGAAAGTTTTACGTGACAACGACTTTGAGTGGTAAAATAATTTTACGGAAGGGACGCGTGCCTTTCACTTTTTATGTCTGTCTCTCTCGCTCTTAGGCGGGCTAACCGTGCCCGAGTGGAAGGGACGCGTGCCTCTCACTCGCTCTCGTTGTGAGCGCATAACGTGAGCGGAGCGTAACGCAGTTTCCACTACCAATTTATAAGACGTTGTCACGTCAATAAATGGGTTTGTTGATCAATCAAGTCCATTGTCTGAACAGATTATGTTAAAATTTAGAACACAGTTGGACTTGAGTTGTAGTCTGCAATAGCACGATTTAACGATGAGTAGCCTATGCAGAGGTATAGGCTACTCATCATTTTATCAAGAGAAAACAACGTGAATCGGAACTGCTCGATTCTCTGACAGTGTTCTATAAAACTATAGAATGAGACGTCTTTAGCCATCCGGTAAGATTTTCATCGGGATTCACTTCTCTCAAATAAAATAATTTTTACTTTTAGTGCTCAGACGTGTGTTAAATGCGGTATCCTTGCCCAACTTAAGTTATCCGTAAGACTAAAACAGAATTATAGGCTTTGACCTATCGTGAGATTCAGTCCAAAAGTACTACGTAAATGAGATTTTTACCTGATATTTCATTTTTTAATTATTTTTTCCCCTCACAGTACCTATTAGTTATCATCACTACGTATTATAAAACAACTCCACTTCACTTTCACTTCTCGCATCTTTCCGTCCCTTTATACATATGCTTAGATCTTTAAAACCACCCAAAAGATTTTAATGCGACTTTTTTTAATAGATACATTAATTCAAGAGAAAGGTTTATATGCATAATACAAGCAAATAAAATAATAGAGATCACTGTCAATTTTAAAGGTTTCTAATGTAATGTCATAAATAAACTATTTTTTGCGCTGGCATTGCAAACGCTGGTTGAACCCTACGAGACGAATCGACATAATGTAGATAACAGCAGTATTAAGATAAGATAAGATAAGAAAACTCTTTATTAAAAGCCACATAAATACAAAAATAAAACAAAATCACAAAAGAAACTTAAGAATAACTTATGCTAAATCCCTACAAAACCCTACAAAAGGTCTACGAAATAGTCTACAATAATATATGTCTATTTCTTGGCAATAACCCACAATAACAATTTTTATTAGTAAAAATAACATTTTTAGTAGTATATTTAGTATCAGCATTGCACCTGTGCGAAACCGGGGTGAGTCGCTAGTATATCATATTTATAGATCCAATAAATACTAGAATATGACGTAATTATTTTGTCATTTTATCGATCATAGGTTTGCACTTGAGCGCCATCTTGCTTGATTTTAGGAGACAATGTGGTTCCATAATGGAGTGCACTAACGTAGAAGAAATTGATTAGGTAACTCTAAACTTGAAGACCTCGAAATTATACATATCAGGAAATATCCAATGAGGCAACGCATTCCAAAGTTCGAAGGAAAATTAATTGATTCTTCTTTTATTAGAATCCATTCTCCCCTCTTTTAATAGAATTTCTCCAAATAGGTACGAGTCAAAGAGGATACATATACATACATTTTATCTAAGGTACGAGGGAGTATCTCTCTACTTAGTCTGTGGCTACGAGTAAATTTTTAGGCAGATACAAATAGGTAAAACTCGTTTTAACAATTCGTGTTTAAACTCAAACAGAATAGCTATTGTCAAGACAAAATATATTGTTCAAACAAACAAATCACGAGGTTTACACCCCGTATATTTAACTGGGATGTAAATGTTTTACTGGTTCTGTAGTATCGTATAGTACCTATTTACTTTATTCTCAATTCTATGGCCGCGTTTTCTTAGAAACGAAAACCGAAATTGAATATCGTGAAGGGTTGGGTATTTCTGAAAAGAGTGACAGAAATAGGTTACTATAGATCGGTTGTTTCGCTTTTCTCTATATCTGTACAATTGTACATTTCCAACACATTACCTTTTACGATATTTTATAATAATAAAACATAAGACCCCTGAAGTAGGTAGGTGCCTAAATCCATATAACACCTACCTATTATTCTTTACATACATAGCAGTGCGTATTTGAACAAAACGTTTTGTTTAATTTTTCCGATTTAAATAAACATACAAGGCTATAATTACGGCTGGTCCAGTCGGAAGAACGCCAACTGTCGATCTAGAGCCCTGGGCTCGAATCATACGCGCACCTTTGTCTTTTCGAAGTCATGTACGTAATGCCTCTAACTTAAAAACGGTGAAAGAAAACATCGTGAGGAAACCGGCATGCTTATAGAATCTTTCGAGGTAATGAGTCACCCACCAACCCGCACTGGGCCAGCGCGGTGGATTATGTCCTTGACTCTCTCTCTCTTAGCGAGAAGAGGGAGGTGGGAACATTTAGTGGACTGCTTATGCTAGGGCTATACTGAAAATGATGTACTAAGCTGTTTGATTTGGTTTGAAATACAGAGCCACGCTGCTATTTAACGATGAAGAGTACAGATAATAGTCTAGCAGTGTAATTATGCTCGTTGCCTAGAGATAGAGATATTCTTGTTTTTGCGCTGGAAACATTGCCTTTCAAACCGGAACCCAGTTATGCTTGCATATTACTGGCAGTAGAATAACCAGCAAAGGTCTGGTACATCTCCTCTACTACTTACTACCTACCGAATGTTTTGCTATCAAGAAAGCGCTGGGTCTAACTGATCTAATCATACATATGTATGCACTATACTTACGTACATACGTAGAACATACCTGAAACTTTTTTCAGGTATGTTCTACGTATGTAACTCAAGGCTTACTCCAGGCTGTCGGAGCACTTTTGAGGAAAATCAAGGTGGTGCAGAAATATTATATAGAAATTAGTGTCATTTGTCAATAGCATTAAACGTTTGACACAAAATTTCAGTACTTATACTTACTATAAGTATATACCTAAGTTACTAGTAATACGCGGTAAGAGGATCCACATAAGGAAAGCTGTTCTAACAGCAGCGTTGTCTATTTTCCACTAAGTCGACATCAATTTATATTCAAATATGTATTCAATGAATAAATTAGTTATTCTGATACCGTTTGTAATTGTTTGTCTCTAACTTTAGTGAATAGAGCCTAATATTATGAATTACGAGACGGCGGAGGCAGATAAACCATTATGATTTCTGAAATTGAGCTGAATCTTGGCAATTATTAGTGTGATTTAAATAAAAAAATATTGAATAAAGTATACACTACTACTATACACTTTTTTTCTTATTAGTTTATTTATATATTCATATCTATATATAATAGTTACGCCCCGCTGTGTAACCCGTGGCTTAGTAGCTTTTCACAGTAATTCGCGGCCAGTAAAATTCACGTTTTTTTGGTCAACTTCGCACAAAATTTCCTGTTATAAAGTTTAGAAGTTTTCATATGACATTGTCATTATAGCAGAAAAAAACGCTAACAGTCATCACAAACGTTATTATTCACGTTTGTGATGTTTGATTTTGTTTATGCACATCCTTGAAACTCTAGATTCGATAAATGGAAAAATGGGACTTGAAATGAACCAATCAAACACAAAAATAATGACAAACGGAACACCAAAGCCTAATTTATTAAACTGAATTATAACGAAGTAGAGTATGTCAGCGAATATATATATCTTGGTCATTTGATAACATTTCTCGACTCTACCAACAACGAAACGACCACGTCACTCGCTCTGGAGACAGCAGATGGCGCGAGCGCATCATACACTGGCGGCCCAGAGACACCAGGCGGGACAGGGGACGGCCGCAGAGAAGACGGTGTGACGACGTCATGGAAGTCGTGAGTGTGACTTGGACTCGCCTAGCACTGGACAGAGCGGCATGCCAAAAAATGGTCGAAGCCATGAAGGCCATAATTGGGTCATCAAAAATGATATTGAGGTTTCTAAAATCTTTTTTTTCTAAACTGAATAGTTTGCGCGAGGGACTTTCCAAAGTGGTAACAAGTGTGTCCTGTAACTTCTAAAATAAGATAATGACAAAAAAAATGTATGTTGTACGTTACCATGTAAACTATCAACGAAAATTGGTTTGAATGAGATGTAGTAAGTAGTTTTATTTTAATACGTCATAAATTGACTATTCTTAAAACACTGATTAAAGTAACAACGAGCTACAAGAACTTTTGTATTATGTTACTTGCTGCTAAGGAAGCCTTCATGGGCGAGTTCGACTCGCACTTGACCACTTTTTTTGAGAAAGGTGCGGTATCGAGCTATCAAGAACTACTTTGATTTATATTGATAGTAATAACTACGAGTATATGAAATTAACTGAGAGAACCGCAATTATAACGCTTAGTTACCCAACGCAACGTCAATCTTTTATGAGAGGAAAATTCTAATCGCGTCGTGCGATATGGACAACGAAAGCCGTGAATAATTTCATCTGCCGTAGTGTAGTTACAAAACCCAAAAGGTACAAGTACTGTATAACATTATCGTTATTCGGTATTGTTCGAGACTCATGCATAAAGCATTGCTGTAAGGACACCCTCTTCGATGAATAATAGATTCTCACACCACACTGAAACATCCAATGCTGCCGCAGAATAACAATGCATCCCGGAACAATTGGACTTCAATTGCTGTGAACTTCAATTGCAGACTTGGTAAGAATTGCATAGAATTCAATATCTGCTCGAATGGATTTTATTCAAGAAGGAAAATAGTAAGAATGGCTACAACATTTTTATAACAGAATTTTTTACTTTCACTATCACCGAGCTATGCAGCGTTACTTGTCTACCTGCCTGCATCCATATAAGGGCGGGCATGTTCTGTATATTTGACTGACAACAAATGAAGCTGACGCTGTTGGGTGAAAGTCTCGAACTGTACGTGGGACTGCCGAGTGTACCCGAGCGAGAATGAGACAATCAGTTGTTCTTCACTGCTGTTCACTGTGTTTCCTGTTTTGTATTGTACCTACAGCATTAAAAAAAATATATAACGTGTTTCTCACATCGATCTTAAGCATATACCTATTGTTTTTTCCGCACGTGTTATTGATATTTGCGCTAAAACAATCAAACCTCAAAAATAAAGCTTCAGCTTAAAAATATGCCGATAATAAGTAATATTACCTGTCAAGTAGCTTGCCTTTGGAAAACGGCACTTTTGGCCCGTTAATGTCTCGTTCTTATGCCCAAGCACGATTGACTTTAAACATTATATATCAGCCAGCACTATTAATCACTTTCGGCACAATTAAAGTAATTAATAAGTTTAGAAATGAACAAAGTGTATCTCTTACTTAGGTGTGGTAAACAAGAAGACGACGGCGCGTACGAGTAGTTCCGTATTTTGCCGGGCGCAGAGAATTGCACCCACTCTAGTACGCAATTTTCAAAAGCTAGCATAGACAAAAATTGCTTACGAATATGTGGAATATTGAGTCATACTAAAAATATCACGTACGGACCGAATATCATCTACCTTTTTATTAAAATCGACAATAAAATATACGACCCCAGTTTACGTTTCGAAAAAGAGGTAGCTGTATGTCCAAGTCAGATGATCCTGTATCACAAGAAATATAACATTCCCGCATTTATTTTTGTAACGTTGACTAAGTTATAATATGAAGCTTTTATAAAAAAAATTACAGGTATTTTCATTTTCACAGATTCTAAGATCTAACTCAAACGACAGACAGTTTTTGGATTCAAATTGGTATAACTGATAAAATAAAGTTGCAAAATCACAATGTTTACTATTATTTCTTGTCAGGAAAGTATTGTGTTAATTTAAACAAAAATTAAACTTTAAATGTTACATTTATTTATTTAATTTGTTTTAAAAAAAACCTGAAAAATATTTTCAAGCTTAGAAAGGCTTAGCTTCAAAGGCGACGAAACTTCCATACAAACTTTCATCACTTGTTGCAACCCCTAAAGTCTATTGCATTAAATAGTAAGCTTATGCCTCTGTCCCAAATTTTATATAAATCGATTCTGTAGTTTAGGCTTGAAAGCGTAACGGACAGACAAACAAAGTTATTTTCAGATTTATATACTTTTTCACATTTAAAAAGGATATGATGATATGGATGGGAATATGTATAGCTCAATATCATCTAAGTTCAAAGTTCACTTTGAACACATTTCACGACAATGACAGACTGATTTAGGTGTTTGAGTGCTTCTGGGATCAATGAGTGCTTAATGTTCTCTGTTTGATTGGTGGCAATAGTATCGGCTTGATTTGATTGCCAACAGACAGAAGTAAATTTGATTTGAACGTTTAATTGCAAACATGGACATTTAAATAGAGTTAAGTTGCATGTTTCACTTTGAATTTAAACTACAAAGCTTTGAAATTCAGTGTAATTTCAATAATTACGCACGCAATGTTTGGTTGCAATTAGTGGTCAGGAGTGAAAAAGAAACTAAAGGTTGATTTGAAAATAATTTGAGTACATTGTTCAAACGTGTAAATTATGTTTAATAATAGTTTATTCATGCGTGATTTGGTTTTTGAACAAGCTGAACTTTTACCAACAAAGCTGCACTACAAGTTTAATCACACCGAACAACTCAAGTAATGACTATTATTATAATATATATTATTAATAACTTAGAAAATTTAAGAAAACTAAACGGCTAACTTTATAAAGAACTTGTTTAATGTAACCCTTAGCCTTCGCGTTTTGTAGTCTTTGCTAAGCACGTTTGTAATAACAGTCAGTTGTTTGACAGTAAGAGACAGACCACAGACCCCCATTTTGTTTTGATGTTCAAAATTTTGGAAAAATGACCTCTGAATCGTATTTAGCGAAAATAATTACCGTGAAATCTGTTAAACCGCGAGTTCAACTGATAAACGTAGCTAGTAGAATTATAAAAAAAAAAGTAGTATTTATTATGGAGTTAAAACTATGGATTTTTATAATAGTGCATATACTTACAACAAAAAACGTCAAAAAAGTACAAAATTAACATCACTACATCAAATATTTCCTCATCATTATCATCAGCTCATACATGTCCACTGCTGAGCATAGGCCTGTCCCATAATATGTATTTCCTTACAAAAAGGGGCTCTCCCATAATATACCATTCGGACCGATCCTCGGCTTTACGTTTCCAACCGCCACCGGCAGCCGTTCGTAGTAACTTAATCTAAAATACCGATGAAATTCTACCCAAAACGCTGGCCTATTGCCACGGTGAAGGAAAATACAAACATATACCAACTTTTCGATTACCTACGTGTTGTATCGATCAGACGAAACTCACTTGAGCTTGTATATCTTGTTATGTAAAATAAATATTTTCGTATTTGCTATTTGGCTCGACCCTAACCCAAAACAATGTATATTATGGAATAGTCCCCCACACACAGAATGTGTCGCACCTATGACAGTCTGGCTGATCCGATAGACTTGTTTTCTAACAGTTTGACAACTTTTAGATCTGCTGTCAACGATTACTACAGATAAATACTCAGCAAAAAAGTACCTACATAATGCGTATCGTTAACGGATGTCCGTTTATCGTAAAAACAGTAAAACGTTAATCGTACATAAGTAGTGTATGGCCCTTATTGGGCATTAAGTTAAAAAAGCTGTTTTGTTAACTGTATTAAATATATTATGTAACTTTTTGCCTGTTGTCACACCTGAATAAATAAATAAATAAAGTATCTAATAATAAGTAGGTAACAAATGACTGTCAAAGAAATGATTGACAAACTGTCAGTCGTCCGACTCCGTCGTCACATTCCGAAGCCTTAGCTACATTTTTTATTGTTTCCCTTTTCAACCAAAAACACAATTTGGATAAAACGGAGATACAGAGAAAATAAATTAAATTACCGCCAAGGATCTCGAGTATCACTGAGACTTTTATTTTTCTTTATTTGTAGGGACTGAGTAGAGTTTATCTTCGGTCTTGAAACAATGCGGTTGAGTTAAAGTACCTACGTACAAACCGTCTGTAATGCTACAGAATGGATTTATCTTTTGAGTTCTACAAATCTTGTTTGTTTTAAATTAGGTTATTTTGATTGTATTCTATTTAGTATACGCCATCGATATAAACCATTAAATCAGCCTCCCAAACTTCAGGCCCACGGAATTATCTTACCCATCGGAAAGAGTGAGCTCACTGTTTCCGTTCTAATCGGTTGCAGGAAGCGGTCAACGCCGGACGTTTTTACCCATCACTATTCGTTGTCAACAACTAAAATAATTAGAACCACAGCATACCTCGCTACAAGCGATTCTAGAGATCTAGTAGATTGGTGATGTGTAAACCACTTACGCTACACACACAGACGCAGTTTATTACCAATTTCAAGGTGCTCAGGGCACATCCATTGGTTTATATAGATGATATAAGCATATGCAGCGCCCACTATGGGGCTCGGGTCTCGTTGGATAAAATCTGTCACACCAAATGCCAAATGTAAAAATGCCGATGGAAATAACCGATTTTTTTAAGAAAATTTCACTTCACTTTTAAAGCCAGTGCCAGTGACACATTCTACTTATAAAAATACTCAAAACTGCAGTTGAGGTACGAAACTGTCTTCATGCTTGTGAATAGGTCCTTTTCTCCACTGGGTCAGAATAGCTACTCAGACAAACTACGCACGGGTATTTTATGTACTAAAAGTCTATTTGTCTATAGTAAATCAGGCTTTGAGATCTGAACTATCACAAATCCTATAAATCTAGACAAGATTGGTTGGATAGGGCGTGAACTATCGTCGCACAGGTGACAGGCGAGTGACACGCATAAAGCACTTCAGTGTACGGTAATTACGTTACCTGTCATTGGCAATCACCGCCGCTTTGTCATGTTCTCATAGACTTATCTGGCAGTATGGCACGAAAGAAATTGTTAGAAAATTTAAGTTTAGCTTTTGAAATTGAATAAAGGTATTTAACAAATGAGATTTAAGAATTTTTCTATAATTTTATCGTTACGATTCTTTTTTTTTTTAACTATTATAGGTAAAGACTTGACTACCATCTCGCCTGATGTCAAGCGATGTTGCAGTCTAAGATGGACCGTGCTTACCTAGAAGATACCGATCTGCTCTCAATTTGGAGACACCAAAATTGTAACCATCGGGAAACATGTTGTTGACGTTAACGTTGTTGGTTTAGTTTTGATGTCTTCGTCGTTAAAGCCAGCTGTAGTGATAAGCTCCTACATTTGGGCATTAACTTTTTTATTTTCTCCCATAAAACCGAAACTGACTTCAATTTAAAAATTCAGATACTCGATCAAATTTCATCAGGTCATCACTAAGTCAAATAGACAAATGAAAAATAGATATATTTTTTTGCTCCTCTGAACTATGATCTATCAAACAAGAAAATAACTATTATTAAAATTGAGTCCCAACTGGCGGAACTACTGCGCAATATATATACGAATACAAACTTACAACCGAATTGAGAACACCTTTTTTGAAGTCGGTTAAAAATAATTTGCAATCCAGGAGAAATTCGAACCTAGGGCCGTAGCTCAGTTCCAATATCATGATTTTAAAATTGGATGTTGACCTTGTCATCACGCCTGTTTTTAAATTAAATTTTTAACATCAATAACCAATTTGTGTTTTTTTCCCACACACGGAACATTTCCTACAAAAAGTTTTTCCCCCACTTGGCTGAAGAGAGTAAAGGAAGGAAGGGATCGGTCGAGTTTTTCAGAAATTAGTTCTTTAAAGAATCAAAAAATGGATCAATCCCACAGTACTTTTGAAATAGTTGTCCTAGAAGTAGAAGATAAAAAATCTACCTCTTATAATGCCGAGTAATGTAAGTTTACTACTGCTGCAGCCACACTAAACGAAGAAATTGATAAAACAAAGAGTGAAGTTATGATCGTCAACTTTTTAGAAATCAAAATTTAAAAGCGAGACAGCCCTGTCTATATATGTCTCAAGTAATACTTGTAAAAAAAACAATGAATAAAAATAGGTAAAAAAACTTTTTAAGTTAAACGGTTTTATGTTAAACATACATTGCAATGTTTAAGATAAATGTACTAAAAACCAAAAAAATCTGCTTGTTGAGCCCTTTCATTTGATACCCATGTTGATGGGATTGATAAAACCTACGTTATCCGCCATTTTGTAGCGGCCGCACTCTTGGATTTCAATTTTTTATAGTATATTGTAATCTGCTTGTTGAGCCCTTTCATTTGATACCCATATTGATGGGATTAATAAAACATAAATTATCCGCCATTTTGTAGCGGCGGCCATCTTGAATTTATAATGATAATGAATAAACATAATTGTATTGTCATCAAAATCCAAAGTGTATACAAAATTTCAGATTAATCGGTTGACAGGAAGAAAATGTGAAAGACAGTGTGAAATTTGAATTACTAAATTTGACCCAAGAATAAATAATAATAAAGAAAAAAAACAAACGGGGTGAGCTAAATAAAACCGTTTAAAAAACACCATATATCATACTAAAATTAATTCCCAATCGTTTTAATTATGAGGTGTTTTCGGAATATCAGATATGGATGTATGATGAATGGGAAAATGTATTATGACGAGTAGGTATATTAAATTATTGACGTATGCGAATATGCTTATCAAATTCCTCTAACATTATGAAAATTTGCAACCTTTGAAACACCATCTCTTTCGACAGACACCTTTTTTTTTTTATTATATAGGTTCGCACTTGACCGCCATCTCGTCTGATGTTAAACGACGATGCGGTCTACGATGGAACGTGTATACCTAGAAGTAAGCGATTCACTCTCGATTTGAAGACACAAAGAGCCAAAAGCCTTGACGTTCTTATCTCAAAAGTAGAGTCAAATCTTTTTGTTCGTGTCTTTGGAACATCAACCATGAAATGATGTCGCTTTTTCGAGCTACGAACATTCCGATAGAGAAAGGGCAAGGTGGTATTAGATCGTGCCAATCAGTTGCAAACTCTCCAAAGTGTATCCGATAAAAAACTGATAAGCTGGGAATTTTTCGGCAATGTTCAAGACTTTGCAGTCTTTTTCGCAAAAGAGAGTCATATTGCCTATAAGCCTTTTGGCACGTCTCTCGATCGATTCCACAGCTTCCAGCTCAATTTTTGAATTCTTGAAATGTTACATCACAAAAATAACCTATAAATAACTACTAAGAGAACTTGATTAGTGTTAAAAACGATAATAAAACTAATTTGAGACAAACTTACAAATTCTATTTTGTTGTAAAATTTTACTACATCTACATTTAACGAAAACACATTTAACATGACACTCAATTTCCACAACTCACAAGCTGGGTTTTTAAATCTTTCAATAAAACCCATTCCGGAGTAAATATTCGTGTTTCTTGTATTTATTGCAACATTGGATGTATATTACAATAAATTTTACATGTTGAAATGGCTTCAATTAATGGAAGATGAAAATCTGGTTCTTTGCGTCATTTATAGCTCACTTCCTTCCATTTTTTTTAATAAGAAGTGACGAGACGAGCATGGCATGTGCCTGATGGTAAGCAACATGCCTGCCACATAACAGCACAGTGACACGCAGTTATTGGAACATGAAGAGTCCAAATCGTTACCTAGCACTGCACTGCGCTCATCACCCAGAGATCTAAGATGCCTCTAAGCCCTGTAATTTATCTGGAAACATTGCCCTTCAAAATCCCATTGTAGCACTGTTTTTATAATTAATTAAATATAATTAACAAATCATTTTTGATTGTGTCTACTGTGTTTTTGGTTTCGTTCTCTGGCTTCCACAGCACGGGGAACTTATGTATTTTCTTTTGTAATTAAAATTAAGCATTATTTGTTATCTGATCCCGATTAATCTTTCTAGATAAAAAAAGATTTGTATTTGTAAATATGTATATACACTTTATATTCCCACTGCTTAGACTTGAGCCTTTCTCTTAGATAGGGATAATCAGGGTCTAAGCCATCACGCTTGCCAAGTTTAGATTAACAGACGATACGTATTCTCGAAGATGTCTTTCTAGGACCATGTAGTTTCCTCACGATGTTTTATCTTCAGCGCAAAACAAGTAATGATGGCAAGACGTACTTTTGAAAGATACTCGTTTACATTACTATCTAAGTGTAATATGTATGTATTTAAAAACGATTAAAGTATTATTTACCAGCTATCTGGTTTCCATAGCACAAGCTTTGCTTTTTTAGGATCAGATGGTGTTGTGTGTGAAGTGTCCACAATACTGGTTGCCTGAAAGAAACTGTTTTCCATGATAGGTAAGGCAGTATTTTGCGACGCTACCTCATAATTATTTTACTGTAATATTTTAGCTCTTAATTGTAATTATTTTACTGCAAAATTTTGTTTGTTTGCATAAAAACAAGAGTTTTCTGTCTACATATATATATTTCATAGGGTGGGTTATTTTGGGGAATAGTTTTTAGGTAAAAATTGATATATTATTTATTTTGACATAATTACATAAGTCCATTTCATGATAAATACGTTTTTCTTGAAAGTGTATAGGTAAGTAATTAAATGAGTTAATATTTTTTTATCAAATTGGTATTTGTCTACGTTTTTCCTAAAATCAGGATACTTAGTTTTTGGAGGCATTTTCGAACCCCCAAATAGCCATCGATAATAAAAATAATATTTGGACATACATTTTACAAGGGTTGCAATAATTCAATATCTTATGGAAAAAGTGCGCAAAATCCAGCTATGGCAAATAGTTATCGACTATACCCAACAGCACCATACCACTCAGTAGGTACTTTGAACGTGAACAATTTAAACCACTGTCTAGCACTACACTACGCTCGTCACGCCGTATAAGATGATTGATCATTAATCAGGAAACATTGTCATTCAAACCAGAAAAAATATCTTTACAAACACATTACCTATTGTAAAGGTGTGGTACGTAGGCGAACCAAAGCGAACTCTGCTAAGAGTCCTACTTATTTTTTTTTTCAAACAAATTCTCATGTCAATCAGTAACAATTTACTCACATTTTTATTTTGTAAACAATTCTCGCCTTGACTTTGACCGAAAACGATTGATGAAAGAAAAAATGTATTTGTTTTGTACATCTTAAAAAATGGAGAGGAAAGAATCAATCAGCTGACACGCCGTGTAAAGTTCAATTTTACTACAAGATTTTAATTTAAATACAGCATCTTAGAAGCTAGATTTACCTATTGAAAAGACGTGATGTGGTGCATTCGTAAGTGGGCTGGTCTGTCGTGGTTACTACAGCAGTACTATAGTCCGTAGGCGACAGACGGGCCGTTTACCCTAGCGGCAATCGTCTCACTGTCGAAGCGGTCGAAAAGAGTCACAGAAACTCATAAATCACCACAATAACGAGAATGGAAGTGATGTGTAACACACAGAATGTGATTTATTCACGTGCGTGCGCGTAGTAATTTGTTTACGGTCGCGATAGTACGGGCGGGTGCGAGCGACGCGGCGTAGCTTCGCTCGGGCCGGCCGTCTCCGCGCGGCGCGCAACAGATAGTACCAGCGAGCTAGATGCACCGCCGCCGCCGGGGCTGCCTGCTCGGCGCGCGCCACTACCCGCCCCGCGCCACCTCTTCCCTCGCCGACCCCTCTGACGTCACACACGAAACCTCCCGAAACCCCTCGCTACGTTCGACGTCTTGCGGGTAGAGTTTTCCAATCTCATCTTAACGCTCGGGTTCAACGGTTCGGTTGTGGCCACTTGATACACCCCGAGATTATGTTTATATGCAAAGAATAAACGTAGGGATTCGCTCGCTCGAAACTTCGAACGCTACCCGAAACTTGTCCAATTTGGGCAAATTCGAGATAACGAAACTTGCATGCACCGTGAGCAGCTGTACCCTGAAACGTAGCGTATAGTTTTCTGATTCAGACGAAATTGGTTTTCGGTAGTATGTTTAGTATTTTATATCCGCACAAAATGAAGCGAACGTGAACTTTTAATACGATTTTGTTTATGTACTCCTGGCGCTTACAGAGTGAGCGACGTGATCCAATTTAATACCTTCTGCTGTAAAAGTGTCTGGTTTGAAATTGGAGTGAGTTGTTCACGTGGAGTCTAAATATACTTACTCTTGGGGACAGAGGGGGACAAACAATGGCGAGAGTTACAAAGGCCGTGTGTTTGTGCCGGAAGAGCAAGTGCGCGCAATAAGCTGTCTTTGTCATGCGTTTAATTCAGTTTAAGAGTTTGGAGCCCTCTGCGACGTCGACTCCTGGTTATTTTCGTCAAAATATTACTTCCGATGTATCCGTGCCCTCTCGACGCGAACTGAGATGAACAAACTCGGCTACAGCCGTCCAGTCAGTAATCACTGCTATTATAGCCCATCTGTCTTTATTTGTTCGTTTGACAAGGACACACGTCGTCAGTACCTACTCTATAGATATTTTTCCTTACAAAGATTTCCACAATTGTTAAATGTTACTATTGTAATATACTGTTTACGTACCTTTTGTTTTGTTTATACGGTCTCACGTTATTAACCCCCGACCAAAAAAAGGGGTGTTATAAGTTTGACGTTGTCTATCTGTCTGTCTGTGTGTGTGTCTGTCTGTGGCACCGTAGAGCTCAAACGGATGGGCCGATTTCAATGCAGTTTTTTTTATTTGAAAGTTAATATCCGTGCGGATGTTCTTAGCTATGTTTGGTTAATATAGATTCAAGATGGCCGCCGCCACAAAATGGCGGACAAAATATTTCTTCACAACCTACCTCAATATGGGTATCAAATGGGTTTAATTGAGGTAACACAGAAAAAATCCTCTAATTTGGCATCATAATCCTTTTAGGCTTGACCAGTAAAATATTATACACTATAAAAAAATCAAATCCAAGATGGCCGCCACCACAAAATGGCGAATTATATTATTTTTTTCACTACTGCCTCAATATGGGTATCAAACGAAAGGGCTTGACTAGTAGAATACTTTGCACTATGACAAATTTCAAATACAAGATGGCCGCCACCACAAAATGGCGATTTATATTATTTTTTTCACTACTACATCAATATGGGTATCAAATGAAAGGGCTTGACTAGTAGAATGTTGTAAGGATAACAAATCTGAGGTAGTCGGGGATTAGTCAAAATTTTTAATTTTGTTCTTGTTTTAGAACAGTTGTTCTTAGATATTTAATAGGCGTGACGACAGGTCCTGCAATTATATTAAATTATTTGATATAATGACAGTATTCAAATATAATTAAATATGTACCAATTTTAATTTTGATAGGTATTTTAATTTTAACTTTATGGTCATTCAAAGCTGGATGGGCAAGTCCATTTTAAAAGTACGAAATTATTATAAAATGTATTTACCATTGGATAACCCATTGAATATCCAGTTACTTTTGTCATGAAACCAGTTTCCTAAACGCAATATTTAATATAGCTACCATACAAACTTTTCGCGCGACGCATAGAAAATACGACAGTGTGACGTCACGCTTCTTTAGTGATTTGTATGAAGTGTTTTGGGAGAGTTCAAAATTGTGATTTTAAAATCGTGATATCACGGGAAGTTTTTAAGCTAACACAGTAATTCTTTCACCTATGTTTCAGTTATTGAGTAGCCTTTTGAAGGCATATTAAATCAAAAATGAGTTGTCATGCCTATTGCCTACACGTGTCAGGTTCCGGTGTTTAAGACCGATGTCCTTTATCACGCGATACACGCTTTGAATGGAAAGGAGCTAGTATGAATTTGGAGTAAGACTTTTCCGACACCTCTTGCTACACGATTTGCAGCGGTATATACATAAGCTTTATTGCAACCGGGGTTCCATAGATTAATCACGTCTTTTATTTCCCAAAAAATACCACACATACGGTTATTTCAGCTTAGCTGTATTCCTATTAAAATCATCATAATGCCCAGTTCCTTGAGTCTCTACTGTATGGAAATCTTTTCTCTAAATCGACAATTTAGCATTTTAATGATAAAGGGTCTAAGAGGCCACTTGTAGGTGACCATCAAAAAGTTTAATAAAACCATTATCATTACGGTTTTACTCGCGTAGTTCCAAGTTCACATATTTTATTCAGGCTACAAGTAGATCTATGTAGAGATTTACTACGATACATGGTCCGCCCCTCCAAATTACTGTTTTAGTATGTGTGTCACATCCTTACGAAAGAGTTTGTATGTAGTTGTAATGATTCGTCTGCAGTAGCAGTACGCACACATATACTTTGACAAATACTTTCAAACGTTTTAAATTCTGGAGGGGCGGGTCATGTTATCGTAGGTCTCTCTATGTATCTCTAGGTAGGTACCATATTTTATACAGACTCTTTGTTTGAAAGAGTAACGCACATACATACACTTACAAACTTTCGTATTATTAACATAAGCAGGATGAATTAAGTTTGAACATTCTCTCCTATACTCCTATCGAATAATCTTCAATTTAATTAAAAAAGTTATCTACTTAACTTTACATATACATATAGGATATATGAATTTCTCAACCCGGATAATCTTGAATTCTCAATTTAAATCTCTATTTTCGCCAAAACTGTCTTCGTACAAGTAATTTAAGTTAAATATAAAATTTTCCTTCATTAATCGACAATCGTCTCAGCTTATCCGTTTCATTATCTCAAAATAGAAGGACTGACTTAAAAGGTTCCATCCTCATTAAGATATTAAAATAAGGACACGAAAAGAGTCTTTATAGCATAATTACAATTCTCATTTCTATTAATCGTTTTTTCTTTTAATTGATTTGCTTATATGATTTTCTGTTTCATATTTTCATAGTGGCACTCTACATATTACATCCTCTATGTCATTCTAGTTAATGGGAAGCCTTTTTTAACACACGTTCATTCATTCGTTCAGTCCATTCCGCGTTTGATCACAAACTCGTCTGATGGTACTAAGCGATGGTGCGCTCGAAGGTGATGCATGCTGACCTAGAAGATGGCTATAGACTCTGACCTTGATGAGTTCCAGATTATAAATCTCAGGATATGACTTAGCTGGGAGTTTATTCCTACCCTTTAGCTATACGAACACGAAAGAAAAACTCACCAGACATATTGCGTTTGCAGTATTATTATTTTAGCTAATAGCTTACTAGCTAGCTTACTAATACTAATAATACATAAGTGTTACGTTTACAATCTATCTATCTATCTATAATATCTTAGATCTCTGGGTGACGAGCGCAGTGCAGTGCTAGGTAATGATTTGGACTATTCATGTTCCAATAGCTGCGTGTCATTGTGCCGTTATGAGAAAGGTATGTTGTTTAGCATCAGGCGCATGTCCTGCTCATCTCGTCATTCGTTCCTAACTAGGTATATAACAACTAATAATATTTTTTGATCAATTACATGGCGACGCGCAACGGCTGAAAGGATCGAGGTGAAATTTGGAACATAGATAGTTTATGGCACATGGGCTTTTCATCGCGTTAAAATCACGGGAACGGGAACTATGAGGTTGTTTACTTTAAAGTATGTATTATATTCTATTTATTTTTCTACATCAATAGGAAAAGTAAGAAAGTAATTTGAGAAATTATTTGCTTACTTAATGTTATCTCCATAACATTAACAACCTGATAAGTAAGCAAAAAATTAAAAAATTGAGTATTTTAATAGAAAATCTCGTAAAAGGGCAGAAAAAAAGAAAGTGAAGATGTAAAACTTCTTTTTTTTTTTAGTATGTACTAAGCACGCATGCATACCCGCTACTTACCTTGCTTAGACGGCCACGTTTGAAATATGATAATGAAGTACATAAAAATTACTCATGTAATTTCTCCTAACTGATTTCCCCCGAGGGGTTCCCGCACTGACGAAGCGAGGTGGGCTCAGTAGCCGCGGCCTGGTCAGCCACGATGAAGCTAAGAAAACTCTGCGTGGGGCCGCTCGCCAAAACTTTGGGCTCCAAGCCAACTGCGAACGGCCAAGAGGTCGTCAACGATTGATGGCGAACGCGGTGGGGCTGCAGGGGAAGAGGAGCGCCGGTATTTCGATGCGCCGCTCTCCCTATCTTCTGCAGACGAAAAGTGATAAGTGGTGGGACCACAGACCTGGCCCGTCGCGGGGGACTTAGGGTGTCCAGACGTCTCCCCCAGGCGGTAGGGTATGCGTAAAGGTCTCAAACCTAAAATAAAGAGTCAAACCTCTTCATTTGCAAAGCTTCTTTGATCCGCTTTTTTTAAATTTGCGATCTAGCTGTAACCATCAAGATTGTCAGGGATTTATTGCCATTTACATAAATATATAAATACTAGCGGCCCAGTAAATCGGTCCAGTAGTTCCCGAGATTAGCGTGTTCAAACTATATATATGCTATAGGCTACCTTTGATCCACAAATTATCGTGCTGTTTACTGGGTCAGAAGTGACACCTGTCACAATGACGATTGATCAGTTTTCGACCGGAGAGGAAAAATGATTAAATTACTAAAACGGCTATTAAAAAATAAGGGTTGATCGTAGAAGGGTGAAAATTGAGGATTGTATGTATTTTGTATGTTGTATCATAAAAAATAGAAATTAAAAATTTTGTCTAAAAAAAAAAAAAAATAAATTTAGGGGTGGACTACTCCTAACATTTAGGAGATGAAAAATAGATGTTGGCCGATTCTCATAGATACCGGATAAGCACAAAAAAATTCATCAAAATCGGTCAAGCCGTTTCGGAGGAGTATGGCAACGAAAACTGTGACACGAGAATTTTATATATTAGATGTTCTGAGTTTCTTATACTTCTTATATTTACAATTTCATATTATGCTAGTATAACTTTGCAGTTTTGTTTTTACACATTTGTTTTGTGAAGCTGATGTGTATAAATATGTATATTTGGCAATAATATAATATATGTGTATGCACTGATCGTGGATTATCTATCAATCTATTTATATCTATTAGGTAAAGGTAAGTTGGTGGACAACACACTTTACCATCTGACCCCAAATAAACAAAGCTTATAGGTACTATGGTAGTTACGCAAAAACGAATGTGCAAAAAAATTTGCTTAATTGTATATTTATGGTACGGTAATCTGAAAAGCAACACTGGTTGTGCAATTTTAATCGACTTCCAAAAAGGAGGAAGTTATTCGTATCAATTCGACCACAATGTTTTTACACGTATCACTTCCGTTACATATTTTTCTTACAGTTTTAGTCTCACATTTTTTCAGTATGGTCAGCAAAATCCCTATATCCTCCAAGCCTGTCACAAGAAACTTTGTTCCAAAATGGAGTGGTGTCTTGCAAAAGCGGAGTACCTACTTCGGCGTTGGAGTGCAAGGGTGGTGTGACCTTTGGCATTCGTGATCCGCGAAAGCCGTTCCGTACAAAGCTTCCCGTCGCCTCGCCTCGCCCGCTCCGGCTGAATAATTGAATACACACGCACATTGTAATTATTTACTGTGTTTTTGTACCATTATCTACGAGCGCTCTACCACAACATTTGTTTTAACGCAAACTTTACAGCATTGTACGCTTTCACCTTTGTTGGAAATTGTTCGAGCACGTAAATTAAGGTTTACTCGTTCGTTACATTTACCTTTTTACATGTTTGTCGAGTTCATTACACCGCTGTATTCAGCCTTCGTCTTCTTTCCTAAGTAATAAGCGTTCGTATAGCTTCTCGTATAAATAAGACTAGTACCTGGTTGACCGAGCTTTGTTCGGTTTAAATGCGTGTATAAAGGGCTCTAAGTAAAATATTTTCTCAGAAAAAAAACAACAAAAAGAAAAGACCCGTGTGTACTCGTAAGTATCAGGATTCGAACCGGGGCCCGTTGACTCCGAAGGCGAGCATATTTCGACTGAGCCATTTAGACTTACAGAACAGTGGCGAAATAAGTTATCGTATTCTAATGACATTGTATGAGTTTTTCATTGTCTAAAAACGCGCATAAAATGATGTTTAAAAATAACAAAACCTAGCTAGATCGATTTATCGTCCCCGAAACCCCCTTTGTACATAATTTCAGGAAAATTGTTCGATCCGTTTTCGAGATTCAGATTCTATATATATATATATACCTACAAGAATTGCTTGTTTATTGGTATAAGACATACGATATCATGTATATCGTAGCTAGGCTGGATGTTTACAACGTAGGTATAGGTTATTGCGAACACCGAGCACGGTAAGTGCGGCTCTCAATCTTTATATACATTACCAAATGGCAAAATACTTTACATAGGCTCATTATCTCATTAACACGTAAAATTGTTGGTCTCAGTTATCTTTCACTATTACGATCGGTCATACAAAAGGCATTCTATGGTAGTATGACGCTTTGTAGAATCCACCTGGGAAGTGCCTACCAAACCATTACCATCTATTCTACTATCAAGCAGTTATTTGCAAACTTAACTGTGCTCCGGTTTGAAGGGTAATATTTTCAGATTACAGGACATAGAGATAAATCATAATATACATCTGGTCTAGGAGCGGAGTGCAGTGCTAGACAATGATTTGGAGTGATATAAAAAATCTAAAACTGAGAAGTAAGCACTCACTTTAACAAATCTACTCATTGTTATTAAGACTACCTTTTGTTTTTTTTCACTAGATTAAATAGATCAGTGGTTTTCACTCGCCTTTCAAAATGACGGCAATGGAGTCAATTACCGTCCATATTGTGTCTTTACACGAGGAATATGATAGCAGATGTTTATCTAACCATTCCAACCAATATTGTGGGCTTGTATGTTTGTTCTTACGTATCTGTAATAAACAGATTTGGATAAATTTAAATACTTACGTAGTAAGTAAATAAATTTATAGGATAAGCACATAGGCTTTTTATCCTGTTAAAGTTAGTGGTTACTGTGGAACTTGAATACCATCAATCCTATTTGGCAAGAAAAGAAATGGCTTAGTCGCGATTTACTCAGCGAGGCACAGCGTAATTTTTCACAAAAACATATGGGATTAAAAAATCTCTGGTCTGTGCTGACACGACATCGCAGTTATTGCAGGTGTTCTTTATTATTTAGTGGCATTTACCGTTTATCATCAAACCCTGTATTAGTATCCATAAAAACATGTTACTCTAAAAAACTAAAAACTCAAAGAAAAACTACCACGCCGTGTATCCCCATGAAACATTAGAAGTATTTGTCAGCAAAAATCGCTCCTCATTTATCATGCAAAGGTCGTCGGCCTGTACGGAATCTGTTCTTTCCTGCATTATTTCTCGTATGACAGCGTGTGGGCTTATAATCTCGTCATCCCTATGGACGTGTCCATAAACTACTAATAAACATGTCTGGGACGAGGTTTGGCTTGATAAAGTGCGTCGAGGGAACGCGGTTGCGGCCAAATGACATTAAGTGGTCAACTAGAGAATTTGAGGGTAGAATGAAAAATGTTTGTATAGGTCGTCTGAGATGCCTTTACACGAGTCGTCGTACATCATGTGATGTAATACTCGTTGACAGGCGCGGTTTGTAAGGGGGCTCTGACATTTCCCCCCCACCCCTCCCTCCAAATTGCATATGTCAAATAAAAAAATCTAAATATCTATTGGTTCATATTTTTCAAAGAGGGGAAACAACTGGAACGTCAACTACGCGGGTAAAATCGTAGGGCGCTACTAGTAAAGTCTATTTTACTCGATTTATTGTATTTCTACTGGTGACCCCCCCTCAAATTCTGAGGCTGCTGTAAAATTCCGCGCCTGCTCTAGATGTCTATTTTTTATGTCTGTTTGTGTGAGGTATTCTGAGGAGCCATTGCACCTACCGTAAAACCTTTAGACACAAATAAGGTATATAGTATAATATTTACAATCATTCTGCCCGCAAAAAAACCCGCAATGGAAAAAATTGTCAATAAGTACCATAGTAACACACACATGCCTAAACTTTCCACTATCCAATTCACAGTATCTGAATGCCATTATTGCAAACAACAGCCGCAAACAACTGAATCCAATCAAACTAGTAAATTTAGTCGTCAAATGGACGTTAACAAAGCTATCAGTATTAATGGAAATTCACGACACATTGCCACAGCCTGGACAATGGTCATCAGTGACAGGGAGACGCGGTGAGGTCGGTCGGTAGGCAAAGCCTATCTAATTACCTGCACGGAACTGAGACCGCAACTCCGTTTATCCGATTGATTAATAATTACGTTCATCTGCCATTATCGATATAAAACACATCGATGACAAAAGTCTTGCATAAAATAAGGGTACAAGAAGCGTTTTATGACGAAAGAGAATCGTTGCAGTCATCATAATGAACATAGTACCTAGGTACCTACTTTTAATTTGAAGCAATAGACGACGACCTCTTAAAATAACCAGCTTTTAATCTATATATATAAAAATCAATGCCACTTTTCGTTGTAAGTAAACTCCTCCTAAACGGCTCGACCGATTTGAATGATTTTTTGTATACGTTTGGGTAGGGCCCTGGATGGTATGGATTCACAAATCAGCCCGGCAGATGGCGCTGCAGTTGGTATCTTAGTTATTGTCCGAGCGAAGCCGGAATGGGCCGCTAGTACTTTTTAGATTTCTTTTGTAATAACTATTTAGGTATCTTTTGTTGTGGCTGTTATAAAAAGTTTTCTTATCTGTTATCTTACCTTAGTTTGACTTTAGGTAAGCATAGGCAGGTCACAAAATGATCACACTGCAGGACTCGGGATCGTGTCTCGCAAGGAGAGCGACAACGACATAACCCTTCACGTTGGCGGATGATGACTGCTTGATGATGGCTTGAAAGATTCTTGAAACATGCCGGTTGCCTCAAGAGTTTACCCTCGCCAATAAAGCAGATTGATGCTAATTTTGGTCATCTGTGCTCGAAACTAACTCAAGAGGTGCAGGGCGAACCCGAATCTACGACTTCGCGATTGTGAATTGCACGTTCCGGCCAATAGGCCATTGTAGCTTCTTGTCTTTTTACTTTGAAAGGAGCGATAAAACATTCCTTGAAAAATTTGGCAGTCATAGGAACTGCCAATAGAAGTGAAAACTTATAACTCAGAATGTGATAGCTTACTTTGGAAACTGCGCGGGTGAAACCGAAGGGCGTGGCCATGAGCATGGCCATCTAGAAATCCATCAGCATTGCAATGGGATGAAAACACAGGATGAGAAATGAAAAGGAATGAGTAATGGGAGCGCATTTCTAGATGGCCAATGGCCATGGTCCCAACTTTACATGAAGATTTCTTATCACTCTCAAGCGTGACGCTAGAATTCAATTAACAGCCCACGATAAATCTCTCTGTAGCGCGCCAAAATATGCTTTCCTTTAAAAAAACGTATCATAGGTAGACGTGCCCTAGAGTGGAGACTACGAATAGGTAAACGTAATGTAGGACGCCGTGAAACTCGATGAAGTAACAATAATTATACGTAAGTAAGAAAAGTCAAGGATATAGCTGAGCAGCATATAATTGAAAAGGTTTATGTCCAGCAGCAGTGAGCTAGGGTGGGCTGATGATGATGACGTAGAGCCGTCTAAAATCAGCAGGTCCATAAAAGATAAATATTCGCCTACATCTGCTATTGTTTTCGTAAATTTCTAATTTGATATTTGTAAGTAGATCCTTATTTAAGTTTTTCATTGTAATTATGTGTTGGAACCTACACAAATTTGATTACACTGATTAGAGTTCGGTATACGTTACAGAATTCGTCAAATATTAATTAGAAGACTTAAGGGCGTGTAGGCCGTAATTTTGAATTTTTAAAACAACTTTAAGACCTTTAAAATAGTGTATTAAACTCCTTTAAAATAGTGTAAAAAAAAATATATGTATTAGTTAAGGATCTAATCTAGTGCAATTCGCAGTTAATAACACGATTTAATGAATTTTACTTGATAGAAAAAATCCCAAAGTTACCCCTTTTCAAAAGGTTTTTTCAAGTTTATGACTAAACTAATGATCTTTTTTACTAAATTTTTGTACTCAACGAAAGCCACTAAAAAGTTATAGATGCTTTCGCAGAGTTTGACTTGATAAAAAGTATCAGGTATTCACTATGTTTTAATATCTACCATATATATAGCGCGCCGTTCGGCAGGCCTGATCAGTCGCGTTTCGGCGCTCACGGACGACGGGCCTGTGCTTGATTTTGCAATTTTGACAACCAATAAATTTTAAATATTACGATCATAGTGCCACAGTATAACAATATCAGTAGGTATTACTAGTGAAGCACGCTATGATTTTGATTTTTGATACCGTTTTCATTGGAATTGCAAATAGACGCTGATACTAATTAGTACGCTGTTTACTTTATGTTGTAGATCAATAGGGGTCTCAAAAACTGACGTCGATAACACATCAGTAAAAAATTCAATGCAGATGCAATGGAAAATAGATTAGTATCGGTAAAATATTCGTCCGTCAAATCAGAGATCGGGATAAGGAAATAACGAGAGGGGAGAAATCCCCTGCGTAAATCCCCTAATATAAATGCAAGTTAGGTATATGCCATTTAGGTAAATTCTTTGGTAGTAAGGTACTTAGTACTTGGAAGAAAAGTCCTCACATACGGATTTTACCACTTTGGAAGAGATTCTTGCGCAAACTATTCAGTTTAGAAAAAAAATGTTAGGAACTTCAATACAATTTTGAACACCTATCCATAGATACACGTATGGTTTTGATAGATTTTTTTAAAATTTCTTTTCCAAGTTTGTGACACCACCAAAATTTGTTGTTTTTTCGTTTTTTGTATTAAACTGTTAATATTGTTCATAGAATACATGTACTTACCAAGTTTAAATAGTATACTTCTTATAGTTTCGGAGAAAAATGACTGACACATACAATGGATGAACAGACATAACGTATATTTTAAAATTTGTCTACGAATCCTAAAACCCAACTTCGTTCATTTAAAACTTATTTAAAATGAAATTTAGACACTCGACCAAATTAGATAAGAAGGCAGTAAAATTACTCGTAGAATTTAACTCTGTACTATATTTCCGATTTAGAATTCCGGTTTAGAATCATTTCCTGAGCATAAAATTACAAAATAATAACAAATCCAGGTGGAGCTTCAAGCGCCAGCTCGAAAAAACGTTTTTGGCCGATATTCCGAAAAAATTATAAAGCCTATTATTATTGTAGAAAATAAAATTTCCCATCTTTTGTTGCCAGTAAACTTTTTTTTCGAACTTACCGATTACGATTTATTATGTCCAATTTAATGATAACAATGTAAAAAAATAAGATGTGAATTCCGTTCCCAGTAGCATAAACATGTCTCTTTTTACCGGAATGGAGGAAGGGTTATGTTTTTCGCGCGTATCTTTATGTTTGTAAAACTTTTATTTCCACATATCTTCCAAACGGCTGGATGGATTTTGGTAACTAAGATATTCTAAGACTGGTCTCATTCGCCAAAGTGTCCTTAGACTCCTTAGATAGTAGGTAATATTTTTTTACGTGTAGATTTTTTTGTAGTCGGTTTTTAAATTAAAGTAATTCTATCATATTGCTCGTTGCTCGAATGAACAGCACCGTTCATCATCATGATTGAAGAGTTGAACGAAGAGTTTGGTCTCCACTTTTGTAATAAGAACAACTAAGCTGTGAAACGCATTGCCAGAGTGGGTTTTTGTCGAAGGTTCGATCCTTGGGGCTACGAGGTACACTGTGTTTGTTTCTATTAGAGAAGCAAGTTCCATCGTAGACCACATCATTTTCATCCACTATTTTCGGCATCATCACAACCGTATCATTAAATGGCCTATAAATCGTAAACGGTAAGTTTTACAAAAAAAGTTTACAAGCAACAAAAGATGCAAAATTTTATTTTCTACAATTGTTGTCAAAATATATAGTTTCCAAAATATCGGCTAAAACAGTTTTTTCAATTGGCGTTTGAAACTCTACCTGAATCTGTGAGCATTTTGTAATTTTATGCTCAGTAAGTGATCTTTACCTCATAGAAAAAATTGGATTAGAAGTTTAGTGCAAACTTGGCCAAAAACCGTCTATTTTACTGGCCTTTCATTACGTTTCACCACATTTTTTAAATTTTTGACGAACTTGTGAATTATTAGGAAACATTTTAAAAGATGCATGAAATTTTAAAAGCCGTTCTCAACTTATAGTGTGACCAAAAAGAAAAGGTTGAGTTTTGTATACCTACGAGTATAGATAAATTTAATATTTATTCGTTTATATAGCAACAAAACTCTTATCATAAACAAACAAACGTAAACAAATCTTGAACAAAAAATGAGTTTAAATTACATAGTCCAATATTTTAATGTTATTTCTGCACTGTGGCACCGATTCCGCGGTCGGTGACGGTCGCGAGAACAAGACAGCGTTAAATGCCTACTTTGACAGAATTACCTGGCCTTAAAACATACTTAGAAGATTCATTAAACATAATAAAATGAATGTCTAAAATTTACATAATGTGGTATATTTTCAATATATCAATTTGATTAATTAAGGTGAGTAGAGGACTTAATATTAATTGCTAACAGATTCCATCAAAGATTCTGGGATATATTTAATGGTATGTAGGTTTGAGCTATCATTAGTCGTAATGTCGGACATTACTAACAGCTGTCGACAGTAATAATACCTTCAGTAACGACATGCATTCCTAGTACCTCACCTGTGGTGTTGTATTAGTAGAGCCATATAAACTAATACGGGACGGTTGACGATTGACGATAAGTTTTGTTCAAATGACTATACATGTTGAATGAAACATGATCTCTGGGTGACGAGCGCAGTGCAGTGCTAGGTAATGATTTGGACTCTTCATGTTCGAATAACTGCGTGTCACTGTGCTGTTATGTGTCAGGCATGTTGCTTACCATCAGGCACATGTCCGGATCGTCTCGTTACCATTTATTAAAAAAAAAAACTTTCTACTATAATCTATATTATACTCGAGATTAAAGTGTATCTCACACTAGTGGTCCGCCCCGACTTTCCCCGTGTTATATAATATGTAGCTTATAGGTACATATAGCACTCAAGGATCACGTACATATCCAACGGTGAAAGAATTTTTGAAATTGGTTCAATAGCGTTTAAACAAAAAACCTCTTCAGCTTTATAATATTTGAACCGACATCGACATAGGTAAGTAAGAAATTTTATTTAACTCAACAATGATATATGTATATTATAGGAAATTATTTAAAGGTATATATAATATTTACAAATAATAAATTAAAAGAAACACTCTATAAATCCACCACGCCGTCGAGATTGCTGCCGCGCGGCAGGGTTCCCAGAACGCTGGCAGCGATACCCCGTTGGATGGTAATACTTATATAGTTTACTTATTAAGAAATACATATAGGTATATATAATTATATAGGTACATATGATTGACACATACAAACATGCCCACACACCCACACAGACAGAAGTTTAATATATTTGCACGTTTTTGTTATAATTAGGATGGAAGCTCCAACTCACACTGCCTAGTGCAGAGCAAAGGGGAGCAAAGGGCACAAAATGATTTTCTTTTTTTGTAATATTATAATATGATGTTATTAAATGCCTGTACTTTAATTAATAAATTAATTTAATTTAATTTTAGTAATACAATTACTAAATAAATGAAATAAATTTAAAGTAAAGCGTAAAGTAAGAAATTCCAAAAATATTATTTCCAAAGAATACTCCGTATTTACATTGGAATCGCTCTTAGTAGTTTGTATAGTTTACAGTATGTTTAAAATTTGCTACGTATTAGAAAAATGCAAAAAATATATTATTCACGTACACCGGTTTACATTTTTATACAATACTAGCTGTACCCTTCCACGCTTCGCTGTGGCACATTGTGATTCAAAAATTAGATGAAAACGGTCCTTGATGCGGATTATACATCATTGTAAAATTTCAGCTCGATCGGTGCAGAACTGTTTGAGTTTTTGAAGCGTACACAAACCAACATAACATTTTTATATATAAAGATCTACAATCAAAAATCCAAACAGTACAGTAACAAAAATCCATATTTACTTTCAAAGTTTCGCTTTTAGAATATTAGTAGGATTTTGTAAGATTATTTTTAAATACTGACATAACCTAAAACATAAAACAAAAACATATGTGTGCTTATGACCGCACGACAGAAATGATAACTTCATTATAATTTATAATAACAGCAGTGAAGAACACCTGACTGTATCTTTCTCACTCGGATACACTTGGCGGTCCCGAGTTCACCCGAACGAGCCTTTCACTTCACAGCGTTACGGGTCAGTTTCACTACAATTACATATCCCACTAAATATTCCCACTGGAACTCGGGCCCTTCCTTGCCAGGAGAGAGTCAAGGCCATAATCCACCTCGCTGGCCTAGATGCGGATTGGTGGATACTGTTGTACACAGGTTCACTAGCAGCCTACAAAAATACCTGTATAGTGCATCAAAAAAGTTTTCACTTCAAAAAATAAAATAAAAGAGTATGACCATTTCAACAAATAGTTTACGTGAGGGTTCAAAATAGAAACCATTTGATTCAAAAAGTATTTAACACGTTCACTGCGTAACAGGCCGATTTCGGCCCACCGTGGGACTTCAGCTCGTGTGGACGAAGAAACCTATGTCCCTCTCGCTTGTGCGAAACGATTATCTCAGGTGTTTGTAAACATTCAACACAGACAAATATAATATACATTTCATCTTGTGGTAAAAAAATTATATAATACAATTAAATCAAAATATAACGGCAGGCTTTTATCGACCTACCATCGCACTGACGGTGAAAAACATCCGCTGAGTGCGGCAGTGGGCCTATTTCGGCCCTCCCTCCTATCAGGCAGCTAGCGACCCGCTACCGCACAGAGCGCGCGTCTCGCCATTTAGTGTTGTGTTTTCTAACTGCTCTGATGTATATAGTGTGATGTATACGTGTGATCAACGATGGCAAACAATAAAAGAAAAATACAAATATTGGAAAATATAGTTATTCGCCCCGCAGTTATTGACAGCGATAGTGACAGTAGTGAAGAAATATGTTCTTTTGGGAAAGTTTTTCAGTTTCGCGAGTTCTGTGGTAAAACTCATAAATGTTTAAAAAATTTAAAAAATTACACGGAATTAAGAAAAAAAAATTCAGATAATCTAGTAAAACCTAAGGAAAATGACCATGTCCTCGAGATGAGCGCTAAACGACGAACTTGTGCAGGGTGCTACGACAGACTGCGGAAAACTTTTAAAAAATAAATAAATAATAATAAATATTGGTGGACAATTCACACACAACGCCATCTGACCCCAAACTAAGCAAAGCTTGTGTGATGGCAGCCAGATAGCTGATATAATACTTATATAGTTTTTTTAAATACATACTTATTATACATAGAAACACCAAAACTTTTAAACTTTTTTTTAAAGATAGTACACAAGCAAAAAAAAAGTTATAAAGATAAAAAAATATTGCAGGAAATGCAACCGAAACCTTTGCTTAACATGTTTACAAGACAGGCATATGTAAATAAAAACATTTTTCAGTTCTTTTACGATAATTCTGTTTTATTTTTTTCTTATATCCACTCATTTTTAGCTGTCCTATCAGTACTAAAAATACTTTCTAGTGCGGTTCAGGTCGATATCGGCCTGCCGCTTTTCCTACTTTATTTCTCATTTCCCGCCCGCCGCCGCACCAGATGAATAATTATGATTTTACTTGCGCAGTAAACGTGTTAAACCTCTCGTGGTTCATCCGGTAATACATTTACCGTGTTGCCTTAGCGTTAACGTCAGCTTTCTCCACCGTGAGATAGTAAATTTGAAACCCGCCTACACCTTCCAAATGCAGACTCACAAATTTGTCATTATCACTGGATTTAATTATCAAGGAAACATCGCAACTGCCTTGTTTCTTTATCTTTCGAGTGCATGCGTCATTCGGCAACCTGTACTCGGGCAGACTGGTGAATAGTGTCCTTGACTATCTCGCTGTCAGAGAAGGCCCTAGTCCCAGCAGTGAGAATATAATATGATCTGTGTAATATGTGGACACCCTGCGCAAGTTGTATAGGTACAATATAAAAGTTAAAATGTTATAGCTTTATAATGACAGTCGGAAAAATAAAATTAGGTTTAGAAAACAACGAAGATATTACTATCTTAAAAGTATAAAAGTAAATAATGCTATCGAATCAATAGTGCATTCTTATTACTAACAATGGCAATTACGTATTTTGAACGCTAACGTCGCTAACAGCTTTAACGTTAGACTTGCTGAAATATTTCACCGATACTTTTATTGGCATCCTTAAACGGAGGGGGTGTTATCAATGACATCCAATTTCATTAGGGCCTCAGAAATTTGAAGAATGTTTTCGCTCTCATAGTGAGCTCGCTCGAAATTCGGATAACAATGATTTAAGAGATATTGTGGGTCCTTTCAAACGAGATTTAGATCATTCCCTTTTACGATTTCCCGACCTCTATCTACTGTAATAGAAAGAAAAACGACAAATTATACCATTCACATAAATAACGTCGTCAACCAAAGCTGGAAAGTGGGGAAGAAGAAAATCCCAGTAAATCCATTGACATTGACATCTTTATCGTTTGTTCGCAAGCATGCATGGAACAAATGCGTTGTTTCGGCGAGGGCCGATATACTTACTCCTGAATGATGTACCACTAAATACCGACCACCATCACACACAGCGTTTTAAATCAAGCGAGCGTGTTTAACCAACTTCAAAAAAATGAGAAAATTCTCAATTCGTTTGTATGTTTTTTTTGTTTAACTTTTATAGGTTTACACTTGACCGCCATCTCGCCTGATGTTAAGCGACGATGCGGTCTACGATGGAGCGTGTTTACCTAGAAGAAACCGATTCACTCTCGATTTGAAGACACTAAGATTTTTTGTATGGTACGCAACAGTTCCGGCAATTATCTATCTAATCTAATGGTAACGGCTCAACCCACATTATGAAACTTAAAAAATCTGTTTTGTACAAACTAATAATACCTAATGAAATCATTTTTGAACAGTTATAAAATATTATCCGATTGATTAGCTCATTTTATTATTCGGACCTTCGGATGCTATGCTGCAAAGATGTTTGGTTAGCACGTCAAAATGCCTGAACGGATAGAGTTTAAATTTCTAAGGTACCTAACTAAAGTTAATGAATTTTACTTGATAGAAAAAAATCCCAAAGTCACCCCTTTTCAAAAAGTTTTTTCAAGTTTATGACTAAACTAATGAACTTTTTTACTAAATTTTTGTACTCAACGAAAGCCACTAAAAAGTTATAGATGCATTCGCAGAGTTTGACTTGATAAAAAGTATCAGTTATTCACTATGTTTTAATATCTACCATATATAGCGCGCCGTTCGGCAGGCCTGATCAGTCGCGTTTCGGCGCTCACGGACGACGGGCCTGTGCTTGATTTTGCAATTTACACAACCAATAAATTTTAAATATTACGATCATAGTGCCACAGTATAACAATACCAGTGTAGGTATTATTACTAGTGAAGCACGCTATGATCTTGATTTTTGATACCGTTTTCATTGGAATTGCAAATAGACGCTGATACTAATTAGTACGCTGTTTACTTTATGTTGTAGACCAATAGGGAGTCTCAAAAACTGACGTCGATAACACATCAGTAAAAATTCAATGCGGATGCAATGGAAAATAGATAAGTATCGGTAAAATATTCGTCCGTCAAATCAGAGATCGGGATAAGGAAATAATGAGAGGGGAGAAATCCCCTGCGTAAATCCCCTAATATAAATGCAAGATAGGTATCATAAATGATACCTAACTTGCATAGAATACGTGTACTTACCAAGTTTTAATAGTATACTTCTTATAGTTTCGAGAAAATGGCTGTCACATACGGATGGACAGAGATAACGTATATTTAGAAATTTGTCTACGAATCCCTAAAAACCCAACTTCGTTCATTTAAAACTTATTTAAAATGAAATTTAGACACTCGACCAAATTTGATAAGAAGCCTTTTAGGCAGTAAAATTACTCGTAGAATTTAACTCTGTACTAAATTTCCGATTCGTATTTTTTATATAAGGTTTAGAATCATTTCCTTAGCATAAAATTACAAAATAATAACAAATCCAGGTGGAGCTTCAAGCGCCAGCTCGAAAAAACGTTTTTGGCCGACATTCCGAAAAAGTTATAAAGCCTATTATTATTGTAGAAAATAAAATTTCCCATCTTTTGTTGCCAGTAAACTTTTTTTTTCGAATTTACCGATTACGATTTATTAAATGTCCAATTTAGTGATAACAATGCAAAACGATAAGATGTGAATTCTGTTCCCAGTAGCATAAACATGTCTTTTTTTACCGGAATGGAAGAAGGGTTATGTTTTTCGCGCGTATCTTTATGTTTGTAAAACTTTTATTTCCACATATCTTCCAAACGGCTGGATGGATTTGGGTAACTAAGGTATTCTAAGACCAGTCTCATTCGCCAAAGTGTCCTTAGACTCCTTAGATAGTAGGTAATATTTTTTTACGTGTAGTTTTTTTGTAGTTGAGGTTTATTAAATTAAAGTTATTCTATCATATTGCTCGTTGCTCGAATAAACAGCACCGTTCATCATCATGATTGAAGAGTTGAACGAAGAGTTTGGTCTCCACTTTTGTAATAAGAACAACTAAGCTGTGAAACGCATTGCCAGAGTGGGTTTTTGTCGAAGGTTCGAACCTTGGGGTTACGAGGTACACTGTGATTGTTTCTATTAGAGAAGCAAGTTCCATTGTAGACCACATCATTTTCATCCACTATTATCGGCATCATTGCAACCGTATCATTAAATGGGTTATAAATCGTAAACGGTAAGTTTTACAAAAAAAAGTTTACTAGCAACAAAAGATGCAAAATTTTATTTTCTACAATTATTGTCAAAATATATAGTTTCCAAAATATCGGCTAAAACAGTTTTTTTTTTTTCAATTGGCGTTTGAAGCTCTACCTGGATCTGTGAGCATTTTGTAATTTTACGAGGGGTGATCCAAAAGTAATGATAATCAATAATAAACACAATGAATAAAATCAAAAACTAAATTTATTTCTCAACATAGTCTCCTAGCAAGTCTATACATTTAGTCCATCTCTTTTCTAAACCTAAAATTCCCTTAGAAAAAAAATCTTTATCTTGACTCTCAAAAGTCCTCAACCGCGGCCATCACGTCGCTATCATCGTCAAATTTCTTGCCCCGGAGGTGTTCCTTGAGTCGTAGAAAGAGATAGAAGTCACTGGGGCTAGATCTGGTGAATAGGGGGGGTGTTCCACCAGCTCAAAGCCCGCTTCCTGAATGGCAGCCATGGCAATTGCAGCTTTGTGAACCGGTGCGTTGTCTTGATGGAACAGCACTCCAGCCCGCAGTTTGCCTCGCCTTTTCTCCTTAATAGCCTCCCGCAATCTTCTTATTTGTTCTGCATAGTAGGAGCCTGTAATAGTGGCCCCTTTTCCAAGTAGTCCACCATGATTATTCCTTCAGCGTCCCAAAAACAGACGCTATAACCTTCCCTGCTGAGCTTGACACTTTGAATTTCTTCGGCGTCGGTTCATCGGATCGTTTCCATGTCATCGATTGTTGTTTTGTTTCAGGATCAAAATTGTGGATCCAGGTTTCGTCCATGGTCACAAAACGTGACAAAAATTATCCTTGTCTGCCTGGAACTTTTCGAGATTTGCTCTTGACATGTCGACTCGTTTCTTCTTTTGCTCGTCGTTTAACATTTTCGGTACCCAACGCGCGGAGACCTTTCATATGCAATTCGTTCACAAGGATTCTTTGAATGCTGCCATATGAGATCCCTGTGACCTCAGCTACATGCCTGATAGTCACTCTTCGATCTTCCAATACAACTTCTTCAACTTTTTCACATTTTCTCAGTGAGGGACGTCGATGGGCGCCCTTCGCGGTGTTCGTCTTCCGTCGATGTTCTTCCCAGCTTAAACTCCTTAGCCCAGCGTGCAACTGTGGAATATGGAGGAGAACAGTCCCCTAATGTTTCCACCAAGTCGCTGTGTATGTCTTTGGTAGACATTTTTTTCAAGCAGAGGTATTTAATGACAGCTCTGATTTCGTGTTTTTCCATTTTGATGTTCACTCCTTGACTGTCCGTATTCAAATAAATGTAGCTCCCGGGAATCGTGGCCTATTTATATGATTTTTTTTTCCTGAACTAGTGGGTAATTGAGCAAGTGACTGTAATTTTTTTGTATTTTTGTGTGCACTAGAAATAACTGATTATCATTACTTTTGGATCACCCCTCGTATGCTCAGCAAGTGATCTTTACCTCATAGAAAAAAATTGGTTTAGAAATTTAGTGCAAAATTGACCAAAAAACCTTCTATTTTTACTGGCCTTTCATTACGTTTCAGCACATTTTTTTAAATTTTTGACGAACTTGTGAATTATTAGGAAACATTTTAAAAGATGCATGAAATTGTAAAAGCCGTTCTCAACTTATAGTGTGACCAAAAAGAAAAGGTTGAGTTTTGTATATCTACGTGTATAGATAAATTTAATATTTCTTCGTTTATATAGCAACAAAACTCTTATCATAAACAAACAAACATAAACAAATCTTGAACAAAAAATTAGTTTAAATTACATAGTCCAATATTTTAATGTTATTTCTACACTGTGGCACCGATTCGGCGGTCGGTGACGGTCGCGAGAACAAGACAGCGTTAAATGCCTACTTTGACAGAATTACCTGGCCTTAAACTCAGACAATCGATTAAGAATGCAAGCACACTGTTATAATGCACCGACAGAATGAAGTCGGCCGTGTCACTGAGTGCCATAAAAGACTATAACTTCACGATGGACATAAAAGACCTCTGATGAGATTCCACCCCGCCCAAAGGGACTTTCTGGGCAGGGTGAATTCGTTGCAGTTAGACTATTAATTATTTATGATTAAAAAGAACCCTTTTAGGCAGTTATTATAATGTGAAACAAACGTCTAAATAGAAAACATTTTTTTTTCTTCTCTAACATAGCAGAAGCCATAGTTCACACTCTGGTTTTAACCAGGTTTCCGATACGGTGCAATAGCTTTTCTCTTAGATCTTTTGCTGCCTCAGTTGTTGTGGTGATGATGGCGTCTTTGTCCACGTCGAAGTGTTTAATCACCCATGTTGTTTTTCCACATCCTGGAACTCCGCCTTAAACTAATAAACAAACATATGTTCCAACGTCCCAAAAACATATGTTAAAGAGCCCCGTGGCATAGTTCCCATCACTTTCCTGGGGTAAAATGGGGCTTGTGTTGTTCCAGACTGTAATGTACCTATTCTGTTTAGAAGTTCCGGCGTGATTGAGCACCAAACCTCGTAACATCCAAGCTTTGACATTCATAATTTTAGTTCGACGAACGGCTGAACAGATCGAGTTGTAATTTGGAATGTAGATTAATAGTCTGAATACATTTTATCGCGAGAAAATAATGGGAACGAGAACTACGCAGGTAAAACCGTGAGATACTGCTAGTATTATTACAGTATTAGTATAAGTAGTTGTAAGAGCATCTTAGAATATAATGTTGGTAGGTACTTAACTCGTAGGTAAATGTAATTAGGTAAAGCGAGAACGTAATATACCCTCGGTAATCGGTATCATGTTGGAAATGTTCAAGTCTTATCTTGGCTTTTACGGTTTTAGCCACTGTTTGAATTTAGCTATGGTATTAATTAATAATTTATTATACGGGTATATATTTCCAGATAAATAAGTATTATTATTAACTACTACCACCACCCCGCGGTCGTACCCGCATAGTTCTCGTTATTTTCCCATGATTAATAAATATCATGGTTAAATTCAAACAGTGCCTAAAACCTGAAAGCTTAGATAAGACTTAAAAATTTCCAACGGTGTCACGCAGTTACTAGACTGTGAATAGCCCAACCCTACGGCCTGGCACAGCAATACACTGCGCTCTTTACCCAGATGTTTAACATGATATTTATCTTTGTCCTGTGTCCTGTAGATTCTCTGGAAGTATTCCTCTTTAAACTGGAATCTTTACACACTACCGCTAGTCGGTGTCTGATAGCAAGTGTGGTACTTCCCTAGGCGGACTCGTGTTATATATAAATACTAGATGCCCGCCCCGGCGTTGCCCGTGGTACATTATATAGTACTCATCAGGATCCCGTACATATACAACAGTGAAAGAATGAATGAAACTCGTATAATCTGTGATATTCAATGACGCAATCTTAGACACATGCTGTCATGTGTCATGTCAAAACACGAAACGTTCGAAAACTCTCAAAATGGAATATTTTTTCCCGATTTTGTTACATTCTTGATTCATGCTCCGCTTCTACCAATAGTAGCGTTAATTTCTATGCCCTATAGCCTTCCTCGATAAATGGACTATCCAATAGAAACAGAATCTTTCAACCCGGACCAGTACTTCCCAAGATCCTGGCGTTCAAACAAACAAACAAACAAACTCTTCAGCTTTATAATATTAGTATAGATATGAATTAATGAACTCGTGAACAAAATTCTCACCTCTTTTACTTGGCAACGTGGCAATGAGACAACCATATTGGACACGATCTTTTAGATGAACTTTATGGTTGAATAAATTTTATTGTAGTACGCTACCGGTATACGGTACGCTCCCACGGCCCAGGCAGTCACTCTGCTCAACGCTTTGCTTGCTCAACACCCTGATATTGACATATTTATATTAAATTTAATTTGTTTATTAGTATGTACCTGTGTTGCATTCTTAATTAGACATCTGTTTTGACTTTATTTGTTTTAAAAAAAGAGAAAACACAAACCTAGTTTGTTTTTTCTGTGTTTTTTTTTTTGGAGTTTGTAACTTTTTTAAATGTATTTATTGATATTGTTATTATAATGGTTTTTCTTATTTGACATATCATTCTATTTATTGATTTTGTGATTATCATTATTTTTCCAATGGCATTTAATTCTATGTAAATTTGTTTTAATGATTTCGTTTTCTTGTTATAAGTATTGTTTTTTTTTACTATTTTACATTTGGTTTCCTTGTTATTATTTTTCCTATCTGACATCTAATTGTTTATTAATTTGTTACGCCACCCTAATGTATAGGAATAGCTACGTCGGCATCAACCTCAATTCCGAGCAACAGCAGGAATCGCGGCGTCAGCGCAACGTGCCGTGGGAACGTGACCACGCCGCGACACCCGAAGCTGCCTGCGCGGCCGGCCCGCCGCGAAGCGCATTCTTAGATCCAACTTCGATCGAATCACTTCATTTTAGTTTTAGTTATAATTGTAATTTCATTTTTATTAAATTAGTTTAAAAGTAAATTGGTTTTTTGCGACCTTCGGCTGCAATAAACATAATTAGCGCAGTCGGTAGGATTGTAAAGTAAAGTCACTAAAATCGCGGCTTTTACAATAAAAGAACTTACGGTTGTAGTCGAAGGAATCCAGACATTGATTCGGCAAAAGGAGACCATGTTGTAAGTGCTTTGAATTTTTCTCAGTCCTTATTCCTTTAGCCTTATTCCATCCTAATTTTATTGAACCCATATTTTATTTTATTTTCTTTCATTTAAATTTTTGTGTGTAATTTCTTTTTATACTGTGTCATTTATTTCTGTGTAATTTTGTGTGTGCTATATGTGTACTGTGTGATTTTTCCAGGCTCATATATTGTGTTAGATTAATTTAAATTTTTCCAAAATTTTCCATCCGAGGAAAATTAAGGACATTAGAGTAGGTAGAAGTAGGTCGTATAATAGGTTTAATTTAGTTGACGCGAGTAGAAATCTAGAAGAAATGGAGCAGCCCCAAGCTCAACCTCAGCCTCAGGCCCTAGCTCCATCCGCGCATGACAATATAGATGTCATTTACAAGTCACTTAGACTGTTACCCGAGTTCGACGGGAACCCGCATATCCTTACGCGGTTCATTAATTTGTGTGATCAAATAATTATAACTCACGTGAATCCGCAACCTGGGCACGAACTATCCAACTTAGCCCTCACTAACGGAATACTAAATAAAATCACGGGACCCGCGTCTAGATTGATAAACGCCAATGGCATACCGGAAACCTGGCAGGGTATTCGGAGTGCCCTTATTAACAATTTCGCAGACCATCGCGATGAAACTGCTCTGTATAGTGACCTTTCCCTACAGACCCAAGGGTCTAGTACACCTCAGGAATTTTACGAGCGCTGTCAAAATCTTTTTAGCACAGTTATGACGTATGTGACTCTACACGAGCATATTTCATCTACTATTGAGGCTAAACGTACACTGTACCAAAAACTAACCCTTCAGGCATACTTAAGAGGTCTAAAAGATCCCCTAGGATGCAGGATACGCTGTATGCGACCTGAATCTATGGAGAAGGCGTTGGAATTTGTCCAAGAGGAGTTAAATACGCTGTATTTGCAACAGCGCAATGATGGTAGTGGTCCTAAAAAGGAATACCATCAACCGTCACAATTTGCACAAAATTTACCCTTAAACACTTTTGTTCCAAAGCCCATGACATTCGGTATGCCTGTTAGACAGCCGAATTTTAACATACCCGGTCCATCGCGGCAAATGCCAATGCTGGGTCAACCTCCTCAAGGTTGGAGACCTAGCTACCCAAACCAAGTACAACAGCCTCGTGGCCTAACCAGGACACAGCAGATGATGCGTGCTCCACCACCAAATTACAATAACCAACAAAATAACTTTTCTATGAATAATAGGCCTCAACAGCAATATAGATTCGGCAACCAAACTCGTCCGATGAGCGGGGTCAGTCATTTTGTTCCTAGAGCTTTACCACCCACTATGCAGGGACACGATTGGCGGAAATTCGGGAATCCGCCCCCGACTAATTACTTTAAAACTCGCGAAATGAACCATAACGAGTGCGACTTTAACTACCCTGACCACGACACATATTGTACCGATTATGAAGAACAGTACTATTACCCCTACTATGACTATACCGACTATGGGTATTACTCAGAGCCTCAGCCCTATGCTGAATCGGTAATTTTAGAGGAAGTAGAACAATCCTCCTGTAAATGATACAAATTTTCAACAGGAGTCGAAGTGCGAAAAGCCAAAATAGAATTGAACTTTCACATCCAAAGACAGCTGGGTTACATTCAAATATCTAACCCACCATTAAAACTTTTAATTGATACGGGCGCTAATCAGTCTTTTATAAGCCCAGACGCTGTCGAAAAATATTTCAATGATGTCCCTCTGAACTACGACCCTTTTGAGGTGACAAATGTACACGCCACGAGTAAGAACGATTACTCGATAACATTACCTTGTTTCTCGGAATTCTGCGAGCAAGATGACATTACGTTATTCGTGTACAAGTTCCACAATTACTTTGATGGACTAATTGGCTTTGATTTACTTGACGTGTGGGGTTCTAAAATAGACCTTAGTAGTAAAGTTCTGGTTACTCGTAATGCTGAGATACCTATTCGGATGTATGACTCGTAACGCTAATCTTTATGAGGAAATTATTCCAGCCAACTCTTCCAAATTAATTAGGCTACCAGTAAATTCACTAGACGGAGACGTGGTAGTTGAAACTCAGACTATTTGTAATTGCCTCATTTCCGATTGCTTAACCACAGTTGAAAATAACCGCGGTTGGGTAGAAGTTACTAACCCCACATCTAACGATATTATTTTGCTATGGATAGACCGGTAGAAGCCGAGGTATTTAACATCGAAAGTGAACGTACTGGAATTTTACCGAATCGCGTTAGTGAAGTTGTTTCCCGCCTCCGCACTAAACATCTAAATGTGGAAGAACGCGTTAACTTAGAACGCTTATGCGCGGCCTATGCTGATGTGTTTTATCTTGAGGAGAATCTTTAACATTCACCAACAAAATAAAACATAAAATAAGAACCACCGATGAAATCCCAGTACATACAAAACTTATAGATACCCCTATGTCCACCGACAAGAAGTTAGAGACCAAATTAATAAAATGTTGGAACAAAATATTATAAGACCTTCCGACTCTGCATGGAGCTCTCCAATTTGGATTGTACCCAAAAGGCCGACGCTTCAGGCAAGGTTAAATGGCGTCTTGTTGTGGACTTTAGAAAAGTTAATGAGAAAACGGTTGATGACAAGTACCCAATTCCCAACATAACTGACGTACTTGACAAACTTGGCAAATGTCAGTATTTCACCACGCTTGATTTAGCAAGTGGGTTCTACCAGGTGGAAATGGATTTGGAAGACATACATAAAACTGCATTTAACGTAGAGAACGGGCACTATGAATTCTTAAGAATGCCCATGGGGTTAAAGAACTCTCCATCCACATTCCAACGGGTGATGGACAATGTTCTCAAAGACCTGCAGAATGAGGTATGCCTTGTCTATCTCGATGACATCATTGTATTTAGCACGTCACTCCAGGAACACATCCTAAATCTGGAGAAAGTGTTCAAAAACTGCGAGAATCTAACTTCAAAATTCAAATGGACAAATCCGAATTTTGAAGCTAGAGACTGAGTTTTTAGGCCATGTCATTTCAAACGAGGGTGTCAAACCTAACCCTAATAAAATCCAGGCAATACAAAGGTATCCCCTGCCAAAACAACCACCGAAATCAAACGTTTTCTCGGACTACTTGGCTATTATCGAAAATTCATCCCAGATTTTGCACGTGTGACTAAACCTCTAACCCAATGTCTCAAAAGGGAAGTAAAATTTCGTTAGACCAGAAATATATAGAGTGCTTTGAGAAATGCAAATTACTTTTGACGAATGACCCCATACTACAATATCCTGATTTCACTAAGGACTTTGTACTAACCACGGATGCATCGAACTTCGCCGTAGGCGCTGTTTTATCACAAGGAACGATAGGCAGCGATAAACCCATAGCTTACGCATCAAGAACTTTGAACTCTAGTGAAATAAATTACAGTACAATAGAAAAGGAGCTTTTAGCTATCGTATGGGCAACTAAATATTTCCGCCCTTATCTGTTCGGAAGAAAGTTTAAAATTGTTACAGACCATAAACCATTGCAATGGGTTATGAACCTAAAAGAGCCAGGGCCTCGCTTAACACGCTGGAGACTTAAGCTAAGTGAATATAATTTCACCACAGTATACAAGCAAGGCAAGGCTAATACAAATGCCGATGCTTTGTCGAGAGTAGAAATTAACATCAACGAAGATGTCAGCTCTATTATTGCAAATCCTTCTGAACAACCCTTATCTAGATCAGGATCTACCACTATAACAGCTCACAGTTCTGACGAAGTCCTCCGTCAAATAGATCAGTGTCTGGTTCATCTACCGAAACCATTCACTCTAGCGCTGAAAACCTTATTTTGGAAGTCCCTATCTCAGACGACCCCTTGAATAGGTTTACTAGGCAACTAATTCTAAATGTCGTAGGTGACATAAAAGGCAGACCAATCGTCTCAAAACCATTTGCAACTCACACACGCACATCCGTTCAAATATCTGAGTCTAACCTTGAGGAGGATGTAATTAATGCTATCAAAGAGTACGTCCACCCTAAAGTCAAAACTGGGTTGCTAATAAATCCGCCTTTAGCGTTATACAAAATTATACCTGTTATCCAAAGCGCATTCAAAAGCTCATCCATGAGCCTGACACTCACTAAAAGGGAACTAGAAAATGTTAAGGAGTACCTCCGTCAACAGGAAATTATTAACAAGTACCACGATGGTAAGACCAACCACCGCGGTATAAACGAATGCTACTTAGCCCTTTCACATAAGTACTTTTGGCCAAATATGAGAGAAAATATTACTAAATTTATAAATGAGTGTACAGTGTGCGGTCGAGCCAAATACGACCGTAATCCTATAAAACAACAATTTAAAATAGTGCCACCAGCTACTAAGCCCTTTGAACTAGTTCACTTAGACCTTTTGACAATAGAGAGTGAAAAGTTCTTACAATTGTTGACGCATTTTCTAAATACGCCCAAGCCTATTACCTAAGAGACGGGACCGCAGTTAGCGTAGTACAAGCCCTTCTTAGCTTTAGCACATCATCACTCACTACCATTGACTATAGTCACAGACAATGGTACCGAGTTCACCAACCAACTAATGGCAGAATTTTTGCGTATCCATAAAATTCACCACCACAGGGTTGCTCCGCATGCACCAAACGAAAACGGTATAGTGGAGAGATTCCATTCAACGATATTGGAACACCTTCGCATTCTTAAAATCAACCATAAATCTGAATCAGTTATAAACCTAATGCCCTATGCCTTACTTGCATATAACAGTAGTATACATAGCCTCACTAAATGTAAACCAATTGAGGTCATAACTGGACATTTTGACCCTAGAGACCCGTTTGACATTGACATATCCTCGCAACTATTACAGCAATACATTACAAGCCACAAAGACAAAATGACCATAGCGTATAAAGAAATTCACGAACTCTCTAACGCCTCGCGTCAAGACTTGACTGAGAACCGAAACAAAAACCGGGAACCAGAAACTGACTATTCCCAGAGCAACAGATTTTGTTAAAAATCCAGTCGCATCACGACAGAAGTTAGCTCCTAGATATACTCATGACGTAGTAATGGCTAACCTCCCTATTCACATCTACACAAAGAAGAAGAGAGGTCCTATAGCCAAAAATAGGTTAAAGAGAGTCCCTAAATCTAACCAATTGTTCCAGACTGATCCTGATTCTCCATCTGATTCTGCAACCAGCTCTAACGCAGGACATAAAACTTGAAAGCCTCAATGATGGCCCCGGTATCTTACCCTTCAAGTTAGGTTAGGTTAGGTTAGCTGCTAGGATCATAACCCACTACCATTCCTTTCTACAACATATAAATCTAGAGGATTTGAGAGACCGAATTAGTTCCGTTAAAGAACAACTAGACTCTATTAGCCCTGACTTTAATAATAAAACTAGGTCTCTGTACGAGCCTCATATTACATACCTTAAAATCTACTTAACAGTGTATTAGAACAACTAGAGACATTTGAGTCAAAACGTGTAAAAAGAGGTCTGATAGATGGTCTCGGTTCGGTAATAAAAAGTGTTACAGGGAATCTTGACTACACAGATGCAGAGCATTATAATCAGGCTCTAAAATCCCTTCAGGAAAATCAAAATCATTTGGCAAATGAATTCAACAACCATATAAGTATTTCTAAAAACTGGACTTTACAATATTCAAAAATTATTAACAGTATAATCGACAACCAAAACAAAATGGTTGGCTTAATTAGCAAAATTCGCAATAGTGAAGCAACAAATGAAGACGATCTAGTTAAAAACGCACACTTTGCTCAAATTTTAATGATATTGAGTGACAATGTTGAAGCAATTTCGTTTGAAATAATTAAATTACAAAATGTTCTAGCGTTCATCAGGACTTCCACTTTACATCATTCGGTTTTAGATTTATATGCTCTACGAGCTGTAATTAGCAAGTTGAGCATATTATATGGCAGAGATAAGGTGTTAGAGTTAGATAATAGAGAGTATTTCGATATAGTTAAAATAGGTTCATATTATGTAGGTAATACTATAGTTATAGTTTTAAATTTCCTATCGTCATGTCATCCATTTATGATCTTTATAAACTATCTATAGTCCCCAATATGTATAATCAAATATTATTTCCCCCATATCCCTTCCTGGCTATCCATGAGAAACAATTCAGGTACATAGAGGCAGAATGCCCGAAGACCAGCATGTGGTACTTATGCGACGCGAACAAGAACCCGCAAAGCCGAACATCTGGAGACTGCATACACCACCTCATCGAGACACAGCAGCGGAGTCCTCTCTGCAACCCAATCACCGTGGCCTTCGAGAATCCCGCATATGAAGAGTTAGACGAAAAGCATTACACTATCAGCTTTCCCCATCCAACTAAGATTCATCTCGCATGCGACCGACATGTATACGAGACTGTACAAGGTAGCTACCTAGCCATTATCCCGCAGCAGTGCTACCTAGAGACACCTCAGTTTACGATCTCCAACAGCAAGGATCGTCTGAAAGGACAAGCACTAAAGCTAATGGACCTGCCGAATAACACCATCATCACTTCAGTGGCCGCACCTGAAATCACTTTGAACTCCATCAGCCTGAAAAGCCTTCATGAACTGAACACAAGAATCTCCAAGCAGTCGCCGGTGAAACTAATTGAAGATGTCGATTATGGCCTCTATCATACCACTATCCCACTTTATGTGGTATTTATAGGTATAATATTAATAATATGTGGCCTTTACTATCGCAGACACCGCCAAAGGAAATTAGATAATTCGCCGAGCCAGTCCAGTTACCAAGGACAACTCCAGCTACAAGATGTCTACGCCACACCGACTACAACGATGGTTGAGCCAACCCCGAATCAACCCTCAGCTCCGTTTACAACAAAGGTCTTCAATAGTCGCTGTTCTACGGGGGGAGGTGTTACGCCACCCTAATGTATAGGAATAGCTACGTCGGCATCAACCTCAATTCCGAGCAACAGCAGGAATCGCGGCGTCAGCGCAACGTGCCGTGGGAACGTGACCACGCCGCGACACCCGAAGCTGCCTGTGCGGCCGGCCCGCCGCGAAGCGCATTCTTAGATCCAACTTCGATCGAATCACTTCATTTTAGTTTTAGTTATAATTGTAATTTCATTTTTATTAAATTAGTTTAAAAGTAAATTGGTTTTTTACTAGATACTGTTGTTTTTATTGTTATTGATTTTTTGGTTTGTTTCTGTTCGGTATATCATTGTTTATTATTGTATAACTAGTTGTTGATCGTTTTGGCCATATTATTGTTATAATTTTATTTATTTATATTTTTGATTTCATGACAAACAGTCAAGATATATAATTAATGTAACGTTTATAGTGTATAGTTGTTATTATTTAGATAGGAATTAATTTAATGCATGTCACATAATTATGACCTGTCGCACGTGTTGGCATGTAAGTGCGACAGTTACCTAATTGATGATAAATAAATATAACTATAAATAGATTGAACAAAGTTTTGAATCGAATAACGTCTTAGCCGACCCCGACGACTCCCGATAGTTTCGTTATGTTATGTAATTAACAGATGCCACGCGACTTTGTACGCGTGTAGTATTTTGTTTTCTGTACCCTCTATTTTTAACCTCAAACCCAATAACGATGGGGATCTGTGTCTGTAATATCGTAGCTCCCGAACGGATAAACCTTATATTTAGAATTTTATTACTTTACTGTCATTTTCATTTCACATTTATATTTTTCTTATTATTTATGATTTTGATCATTGTAAATTTTGACGTACCTGGTAAAACATATGTAGTTATGACGCAAATAAAGATATTCTATTCTATTCTACTCTCTCAATATGGGTAGTTTGGGTAGATATTAATTAAATGATTTACCCTGAACATCTTGGCATTCGTAACAAACTGCGTCTGTGACATCTGTCTCTATCTAAGACATCTCTGTCTCTGTCTAAGACATCTATTTCGCTCGCGCTAGTTATAATTGGTATTATTCTCTCTCTGTCACACAGTGATATGTAACTGGCGACGGTGATGGTAGCCATTTTGAAATAGTAATGGGTATGTAATTAGAAAACATTTAAAATAAATTTAAATGCTGTACTTACAATGAAATGTAATTCTATTAGATTTATTTGAGTATCTAGAACTATTAAAACACTTTGAATGCACAGGAAGGCATAATCTTTTATACTTTTGTTCAAAATGATCAAAATCAGTGATCGGTATAAACGACCGGCGTCCCCCCGCTTCTTACAACCGACTAGCACGGAAAGAGTGAGCTCGCTCTTCCCAAGGTTAGGTAACATGATTCCGTGCGCCCTGAAGTTTGTGAGGGCTAATCTTGAGTTCTACGATCTATGGTCGCGGGCAACTACGTTTTTACCCGACTGCGCGACGCAAAGGAGTGGTAATGTGTTTATCAGTCTATATAAGTATGTGTGTATGTATGTATGATTCTTTAAAGCACTATAAAGACCAAACGCCTGGGCCGATTCTTATAATTCACCTTCCTTCCACTCGACACCACCAAAACGACACCATCGGTGGTGTCGTATGGAATCACTAGTCCATACGACACCACCGACTAATAGTGAGGTTACCTACGTACAAAGTTGTTGATATGAAAACGCCAATTAAGTTCAAGCAGTTTCATTAATGAGGTATGTCATTTGATAAAGTTTATATTTATCTGTCACTCAAATGGTCATCTTGACATTGTTCATTGCAAATTGCATATTATTGTCTTTCCGCCCGAATATTTAAATTTTTCACAATGGACATGGATACTTATACTGACGACATAAAATACATAAAAACTAATGGCGGAACAGCACATCACTAGTGTGGTGTCGTATGGACTAGAGATTCCAGACGACACCACGGATGGTGTCGTTTTGGTGGTGTCGAGTGGAAGGAACGATAATAACTTAGATAACTTAGAGGTATAACATCTTAATTTTCTGGGTGACGAGTGCAGTGCTGTGCAAGGTAATGATTTGGACTCTTCATGTTCCAAGAGCTGCGTGTCACTGTGCTGTTATGTGGCAGGAATGCTTACCATCAGGCACATGTCCAACTTGTCTCGTCACTCTTTATTTAAAAAAAACTAGCTGTACGTGTGAATGTGGATGGACATGTACAAAAGTTTCTAGTAGGTATACGTGGAGGAAATACATTTACGCATACCCTACCGCACGGGGGATTACATGCAGTAGACAAACCTACATATCATATAGTCAGTAGAAACGAAGACATTTGGTCAAAAGCAAAGGATGCATATTTTGGTTCGTTGCCACTAGTTCCATTCACAGTTCCATAATGGAACTACTGATAATATTTTTCTAACATTAGTTCCATTAGAAATGGATCTCGAAATAATAGAACTAGTGTAAATTTTGAGTCGACACTAGTTCCATTCACAGTTCCATGATGGAACTACTGATAATATTTTTCCAACATTAGTTCCATTAGAAATGGATCTCGAAATAATGGAACTAGTGTCAATTTTGAGTTAACACTAGTTCCCTTCACAGTTCACTGATAATTTTTTTTTTCACCAGTACCATTCTTTTAGTTTATGAAAATACTGGAACTAATGTCAATGTGAAATTTAGTGAGTTCTTACGTGTTAAAATATTATCAGTAGTTGCATCATAGAACTGTGAATGGAACTAGTGTTAACTCAAAATGGACACTAGTTTCATTATTTCGAGATCCATTTCTAATGGAACAAATGTTGTTAAAATATTATCAGTAGTTCCATCATGGAACTGTGAATGGAACTAGTGTCGACTCAAAATTAACACTAGTTCCATTATTTCGAGATTCATTTCTCATGGAACTAATGTTGTAAAAATATTATCAGTAGTTCCATTATGGAACTGTGAATGGAACTAGTGGCTACGAACACATATTTTGTTGAGCATAATGACAGTCATAACATTGTTCATAACTAAAAAGTATAAAATAAAATAGACATAACTTAAAAACTCAAAAACCCAACTGCATAAAAAGTGAACTAAGATTCTAGTAAAGGAACATAATATCAACTGAACAGTCGGGATCCATTGAACAGTTAGATTGACTGTAGAATAAATAATGGATCCCGACTGATCAGTTGATATCATGTTCCTTTATTAACGTATATTTTATTTTCTGCAATTATTTTCTGCATTTAGTATTAATTCAATAACACCTTATAGAATTCTAGACCACCAGAAATCTAAGTGCTTGTTTTATTCTTTTCAGTTTTTATAGTATGTAAGTACGTAGCTTAGTTCACTTTTTATGTAGTCGGGTTTTTTGAGTTTTTAAGTTATATCTATTTTATACTTTTTATTAATTTTGTTCTCGTAAAATCAGTTCCAGACATTTTCTCGTTTCACGTTTTCTCTCCCTTAACCTGCACCCCCACTACAACCGCTAAGCTTGCGTGCGCGGCGCGTTGCAGTGCCAAGCGAGCAACGGTCACGCGCATACAATCCCTTCGAAAAAGGCCGCGGGATTCGGCTGAAACTTAAGTCGGAATGAACTGACTGAAGCACGCGTGATTTATACGTGTATTAATTAAAAAATCTTTGATTTATAAAATTATATGGTACTAGCGGCCCGCCCCGGCTTCGCCCGTGGTACATATATATAACCTACAACGTTCAAGGATTACGAACATATGAAAGAACGGTGAACGATTTTTTTAAATCGGTCCAGTAGTTCCCGAGATTAGCGTGTTCAAACTATATATATATATGCTATAGGCTACTTTTGATCCCCAAATTATCGTGCTGTTTACTGGGTCAGAAGTGACACCTGTAGACATTTGGCGGGACCAGCGGCGGGGAGTTTTCGACCAGAGAGGAAAAAGATTAAATTACTAAAATGGCTATTAAAAAATAGGGGTTGATCGTAGAAGAGTGAAAATTGAGGATTGTATGTATTTTTGTATGTTGTATCATAAAAAAATAGAAATTAAAATTTTGTCTAAAAATAAAAATATATTTAGGGGTGGACTACCCTAGCATTTAGGGGATGAAAAATAGATGTTGGCCGATTCTCATAGATACCGGATAAGCACAAAAAATTTCATCAAAATCAGTCAAGCCGTTTCGGAGGAGTATGGCAACGAAAACTGTGACACGAGAATTTTATATATTAGAAGACTAGCGGCCCGCCCCGGCTTCGCCCGTGGTATATATATATAACCTACAGCATTCAAGGATTACGTACATATGAAAGAACGGTGAACGATTTTTGTAATCGGTCCAGTAGTTCCCGAGATTACCGTGTTCAAACTATAAATATGCTATAGGCTACTTTTGATCCCCAAATTATCGTGCTGTTTACTGGGTCAGAAGTGACACCTGTAGACAACTGGCGGGGATAACTAATTAAATGACGATTGATCAGTTTTCGACTGGAGAGGAAAAATGATTAAATTACTAAAATAGCTATTAAAAAATAAGAGTTGATCGTAGAAGAGTGGAAATTGAGGATTATATGTATTTTTGTATGTTGTATCATAAAAAATTAAAAATTGAAAATTTTGTCTAAAAATTAAAAAATAAAATTTTGTGGTGGACTACCCCTAACATTTAGGGGATGAAAAATAGATGTTGGCCGATTCTCATAGATACCGGATAAGCACAAAAAAATTCATCAAAATCGGTCAAGCCGTTTCGGAGGAGTATGGCAACGAAAACTGTGACACGAGAATTTTATATATTAGAAGATGTTGTAGAATTGTTATAGACAACTCAATATTTGCATGCCGCAAGATTGATTATGGAGTTATTAATGTAAACATTTAAGATGTAACTGGAATTAAATTCGTCAATATAGTCATCATCATCATCATCAGCCGCAGGACGTCCACTGCTGAACATAGGCCTCCCCCCTAGATTTCCACAACGAACGGTCCCGCGCAACCTGCAACCAGCAGTTTCCAGCTTACCTTCACCTTTATGAGGTCATCTGTCCATCTAGTGGGAGGCCGTCCAACACTGCGTCTTCCGGTTCGTGGTCGCCACTCGAGAACCTTTCTTCCCCATCGGTTTTCAGTTCTGCGAGCGATGTGGCCTGCCCATTGCCACTTCAGCTTGCTTACTCTTTGAGCTATGTCGGCCACTTTCGTTCTTTTGCGAAAATCCTCATTACGGATTCTGTCACGCAAAGAGACTCCGAGGATAGCCCTCTCCATAGCTCGCTGTATGACTTTGAGCTTCGTTATGAGGCCCACAGTTAAGGACCACGTCTGAGTTCCATAAGCCATCACTGGCAACACGCATTGGTTAAAGACTTTCGTCTTTAGGCATTGGGGTATTCTGGACTCAAAGATGTGCCGAAGTTTCCCGAACGCTGCCCATCCGAGTTAGATCCTTCACTGGACCTCTTTGTCGAAGTTGGATCTACCTAATTGGATCGTTTGACCCAGGTAGACGTATTAGTCAACAACTTCGAGTGTGGTATTCCCAACAAGAACCGGTACAGGTGAGACATTTACATTTGACATGACTTTCGTCTTGTCCATATTCATCCTCAAACCTACCTGTTGGGAGACTCAACTGAGGTCCCTGAGCATAGCACCGAGATCCTCCAGCGACTCCGCCACAATGACTATGTCGTCGGCAAACCGAAGGTGAGTGATGCATTCGCCGTTGATATTGATGCCATATCCGTTCCAGTCCAGTAGCTTGAAAACATCTTCCAGCGCGGCAGTGAACAGTTTCGGAGATATAACATCTCCCTGTCTCACGCCTTTTTGTAGCTGGATATGTTTTGTGCACTGGTCCTGTAATCGGACAGACATTGTGGCTTTGCTGTAAATACACTTCGATATAGCGATAGCCGATGCGGCATCGCTGGAGAAACTGAAGCACTGCCCCGGTCTCGATGGAGTCGAAGGCTTTCTCATAGTCCACATACGCTACACATAGTGGCCGATTATACTCCTCGGTTTTCTGTATAATCTGCCGAAGCGCATGGATGTGGTCTATGGTACTATAGCCTTTTCGGAAACCGGCTTGTTCGGGTGGCTGGAAGTCGTCAGACTTGCGTGCGAGACGATTCGTGATTACCCTCGAAAACAACTTATAAACGTGGCTCAGAGGTGAGATGGGTCTGTAGTTCTTCAACAGGGTGTTGTCACTTTTTTTGAAGAAGAGCACCACCACACTTCTTCTCCACGCTTTTGGCGTATTACCATCAAGTATGACGGAGTCGAACAACTTCTGGTGGACTTTAAGTATCGGTTCTCCACCCGCTCTCAGAAGCTCAGTCGTAATTCCGTCGTCACCAGGTGCCTTGTTGTTTTTTAGTTGTTTGAGGGCCATCCTAATCTCATACAGGCTGACTTCCGGGATATCTTCGGTAAAGTGTCGGGTCAGCTTGGCTCTGGGGTCTTTTGCCATGCTAACGACAGGTTGTGCTTGCGTAGAGGTGTATAACTGTTCATAGAACCTCTAAATCTCCTCCAAAATCTCGGGCTTCGACGAGACGATGTTACCACTATCGGTCTTCTGTTTGGTCAGCTGATTTTGCCCAAGAGACAGATTTCTTGCAAACACTTTCGAGCCTTTGTTCTGCTTGATTGCTTCTACAATACTCAAAGTATTGAAGCAGCGTATGTCGCGTCGCACACAAGTAGAGATCTGTCTATTGAGCCGTCTGTATACCGTCATGTCGATCGAAGACTGTAACCGCATATCTCGTCTGACCGCCATGAGATCCAGAGTTTAATCGGGGAGTTTTTTAATTCTATTTTGGCGTCGGCTCTTATCAAATTTCTGCCAACAGCATGAACAGTCTCCACTAGCCTGTCGTTTATTTCGTCCGCCGTTATGCACTCATCTAAGGATTTGAAGTTCGAGTTGAAAGTTATCGGGATCTTCGATCTGAGCATAATTTGGTCGGAGCGTGGACTTCATTAGACGTGGTCTTTCGAACTTAATGTTTAGATTCAGCGTGCCTCTTACAATACGGTGATCGCTGCCGGTCTTAACCTTGCTGATCACAGAGACATCGCTGAATATTTGCCGTTTAGTCGTCATAATGAAGTGGATCTAATTTTTTGTGGAACCGTCTGGGCTAATCCAGGTCCACTTTCTTTGTGGCTGTTTCTTGAAAAAGGAGTTCATCATAAAGAGGGTCTCCCTTTCCAAGAAATCCTCTAGACGTTGCCCTCTTGGGTTCCGCTGCCCATATCCGAAATTCCCAACTCTAAACTCATCACCACTACGTTTGCCCAGTTTTGCGTTGAAGTCTCCCATCACAACTGTGAAATGTGTTGGCAAGACATGTATGGCTTTGGAGATGTCCTCATACATGGCCTCAACCTCTTCGTCGGGATGTGTCGAGGTCGGTGCGTATACTTGTATGACCTTTAATGAATACCGATCGCTAATTTTAAGTACAAGGTATACTACCCTATTCGACACACTCTCGATCATTATCACGTTGTTGACGAGAGACTTGCGGACGATAAACCCGACACCCCCCTTGGGATTGTTGATCTCCCTCCCGGTAGTAGAACAAGTTGCCGGATTCAAGGATTATCCTGTCCTCGCCCTGTCTACGGACTTCTGATAACCCTATGATATCCCAGCGCAACTTGTCCATTTCTTCTTCCAGCTCCACAATCTTTTCGTCAGCCCTCAGCGTCCGTGCGTTAAATATTGTTTTTTAAGCTTTCGCGATTTGAACACATAATGTTTATAATGTACAGCACTTAATCACGATTTAATTCATTGTTTAAATACCTCGGCGTTTCGGCAGCGTTACAACCGCCGTGGTCACGAGAAGACAAGAGAAGAGAAGAAGTCTTCTCGTGACCACGGCGGTTGTAACGCTGCCGAAACGTCGAGGTATTTAAACAATGAATTAAATCGTGATTAAGTCCTGTACATTATAAACATTTCGTGCGTTAAATGTTGCCAGGTCAAGTCGTTGGGTTTGGTGGCAGGGCGTCTGCCGGGGATTCTTAGCACCCCATGCTCCGCCGGAACCAATATAGTAATTATGAATAAACCAAAAATAAAACAAAAGATCATATTTATCCAAAATAAATTTAGAACCTTTTAATTCTACAGTTTTCATTTGTGTTTTAGATACTCTGAATTTAGGTAGATTCGGTCAATACTGAGTCACTATATTTTGCGTAATAGAAAAACTAGTAAAACGTACTTGTTTATTTTCCTTTCTTATTTTTGTTTTGGTTTTTGACATCATGATAAAGCGAAGTAGTTTTTCCGTAAGGGGCTACGTGTAAAAATGGACCGGGCCATCCTGGTGTCGGCCTGCCCTGTGGCCTATTATATCCAATGTTTGGGGACCCAGGGCTTCCCGGGCCACCCATCCCACCCATTCCACCCCTTTTGATTTCAGCATTCTGTTCTTCGTATGCTTTTTGATATACAAAAGCACGGTTAACCAAATTCTCCACATCTGTGCGACTAGCAAGCAACTTCTCGTACAAAATCAAACGCCACATGAAGAATGTGACTGGTTTTAAATAAACCATTTGATCGTACATATGTTCAGACTGCAATGCTATATGATATACGTTGCCAACAATGATTCCGATATTGTAGGGTGGATCTTCTTTATACTTAATTCTCAATAGTTTAGTCTCAGTTAATCTATATTTCGCAGTATAAATAGACTGTTTCATCAAATCGAATATTCTGTTATGAAGGCGTACATCGTTTTGGTTCCGCAGAACTTGCATACTATTAGCATACGCATACCGGCGGGTATTGTGAATTGAACTATTGTAGTACTGGGTTTTTTCTTCTTCTATTATCTTTTTAAGCGCATTATGATCTAGAATATTAACGTCTAGATCGTTTACACTGCCGTCGTTACTTGTGTTGACATTACCAAGTAAAACATCCATTATGGAGTATTTGGCAGCTGATGTTCTATTGATATATTTCATTAGTAACTCGTTAAGAATAGGTATATGGGATTTTGGAATGTCCGAAGAACTGGATTGATAGATATGGCTGAAACCTATAACAGATAAAATAGCTTTAATACAGGTAAAATCTTAGTATAAACAAAGTTAATGAGGTGAATGTACCCGAAAAAGAGAGAAAGAGTAGGTATACAATTTCAGAAAGACAGATGTGTAAAGTTTAAGTTTTGCCACCTTAAAGCTATCAGTAGACAGATACTTAACAACCAATAATTTGACTAACAAATACTTGCTTACAAATATTCATAATTTTAGTACACACAATTGTAACCAGGATCTTAGAGAAAGACTTGAAGACCAGACCAATTCAGTGAGAAACTCTTTTCAACATCTAGTATTTTTTATAAATTTCATACGTTAGCGAAAAAGCAAATCAACATTCAATGGTGAGTTTAACAGTGTTTTATTTCTATGACTATTTGAATCCTTTAAAACATGTAGGTAAATATTTAGTTATAATTAAGTTACAATCATTTATTTATCAATAAAACTGAACCGTCGCTAAAATGTGAATATACGCCTTAAAAAGAGTGTCAATTTAGCTGTAAAAGCACGTCACTTATTTCGTTTTTCAGAGACACTGGTGTGCTTAAATACAGTGAATAAATAAAGTTCAGTCTCATGAAGTTTCAGGTTCAGATGATCTGACTATTCAACATCCGAAAAATCTTCTGTTTTTTTAGATCGGATGACGTAGGCGAGTCTCTTTTACGAAATGTAGCTACTGTGTATAACAGACTACGAGAACAGGCCCGTGTACAAAGTTCGTGGCTCATTTGAAGCACCAGGAGAACTAGTTGTAAAAAGATAGAAAGGTATCAAATAATAACATTCAGCACAATTCTGTCACTAAACTTGAAAGCTATCCAACTTGAGTGCAGGTAGGCTAGATAGGGGGTTGCAGCCCTCGATCTTTTCCTCTTGTCGCATGGTTTTTGTACGGCGTTGCAAAATAATGGATTAGAAGAGGTATTGAAACTGTAAAAATGTAATTTTTAATTATTTTGACTGTCGGAAAAATTATTGATTTTCCTGCGATTTTTAGGGTAAATTTGATTGTTAATGTACGGCATTGGTTCCATACAGTTTCAACAACTTTTTTATATGGGAAAAATACATTTACGTATGCCCACCCCTGCATGGTGGGTATATCGGGCTCGACACCATGGGAGACGACAAGGTACCCGCCCCTACTATGACTAAAACCCCCACAGGTTTCTCCGGCATGGCCAGGAGTCAGGGTCGCGGATCCCATTTCGCACTCTCATCAACGACCCTGACCCACCTGCAACCGCCCTTGCGGACCTTGCCACTTCATCCCTAGGTTGGGTGTCAGACGGCCCTCAACTCACACGACCTCTCACTGTCAAGCATCACAGCGAAGATGGTTGACAGCGAGAGATCCGCACTCACCACCGCAGCTAGGGATGGCCGCGGTTCCGTCTCTATGGCTGCATCGCGGTTCTTGCCCTTCCACTGAACACGCTGCCAATCAGAGTGTTCGTGGAGGACCCTCATCTGGAAGACTTAGGAATTTTACTTTGCCAATATGTCAGCCGAGTAACCTTCCCAAGTCTTCCAATCCCTCTCCCCAGCCTCTACACGCACTGTTTAAGAGGGTGAGTAGTGCGTGTAGAAGTTCCCAGTCCCATCCGGAATTCGCCATCACACAACATGATGGCACCGAGGTAAGTTGTTCTGTGATGCCCAGGGTGAACCACGTTCCACCCGAGCCACGCACTTCACAGTTTTAATACCTGTTCTAACCCCCTCTCTCCACTTGCATTCAGTTGGACAGCCTACAAATGACGGCATAGTGCTGAATCTTATAATCTTATTGTTTTAAAACCTTATCTTTCTATATAGATCTCATGGTGGTTTAAATGACCCATGAATTTTGTACATGAGCTTGATGTAGTATATAACTGCAGTGGTAGGACTCCTAGCAGAGTCCGCCTGGGGAAGTATCACACCTTTGCTAGTTATTCTACCGCCAAGCAGTAACGTGCAAACATTACTTCGTTCCTGATTGAAGGGCAATGTTTCCAGATAAATTACAGAGCTTAGAGATATAACATCTAAGATCTCTGGGTGACGAGCGCAGTGGAGTGCTAGGTTATGATTTGGACTCTTCATGTTCCAATAGCTGCGTGTCACTGTGCTGATGCATGTGTCATGTGTCAGGCATGTTGCTTGCCATCAGGCACATGTACTGCCCGTCTCGTCACTCTTCATTAAAAAAAACGTCATATTATAAAAATCTTATGGAATCTTTTACGGTGTTTTACGGTGCTATTTTATACTCACATTCCAAGAAACATGTTAGTATCAGGCCAATTACTATCGTATAGCCTATAGCGACAGTTCATAGTTTTTGGTAGTTTGCCTTGCGGCCAAGATACATTATAGGAAAAGATTTGTTCATTAGACGGTCTCGGTCTCCCTTTTAACCGATAGGTACAACTCAGTTTTGAATCGTGGAGCAGATGTGATGCAGCCATTTATACTGTCTGGATTCTTCTCAAATAAAATTATGAACCACACACAACTTTAACAGAGCCCCTGTTATAAGCCCAAGAAATCGGAGTAGTAGAAATAAACGGCAATAGCACTTTTTGCATTGCAGAGTCGGTCTGAGAAAGTAGCGCATCTTTGCAGAAAACAAAAATGTGCGAAAATTACTATAGACCGGTTTGAATGACAATGTGTACAGAGAAATCACAAGGCAAAAATAAATCATCTTACACCACTTGGTGACAAGAGCAGTGCAGTACTAGGTATTGATTTGGTCTCGTCATGTTCAGTCAGCTGGGTGCAACTATTCTGGTGTGGGGTTTTGTGTTGCTTACTATCATATATGTAAAAACAATAGAAAATAATACTCACCAAAAATTATGCCAACTAGAACCAACATGATTTCATTATCGGTTTGTGCGTTTTCCGATGGTGAATATAAATTTTACTTGAATACGAATTTTATTGTAATTAATTATTGGATTTTCATGGATAATGAAACCTTTATTACGTACTATATTTTGCTCGTGGCTTCGGTCGCATAGTCTGTTTCTTTTAAATTGGTAATTTACGCCATAAGTATGATAAAATATAAATTAAGAATGATTAAAAATTGGAAAAAGTAAACAATTGTATCTTGAACACAGTTAACGATTTTAGTAACAAATATAACGAGTATATTTAATACGATTTGACTTTTATTAATAAACACATTTAAAATTTCAGCAGTTAATAAAGATATCAAGATAGATATCACAACTAAGGAGATATCACAAACAAACTGTGCCCACACTACTCCTTGACAATAACACTAAAAGAGAACGACGCTGTCCTATTCCAGGAACCAAAAGTAAATTTGCAAGAAATAGTTATGAAAGTTTGGTCCCACGTATCTATAATAAAATAGATGTTAAATTTAAGATTAAATCATTAAATAATAATAAGTGCAAGAAAATAATTCGTGAATGGCTAGATGAATTTGACTATGATAATCTTGAGAATATGTTGAATAATTTGGATCTTTTCTAGGAAATGGAATTCTTGTGTTGTGGAATACATGTGTGTATATGTGTCAATATTTATAAGGTTAAATCACACATGTGAGAACTTTAGACCTAACAGCATTATGTATCTGAATATTTTTATATTAAACATGAACACGAAAATTAATAATATATTATTTATACTTGGATATTATATGTTATATGTATTTTGCAGTATAAAATTAAATTTTCACCTAATACATTGTATTTATTACCTGAAAAATAGAATGGAAGTACGTATCCAATGATACAAATATATACGTATATCGTATGGTCACAAATATGCACACACAAATACTCTCTCTCAAATACACACTCTCTCTCTCTCTCACACACACACGCACTCTCTCTCACACACAAACATTCTCACACCACGCGCACACACACACACACACACACACTTCACACACTCACACCCGGTAAAATATACTACACATACTACATATACACATTCGCCATGGGAGAAGCCATTGTCTTCCGAAATACAGTTACAACTAGTTCGGAGCCAGTGGGTTCATATCAAAATTTTGTAAACTTTTATGGTGTAAAAATAAATATTTTTGTATTTTGTATTTGTATAGGAAGACTTCTTTTAATACGTCATAAGAAATGAGTAACTTCTTCGATAGGGTCAACTCTTTTTTATACGTGGTGGCATTTAAGCATACTCTTCCACCGAAAAGGTTGGGTTAAGTCGCACTCAACGCCACGAGTAGTGTCCCAACCGACTAAAACCTCCAATAAGTTACCTTAGCTGTATATTATGGCGGGAACGAGGGGACGCTCTCGCGTTCTTCCACGAACCCCGCGTCTTGATCGTTCCCGGACGCCTGTTTCTTTCCGTGTTCAGTATGAGGCAATACTGCCTCAAAACGCGCACACTTCCTCGCTTTCCTCGCACACATCCCGCGCTTGTTTTGTATGCACAAAATCTAGCTCCGCTGATTCTCTTTCCAAACCCGTGTTCAATTCGAGACACGCATTCTCTAATCGTGCAGGGTTATAACGCGAGTTCTTCTTCTAAACCCGTGTTCAGTACGAGGCATGGCGCTTGAGTTCGCGAATAAATGCACCGCTCGCGTCTCACTACTTTTTTCACACGTGCATCAAAAATGCATAGGAGGAGGTACGTCTGTAAACTCATTTCGTTGTCAGTCACTACTACTTCGCTGATTTATAACTGGTCCATAATTTAAGTTAATTATATTTCTAGCTCATACATATCAAGTCAACCAATAACATCTCAAAATTCTCGATCCTAAACATTTTTAGGATTATTAGTGAAAGTTACTATCACCAAACTACTATTAGTCTATTGAAATGTTACATTTTTTAGGCCTTACCTTGCATTTTTTAGAAGACGCAATTTTAATTTTTTGATGTGTAGGGGGGGTCAGTGTAAAGCTAAAAACAAGTTTGTGGGGTCGCAACCCTTGTCCCACGGCCGCCATCTTGAAAATAGGGGCTGAAATGGTTTTTAAGATATATCTCTTAAACTATTCATTTGATTAAAAAAATTGTGCACATTTTTGTTGCAAATTAAATTCTCTACAACTTTGGTTCAGTAACTTTTTGTCGTAAAACTATAAATAAAAAAGTTATAAGCGAAAATCTTCAGAAATTGCAAATGAAAAGGAAACTGTGGAGTGATGTGTGGATGTCGAAAAGCAGGACTGAAATGTTTTGCAGTGTGCTTCCATTGTTCTGGAGAGACTTGCAGCAACGTAATGGAACTATCAGAATTAATAAATGAAAATGGCTTTGATGATGAACCGATTGATTTAGAAAATAACCGTGGATTGTGCCTATTGGGGATACCACGTAAAAAAACGCGCCTCTAGACTCTACCTCGTGGGTGGTGGAGAAAAGAGTCAATAATTAATTATTCATAATATTGCAAAATTAAAAAAGTTATAATAACAAAATAAGAAAAACAATAACTGATGACATATTATTAGTACACACGTATAATATAGGTATAGTTAAGAGTACTGAAAAATAGTACTCACTTCGGAGCGCTGTAAAACCTTAGCTATTGACTTTATTTTTTTCTCAAATTTCTAAAAATTTTCGCTTATAACTTTTTTATTTATAGTTCTACGACAAAAAGTTACTGGATCAAAGTTGTAGAGAATTTAATTTGCAACAAAAAATGTTCATCCTTTTTTTTATCAAATAAATAGTTTAAGAGATATATCGTAAAAACCATTTCAGCCCCTATTTTCAAGATGGCAGCCGAGGGACAAGGGTTGCGACCCCACAAACTTGTTTTTAGCTTTACACTGACCCCCTACACATCAAAAAAATAAAATTGCGTCCTCTAAAAAACGCAACCCCAATGGACTATGTTGCATTCGAAAAAACAATAATTCAATGGTCACTATGTTACATGTTATTATGCTATTTGCCATATAAGAGAAATAAATACGAAAATTAATACAAAATCAATATTTGATGCTATATAAGAAGTTTTGACGCGAAAATGACATACAACTATGTTGTATTCTAGAAAGGATACAATAAGTTTATGATGACTAGAATAAGAATTAACTATCAAAAACTATACATACTCTCTAAACTAAATCAAGATTACAATCCTAGGACGTTAGGCTATAATCTAATCTACCTTAGATTTAGAGCCTCAGGCATTTTATTACAAATTGGCCGTATTTACAATTTTATGGTAACATCAATACGACAATCGGGCATTTTGTCACTCGTTGTCGCCTCGATGTAATCAAACTGAAAAATTATCACAGATTTTTTCAAATGCTATTAGATCCATCTGAAGGCTAAAATGGAAGACTCCAGATTTTAAAATCATGAAATTGTGTGTCCTGTAGCCCCTAGCCATTCATTCTATCTAAGGGTCTCGGGAAAGGGTGAGCAGGTGAGTCTAAAAATTTTCGGACTGATGTAGCCGGTTTATATAATTCACGCTCATATTCACAGTGTAACATGATCTGCAAATGCCACTCAGCAGAGGATGCTAGAGGAGATGAAATTTCATTAGAAGATCCATAAAAGTCCATTAGGCAACGATAGCTCCGGCAGATAGAATGTCAAAGGTCGACCTCAGGAATCTTCACATCCTTCCTAAGTACCCGTGAGATTTTATTGTCATTGCTACTACTAAACTGGGTTAATTTATAACCCGCCGCTTTTTAAGTAGTCCCATGAAGTTTTGGAAATCCTGATTTTTTATTTTGCAGCTTGTACTAATTTGAAGAAACGGCCTATTTTTTTTTCACTAATCCAATAAAATTAATATCTACTGGTCTAGTAAATGTCCCTACTGCAGTGACTCGGGGCCTTCTCTCACAAGGAGAGAGTCAGGACGTCAGGATATAATCCACAATGCTGGCCAAGTGCGGGTTGACAGATGATGGCATGGCTTAGAAATACTACGGGAAGATTTCGGTTTCCTACGACGATTATTCTTCGCTATTTTATAAGTTAGCAGCTTTACGCACATAACTTCGAAAATACAGTAGTGCCGAGTTTATTACCCGACTGTGCGACGCAAAGGAGTAGTAATGTGTTTATCAGTCTGTCTACGTATAAAAGATCCTTTGAAGCACTATACAGACCTAACGCCTGGGCCGATTAAATTGAATATGGCAGCTACCGGACGCCATATTGTCCATTTAAAAAAAATGTCAACAAACTATGTCAAGATCGTTGTTGTTCAACAAACTATCGTTGAACAGCTACCTATTTAAACATAATTTGTAGCTCACATTTATAGGGTTTTAGGTAGCAGAAAACTTCATATAACTAGCTGTACGTGTGAATGTGGGTGGACGTATATACTAGAGTATTTAGTAGGTATATTGGACTACTGCCTCGGTCGCCCATCTCTTTCTTCAAACGATTTAGTACTCAACTTCCTACCTACAAAAAACCTACATATCAGTAGAAACGAAGACTTAAACCAAAACCAAACCAAAAGATGCATAATAACATTCATAACATTGTTCATAGCTAAAAAGTAATATATAAAAATATATAGGTATGATTTAAAAAATTCAAAAACCCGAATGCATTAAAAGGTGAACCAAACTGCGTACTTACATACTAAAAAACCTGAAATGAATAAAACAAGAACTAAGATTTCTGGTTGTCTAGAATTCTATAATAAGTTATTGAATTATTACTACTGGAGAAAATGAAATATATGCTAATAAAGGAGCATAACAACAAACAGTCGGGATCCATTATTGTTCTACTATGCAATCGTTCAATGGATCCCGACTCTTCAGTTGCTATGTTCATATGGAGTAGCTGTTGGTGTGGGTGGGTGTTGGACTGGGTGTTTGAATGGGTGTACGAGTTGTGGATTCAATGGTGGGCGTTGGAGTGGAAGTGGAGTGGGGTGTTGGAGTGGGAATGGGTGTGGGAGTGGAAGTGGATGTTTGAGTGAGAGTGGGTTGTTGGAATGGTGTGGGGTGGGAGTAGAAGTGGGTGTAGGAGGGGGTGTTGGCATTGGTGTGGGGTGGGAGTGGGTGTTGGAGTGGGTGTTGTAGTGGGTGTGGGGTGGAAGTGGGGTTCGGAGTGAGTTTGGAAATGGGTGTTTGAGTAGGTGCTTAAGTGGGTGTTGGATTGGGTGTCGGAGTGAGTTTGGAAGTGGGTGTTTGAGTAGGTGCTTAAGTGGGTGTTGGATTGGGTGTGGGAGTGCGGTTTGAAGTGTTTGTTGGAGGGAGTTTTGAAGTGGGTGTTGAATTGTGTGTTGAAGTGAGTGTTGGTTGGGGTGGGAGTGTGTGTTGGAGTGAGAGTGGGTGTTGGAATGGGTGTGGGTAGGAGTGGGTGTTGCATGGGTGTTGGAATGGGTGTTGGAGTGGTTGTTGGTTAGTTTTTAATGGGTGTTGGAGTGGGTTTTGAAGTGGGTGTCGGAGTGGGGTTTGGAGTGAGTTTGGAAGAGGGTGTTGGAGTTGGGTTTCAAGTGGTTGTTAGAGTAGGTGTTGGAGTGGGTGTTGGAGGGAGTGTTGAAGTGAGGGTTTGGAATGGGGGTGGGGGTGGGAATGGGTGTTGTAGTGAGTTTTGGGTGTTGGAGTGGGTGTGGGGTGGGGGTGGCTGTTGGTTTGGGTGTTGGAGTGGGTGTTGGAATGGGAGTGGGTGTTAGAAAGGGTGTTGGAGTGGATGTTGGAGTGGGTGTTGGAATGGTACAACACCCACGTGTTTTTGTAGTGGGTGATGGAGTGGATGTTGGAGTGAGTTTTGAATTGGGTGTTGGAGTGGGTGTGGGGTGGGAGTGGTTGTTTGAATGGGTGTGGGGTGGGAGTGGCTGTTGGGTGGGTGTTGGAGTGGGTGTTGGAATGGGTGTGGGGTGGGAGTGGGTGTGTAGTGGGGATGGGATGGGAGTGGGTGCTTGAATGGTTGTTGAGGTGGGAGTGCCGGTCAAAAATATGATCAAATCAATATATTGAGCTTATTGTGTGTGGGTTTCAAGGGTCGTTCTTAAATATATTACATTCCTGGCCCGGTTTTAGCATGCAAGCAGGTAAACATTGAATGTAACAAAACTAGATTTCTAGACAGAAGATAAAAAGTGATATGTAGATAGATAGATAGATAGATAGATAAACTCTTTATTGCACTTAAATTATAAAGAAAAATAACAATAACACAGAAAAAAAAATATATGTTATGAAATAAAAGAACATCAATTACTAACAAACACGCTCTGTAAGTAATAATCAATTGGTTTTATCATATTAATCAGTCAACCTCAATAATTAGCTAACACCTGTTGAATTTTTATCTGTCTGAAAAAATCGGAAACCGATAAAATTCTTTAAATTTTGCGTAACTATAAACGTACCTTTTCTGACAAAGGGAAAGTGAAGCCATGCTGCCAAAGTACGGGTTTGCGGTTGTTTTTCTTGGAACTTGTTGGTTTCTTCACAATACTTTATTGTTAAAGCCAGTGGTGTAGGGAAACTTGTGCACAAAACTAAATCTGAACTAGCAAGATATATTTCGAGGCGTGCGTCATCATTCGCTTTCCCGCTTCCCGCATTTATGCAGCTTGGTGGATTGACGCTTTCACTCTTCCCTTGTGAAAGAAGCCCCCGAGTCATAGCAGTAGTCTTAGCAGAATATAAAGTAGGCGGGTTGGGTCTCCCTAGGTTCATAAAAAAAAATATTATATCCCAAATATTGTTTGGAAATAAACTTGGAAATAAACTCTTCACAAATAATTGTATTGCAATCCTAATCTTTTTCAAGTGATTAATACAACAATAACTCGCTTGCAAGTAGCTCTTGTAACCAATTTTAATTTAGTCAAGCGTTTCAGTTAGTGTCACACACATTTTAGTATTTTACGCAAAATAAAATAAGCCAAATAATTTGACTCATCAATTTTCAATAACCATTTCTATTTGCATAACTGTATCAATGGCACCATTGATAAAAATAAGGAAAGGAAGATGAGGTACGTTCTAATATGAAAACAACATAGTGTGGCGAACATTTCACACACATACACATCGTGCACACAACTACACTTCCATCGTGAGATACGTTTTAATGAATGACAAAGACATCATAACAAATTGGCAGTAGATGGGAATGAGACATACATACCGCAGTTATACGTTTGTTTAAATATTTTTAGGGTTCCGTAGCCAAATGGCAAAATACGGTAACCTTATAGATTCGTTATGTCTGTCTGTCTGTCTGTCTGTCCGTCCGTATGTCACAGCCACTTTTCTCCGAAACTATAAGAGCTATACTATTGAAAGTTGGTAAGTAAATGTAATCTGTTAACCGCATTAAGATTTTGATACAAAAATATAAAAAACATAAAAATTTAGAGGTGTCCCGTCCCATACTTAGAACTGAAACTCAATTTTTTTTGATCAAAACCATACGTATGGGGTATCTATGGATAGGTCATCAAAAATGATATTGAGGTTTCTAACATTGTTTTTTCTAAGCGGAATAGTTAGGTACTCTTCCAAAGTGGTAAAAAGTGTGTTATTTTTCTCATATTTTAGAAGTTATAGGGGGCTGTAACTTCTAAAATAAGAGAATGACAAAAATATAAAAGTGCATGATGTACATTATACATTACCATGTAAACTATCAACGAAAATTAGTTTGAATGAGATGAGATTGTTTTAATTTAATACGTCATAAATTGACTATTGTTAAAACACTGATTAAAGAAACAACGAACTGCAAGAACTTTTTTACTATGTTAATTGCTGCTACGGAAGCCTTCATGGGCGAGTCCGACTCGCACTTGACCACTTTTATTTTCGATAAGAATAGAAAGACATACGAAGACACTGGCGTGAAAGAGAAGGAGTGTTTTACTCGTTATCACTGCAATCAACATATCGCTGGTCGTGTCCTACTCTTTCATGTCATGTATATCTGTCCCTTTTTACTTTACGAATGACAAATTGTTTACAACAGAAAATATTATTTTAATTGCAATAATTAAAACTTTTGTGTCATTGCGTATGAAAAGTGATGCCACGAAACTTTTTCTTGGTCTTGGTACTAATTGTGCACCTTGTACATACACAAAATGGCATTGTAACAGCTCTAATCGAATTTCGTGGAATTATTAGCACACATGCGCTCCATTTGTCGCTCACGTAGCGCACAGAGGAAGTAATCACTACGTTATAGACGTAGCGACTGACCTCAATCAGGAGACGTCACCTGATTTTACATCGCCATTGTTGAGGAGCGTGTGCCGCTTCTTCCGTTTTTAAGAATTCAATGAGTGGCAAAGAATAATTTACCTATAACATTACAATATGTTTTATTATGTAGGTAGATGTAAAACATAAATGACGCTAAATGTTTTGTATTCATTCATGCGTCATAATAACACTGCGTTTTATAACGGAAGTGCAGAAGTGTTATAACGTTATTGCGATATATTGTTCTAAAGAATATCCTACTATTTTAATATAACGTAAACAGAAATTAAGTTTACGATGAGTGAATCAAGTGAATGTACTGATGAGTGGGAAATTTTTAAATCTACACGAGTCGTGAGGAGGTTTTGTGATCCATATCCCATTATCTTCTAATAAGCCCAAAAGAGTACGGCTATCGTATGAAAACACTGATAGTATTTTTTATCTAAGCTACAAGTCGAAATACGATAACATCCAGCCTACCAATATTTATCGATTAAAACATTAGTACAATTATGTAGTAAATCGCGAAGGTATCATAGTATACCGTGTAGTGGCCATGTGTAGTCATGTACAAATCTATATTATAAAGTGCAGTGCTGTCAAATCGGCTTATCACGTTGCAACATTGTATAATGAATATTTGTAAACAAATAATGCAACAATCTTCAGTTATCTACAGTCTCCAAACGTGTGTGTCGTAAAAATCGTGACTTTGTAAACTTTAGAAAAACATAAATTAACTTTGTGCGTTATGGAATTGAGCAAATAAATGTTTATTTATTCCAATACATTAGAAGTGTATTGAAGCTTGATACGTTATCTTGTGTGAAAGGTTAGTTGAGTCTATGGACTGTTGTTATCTTCTCTGTTCAAAACAGTTTGCGTCCAAAGGGGGGTACGCTAGTACCCACATTTAATTATTATTTATTTGCGTTGCCTTCATCGTTATATTGTGAGTTTAATAAATATTTGCTGTTATTACTTTACTTTCTGATCGTTTAATTAGTGGTTAAAATGGTCTTATGTTCGGTTCTTACATGACCAGATAGGTGTGTATTTTGTGAATTACATGTGTGTGAGTGTTTATACGTGTATTTACATGAGACTAGATAAACTTATCTAGCAGATGACTTTTAGACCCTTCGACTTTCATTACCAACCATATGACATTCATGATTACATCAGATTTTTTTCAGGTTAAAATTATATAAATTTAAAATGGCAGAAAGCACGCTGAGAAAACGTTCAATATCAAAGTTAAAAAACGGCGTCATACAACATGGAGAAACAAAAGAAATACACGATGATCCGGAGTTTATGATAAGAGAATCACCGCTTACGATTTTGATGAATACATCAGCGCACATAAGAGCCATTTACCACATATTCATCGTGATACTTCTTATTTTGCTTTGTGATACGGCGATATACGATCTGGTGGAAAGTGGAAAGTAAGTAATGGTAGGTCAATAACATGATCTATACTTTTCGGACACAATTGTTTCTGAATAGATTCGACAAAATAGGCAACAAACCGCTGAATGTAGTGAAGTTCGCTCTGCTCTTCACACAACCTAAAACTATACAAACTTTTAAAGTTAGAATTAATTTAATTTTACGTGAACTAGCAGCGCATTGCGGTTCTTTCCACGTACGTCCCGTTTCCGTTATTTTCCCGAGATAGAAAGTAGCTATAATTTTATTCCAGACTATAATCTGTGTTCCAAATTTCAATACGATCAGACGTTCCGGCGTGATTGAACAACAATCGTCTAAATATCCAAACTTTCGCATTTACAATATTGGTAGGATTGTGGACACATTAACAATGTTTATTATTACTAAATATTCTATTTCTTGATACAGGATAAACGTCGGCCAGCACACAGTGGTGCACGGCTTCGGGAACGTCGGACGAGGTGCAAAACTCTGGCTGTACGTGTTTTCAGTCGCTGTAATATTTTACCCGTTACTTAGAGTATACTCAGCTGTGGGAAGCGTACTGGGGAAAAATTCAGGTTCGTTAATTTTTATCAATTTTATACTTGGTCGATACCATAAAATAAAACGCCGATTTAATATTTTAGAATAATTTGGAACGAACCTGAAATCTATATACCTACTCACTAGCAGCCCGTTCCGGCTTCGCTCGGATATTGTCATATAAAGACCAATAAGTTATTTCTATGTATAATAAGTATGTATTTAAAACTATATAAGTATTTTATCAGCTATCTGGCCACCATAGTACAAGCTATGCTTAGTTTGGGGTCAGATGGTGTTGCGTGTGAATTGTCCACCAATATTTATTTACTTATTTATTTAATAATCGGGATTGAAACTATCCTATCATTCAAGTTGGATCAAACTGCAAACGGTGTGCAAGTTTTATTGAAATCGTTTGAGTAGTTTCTGTAGTTTAGGAGCCCATCGCGGACAAACAACGTGACGCGTAATTTATATAATTATACTAGCGGCCCGTTCCGGCTTCGCTCGGATATTGTCACATAAAGCCCATTAATCGAAATAAAAACTATCCTATCTTTTAAGTTGGATCAATCTACACACGGTGTCCAAATTTGATTAAAATCGGCTAAGTAGTTTAAGAGTCCATCGCGGACATACATCGTGACAGGAGATTTATATATATTAAGATTCCTATAAAGAAGAACCCCAATTTTTTCTAGTCATTTTTTAACTTGAGAACTACTTTACCGATTGTTTTTTTAGTGTTTTCTAATAGTTCGTAGATGGGATGGGATAAAAAGAATTATGAAAATCATGTTACTGCCTAGCAGTAATGTTTTCACCTTACACTGTACTCCGGTTTGAAGAGAATTGTTGTAAAAGAAATTAGAGAACTAAATTATTTGACCTGGGTGCGTGACGAACGCAGAGCAGTGCTAGGTAAGCAGTAATTTAGATTCTTCTTAAAAATACATCACATAAATCAATTAAAAAAAAATTGGTTGCCTGTAAAGTCGGTATACGGGCGAAAGTTTTACGTGACAACGACTTTGAGTGGTAAAATAACTTTACGGAAGGGACGCGTGCCTTTCACTTTTTATGTCTGTCTCTCTCGCTCTTAGGCGGGCTAACCATGCCCGAGTGGAAGGGACGCGTGCCTTTCACTCGCTCTCGTTGTGAGCGCATAACGTGAGCGGAGCGTTACGCAGTTTCTTGAAGTGTCACCCGGCAAACCAATTTATAAGACGTTGTCACGTCAATATATTACTCACACTACCATTAATTTGACCACATACTTAAACACTGGTTAAAGTATGTGGTCAAATTGAGAATGGATTGATATTCTTTTATTGTCAAATTTCGATCACTGGGCAATTACAAGTATCTATCTATAAATTGTCAGTGTTAGTTAACAAAAGATTAATTCGTCGTCAAAACTAAGTTTGCTGCACACAGATAATATTAAGCTTAGAATGCAGTTTCTGAATAGCGGTTAAACGTAACATTCGTACGTATACATCATTGCTACAACTTAGCGGGAACAGCGCCAGAATTTATCTCGGAGCAACAAACACTGCAAATGCCCAACTAATAAATAACACAGCGCATTTGCTTCGGTGCAAAGAGGCGGAGCACTTATGCCAAGTGGCGTTGGCTCTCAAAAGCTTCAAACCATCTTTGTTGCAAATAGCCGCTCGGCCTTCCAATTAGGCGCTTGGCTAGCCTTATTGACGATACAGGACTAACGAAAGCTCGTAACTTCAAAGGAAAAAACATCTGGCGCTGAAATTTTTTACTGCTTGACTGTCCATATATGAATGATAAATAAAATATGAGTTAAAAACGTTAAAGTTTATAAATTATATTTGCATAGTATACTTAGTCATAAAGTTTAGATCAGTAGACTTGCACTATTCCAAAGTTTGCTAGGCAGTCGAGCCTGTCTGAGGTTAATTGCCGTATTAGATCCTCTTTTTTTAATGAAAACTTCTTTTTGCTGACCACACATATAATTTTTCGTGGGATGTGAATGAGCCGGTTTCCAGATTGTCTATGATTGTTGCAAATTGTCTTGTCAAAAATAGTTCTAAATTTTGCCAACTGTGGCCCAACTGTTGATTTTTGTGAAATTTCTCAAACAAAATAAAACAATGGCGCAGCCTTTGGTGAAATTGAGAACTAAGTTTGACAGGTCTTTTTGCCTCTTGAAAACGCTCCATTAAACTCAGGCGTCACGTTTGTAAGTGAAAGATTCGTTTGGGTTACCTCGGGACCGCCGAGGGCCTATATGACAATAGCGTTCAAACCCGAATATCCGTGGTTCAAGTGAAACACTACTTCAGCTCTTGATATCAGTATAGATATCGATTTTTTATTTAACTGAAAACTTCTTTTGGCGTTCCACAGACCACATAATGTCTTTTGTTTTTTTTATTCTTGACCGTGTACCTTTTCTACTTATACTTCTTCAACCGCATCTGTTACTGTAGTATCGTTGTGTTAACTATATTCAAGTTATAATAATATACATATAATCGTTTTTATTTTTATTTATTTAAATTATTCAATGGTTTTTAACAGTTTCTTATTTTAATATTCACTTCTGCCGTGTGGTGTTAAGCACACACACATTTTTACTTAGGTATTCAGTCAAATGAATGTCTAATAGTTCCTTTTTTAAGTCTTAAGGGCATACCCAGAGCAAATAACCTTAAATATTTCTTACTTCATCGCACACCGCAAGAAAGAGCAAGAGAGAAACAGTAGGATTTGTCACTGTTTTACGCTAAAATTTTAGAATAAACTCTTTATAAAATCAGATTTTGGTCTTTTGAAAAAAATATTTCTACCAAAATGTTCGTAATGGAATTGTCTATCCGTTGATGTAATTACGAAATCCAAATAATGGCGGGTTTTCGAGTAGATGCATGATAATTACAATTATTTTTCTTTTTATGGTTTTGTTGTGGTGCTATTATTCAAACAATAAGGTCATTAACATAAAAAAAGAAACTACCATTTTCAAGCCAAGAAACTGTAGAAATTTTATGTATTTTTACCAGTTGATATTTGTTTTGGGCTAATGAGTAGATAGCTCTTTATTGCATGCATTATTGCATGCAATAAAGAGCTATCTACATTTGTTACATTTATTGCTCCTTTTGGTTTGGTATATATACAGGCATTCCGCGTCATCCCTGTATATGAAAATGCGTGCATTGTATTCCTATTGTATCCTGGAAAATGAAGCATAGGTAAATGTTTTATGACGTCACGTAATATTTGTATGACGATATGTTATGTAGCAGACACGTTTTGTGATAACTTTGTTTATGTCGGAGTCAATGCGCGTTCATCTCCAATGTGCTTTCCAATTTTTTTCCGGATGGGTTCTGTACTTGTTCACATTTCTTATATTGTATTACCTTTGTCTATATTGTTATGTTACTACGTGACGTACGGATACAGAGTAATCGAATCACTGACACAATTTGAGCGGGAATTGTATTTTATCTATTTATTTAGTCCACTTCATTGTGTACACATTGAAGAAGGATAAAATAAAAATAAGTACTGGGTCTGGGTTGAGTGCCACAACATTTATGGGTGCAAACATCATGCACATTAAATTTGAACTGAGGAACTGAAATATTTTAAAGTAACTTGGTAGTAATGTGAAACTGTGAACTGTGTTTTTTTTTTATTTAGGAGTACATGTCATCCAAGCGCGGATCCAGGGGCGGTCATGAGGGTCATGCCCCCCTGAGCTGGATCCAGTAGGTACCTAGCCAGACCACTGATTAAAAAGCATGCATGTGCATATCGCCCAGTTATGTTGTTGACTTTGACTTTATGCCCCCCCTGGAGCTATGTGACATCCCCCTTGGCACAAAGCTGGATCCGCCTTTGATGTCCCCATTAAATAGTAAATTCTACTTTTCTGACGGAGGGTATTGCTATCCCACAGATTAACTTAAGATTATCTTGTGTTACAATGCTTCTTCACCTGGACTTGGTGTTGGTGGTAAACCCGTAAACCATAGTTTAATTTTAGCACGAAAATAAATTGATGCAGCTGTTTTGGTCTAGTGGCGTAAACATCCAGCTTGTAGCTCTGAATCTGCATCTCTGGAAATTTTACCTATTACAGATGTTCAAGTTATCAGAAAATGTCAGTTTCATCACTTTTTCCTCCAATGTTAAAATAAAAAATCAATTATAATTAATTTTTTAAATAAAAAATCAATTATAATTATTTTGATAAAAGTGAAGAAACTGACATTTTCTGATAAAAAATATCTGTCCAAGACGTGTTTGATCCGCTTACCCATATTTGACCAACATAGTGCATTATAGCCTTGACTCTCTCCTTGTAAGAAAAGTTGCGAGTCCCAGCAGTGGTAAAGTAAAATGAACTACTTTTGCAATGCTAAACAAAAATAAAATGTAATTTCATTTTCATATCTTCGTATTTTACAGAGTTGCGTCAAATTTGGAAGTTCGTGGGTATACTTGGATTAGCCGGATTACAGCTGATGCTGGTATCAGTTCCGATATGGGACCTCAAACAAGAACACTTAGCGCTGGCATCGTCTGTCACCGTCACTTGTGAAATGGTAAGTTAAATATACTAATTTCATAATGAGAGAGTGCCGATTATTTCAGTTAATTTGACATCCCTCTAATATGCAGGCTGACTTAGGTCCTACGAATTAAGCCACGAGCTCACACAAATGCTTCGAATACAGCAATCAGATACCTACTAGTAGTTTTAATTACAACATATTTATCGTGATTAAATAGTAAAACAGTCCCCGATATTTCGATGCAGTTGGATGCACCATGTTCACGGGTCATTTTACCCGTCAGTCCTAGTCAGTTTAAGTAAATACTAGTATAGTGAACAGCCCCGATAGCTTAGTTTTACCTAACTGTCCATTAGAACCAGTGCCTAAAGCAGTGAAGAAAAGCAAATAATTCCGTTTGCGGCTAAACCAACGAACCTGCCTTACGAAATTATTTCCCTTAGCAATTGCAGTACATCTTACAGACTCGTTACAGGTAGGGTACTGCAATACCCCTTAATCATTTAAAATGATTCCAAATAAATGATACGAGGGTCAAACTGAAAGTTCTGAGAACTGGCCACTTATAAACAATATAATAAAAAAATAATTCTATAATTTGAAAATAGAACTCTTTGCCAATATTACTGAGTATATACTTCATTCATATTTATTTCAGACATATTATTTGTCATTTGTTTTACAATTTGGCGGCAAATTGAAAATTGTCTGTGTCACGTCAACATGAATTTAACACGAGAAAATTTTCGTGCAATGATTTTTTATGACTTTCGATGTCATTTAAGTCAACAAGAAAGTTATGATAGACTACGATTGGCCTTTCACGATGAAGCCCCATCTCGTGCGACTGTTTACAACTGGTTTAATGAGTTTAAACGTGGTCGCACTAATCTCACTGATGATTTACGTGAGGGACGGCCTTCTACGGCGACGACTGAAGATAACATCTGTGTTGTGCGGCGTATGATAGAGACTGACAAAAGAGTGACCTATCAGCAGATTCGGACAAGCTTAGGCATCGGTATGAGTCAAGTGCACAAAATCCTACACGAACATTTAGCGGTCAGGAAGCTTTGCGCCCGGTGGATACCTCATAATTTGACTGAGGCTCAAAAACTCCATCGTGTGGATTGGTGCCGTAAAATGATTGAAAGATGAGGTGACTCAAATGCTGTGTTCGACATACTAACAGCTGGATTTACTGTTATGATCCTGAAACCAAAAGACAATCTGCTCAGTGGGTGTTTCCTTTCGAGGAGTTGCCAACTAAAGTGAAGAGAGATCGAAGTGCGGGGGAAAAAAATGGTGGCCTCGTTCTTTGGAAGGATAGGTCATTTCGCAACAATTGTGTTAGAGGATCAAAAAACAGTCTCTGCAGAATGGTACACTACCAATTGTTTGCCACTTGTCTTGGAAAAAGTTCGAGAGAAACGACCTCGCAGTAGGATCCTCCTTCACCACGACAACGCCTCATCGCACACCGCCAAGCGAACGATCGACTATTTGGCGACATCAAACGTTGAATTACTGGGTCACCCGCCGTATAGCCCCGACCTCGCGCCTTGTGATTTTTATTTATTTTCAAAAATTAAAGAAAAACTTAAAGGAAAGCGGTTTATGAATGCGATGCCATTGAAGAGACCCCTAAGGACGAGTGGGCAAAGTGCTTTTCCCAGTGGTTCCATCGCATGCAGCGGTGTATTGACGTGAATGGACAATATTTTGAAAATATATAATAAAACTAATAACTGGCTAATGTAATCAGTTTTTGATTTTCTAAGAACTTTCAGTTTGACCCTCGTACATCAATCCATGTGCAATAATAATTTGAATATAAGTGCATTTAAATACAATGAAACATTAGACCGCGAGTTCTCTTGACTGGTTTTTTTTGTTGTTTTAATTGTTAGTTCGCTTTTTATCATTTATTATGAAAATATTATGACTATGTGTTATTTAACATGTAAATAACTGACAAACTTAACTTTAACTAAACTTTTAGATAAATAGTCAGGAAGGAAAAAAAAAAAATAAAGTAAACGACCGCAGTAAGTGACTGCATCTATGAACATATTTTCATGTCACAGCGTGTACTTTGTAATAGTGTTTGATAATAGACAAAAAAAAATATTTTAAGCGCCTGCCTTCTAAACAGATATGCGTAAGATCACAAATTACTGAATTGTTTCTGTAATTTGTGCATAAGATAAGAAAACATTAAAAGTCACATAAAAGGAAAAGATTACAAAAGAAATTTAAAAACTGTTCCAAACTAAATATTTTATTAAGCGCCCTTATCGCTTAAAGTGATTTCTTCTAGGCAGTTGCGCACTGATTAGACTACAATAAGTATATATTAGGTCCCTCTTCTTAACATATCAAAAATAAAATACCATACTTACCATTATTTAAAAATAAATCCGATAGTACCTACAGGGTTTCCCGGGATCACTTATAACCGTACCGGCATTGAAGACCTCAGTTGGTCTCTGGATATCCCTATAGAGTTTGTCCTTCGTTTTCATTTCCTATGTGAGTTAAAAAAGTCAGAAACCAACTTACCTATACGCTTGAAAAACAAAGTGTGAGGATATTTTAAATTAAATCTTCTGAGGGTTCGAGTAGAATAAATTGGTCCCATGCAAACAAAACTGAAAAGGTATTTTAATGAAGATGGGGTATACAATGTTTGCACTGTAAGATGGGTGTGTTCGTCAATAAACTTAATTTACTTCATTTACCTACAAAGGCTTGTATTAATCCAACCCTTATAATCTCATCTTTGGAATGAGTCGATGTGGATCGCATACCGTACATTGATTGAATTTATGGAACACTAGCTTTGTTGTACGATCGAACCCGTAATTTTCCAGTTTCCGCATTGCCCGGATTTATGAGTAAAAACCATCGTCACTAATATTACAAATGCGATGTTTTTTTTGTTTGTTACATTTTCACGTAATAACTGAAGTGATTTTGTCTATATCCACATTGTATCACGCCTCCGTACCTCGTACTAGGTTTAAGTATTAGTTGATTAGGAACATGTAATTTTCATTCGTCTCAAGACTTGGTATAGTAATAAAAGCTATTCTTAAGATGACTGCTACATTCGGTTTTTATCATTGTAAAAAAAATAAAGGCAAATATTTTATAATTAAAAATATGAATTAGTTAGTCAGTTAAATTATTGAAAAATGTTGTATTACATTATTATTTTCTTTCACAAACAAAATACTGACCATGAAACAGTGCTTAGAAGTTTCGACGTCGATGTGACGTCACTTCATGGTACGATGTTTATGATAAAGTGATGTTGTAACAATGCCCCACTCCGAAAGTTTAATAATTTGTATCTGGGTAGATTTTTGATGATTTGGTAAAACAAAAAATATGTCTCATAGTTTTCCAAAATTCACCGGACAAATTAATTAGAATGGTAAATTTTGACCCAGTCGTCATAATTCTTTACCACAGTTATAAAATAATCTTATTATTACGAAACTTTGGAGCTCTTTATTGATATGATACTACTACCTAGTACTAGTTACTACTCAGTAACATGTAAGAAAATATGCTAATTAATAAGTAGATACAAATTAAGAAAAACCTGAACGGATCCACGAGGCACGGGTTAACGTTGTTATCTGAAATAATAAATCCTTTCATGGTGCAGCCCCTTGAACAAAGTGAGTTACTGATCCGTGACATCATTACTTGGGCAGCCTTGCCAAATTTTCGGGTCAATAACACAATTTATTTTAATGTTTTAAATGACAATTGCAATTTACAGAAAAACATTCGAGAAGTGTTTTGTTATACAAAATTTTTGGCGCCAAAAAATAGCCTATTACGAATAGGTAAGCAGACATTGATCGCTATATATTAAATTAAATATATATATATTAAAGGGATCGCTTTTAATTTCCGAATTTAATTCATTCACATAGAAATTAGTACTTACGTTACTATTGCAGAAGTCGTGGTGATTAAAGTGGGCGATTCACTATCGTGAGGTCATTCATAGGTTAGAATCCCACTTGCGCCTCTAAGTATTTTTCCAAATACAGGTGTACAAGTTTTTCATCACCGCCGGCTTTAACGGTAGAAAGAAAACATATGGAAAACACCAGAAGAAAACTGGCTTGGTCCAAGACTGTTTCAATGTCACGCGTCATTGACTAACTTGCACTGAGCCAGCGTGGTGGATTATGGCCTGAAATCTCTCCTTGCCAGAGAAGGCCCCAAGTGGCAGCATTTCGAACATTCAGTGGGTTTGCTTATGATATTATTTATGCTTCATCACTACTGCACAGCTCCCAAGTGTCCCAAAATGAAACGCACGTATTACATCGATAAAACGATTGTATTCCGTTTGTTTACACACAAATGTTTAAACAAAAGATAACGATGTGTCGATATTTAGATAAACGAGTGATTCGTCTCGAAAACAAAACATCATCGTGTCTTAAGGGTTACTAGCGCCATCTAGTTTTGTTCGCGACTAACCAAATATTTTGTATAAAAATTACAAATTAAACAACTATCCTACTAATATTATAAATGTCAATGTATGGATGTTTGGATGTTTGTTGCTCAATCACGCCCAAAGGGCTCAACGGGTCGAGCTGAAATTTAGTACACAGATAGTTTATAGACTGGAATAACATATAGGCTATATTTTATCCCGAAATCGTGCACGGTTCCCTAAGGATAACATAACACAACACAACACAACACAACACAACACAACACAACACAACACAACACAACACAACACAACACAACCCAAGACAACATAACATAACTACAATAAACACGAAAGTTTTTAAGGTATTTAGTAAGGTTTTTAAGGTATGTCACGGCTGACATACTAAAACTTACCGTTTACGATTTATAACCCACTAGCTGTTACGCGCGACTTCGTCTGCGTATAATTTGGATTTGTTTTGTGTGTAAATTCACTGCTTTTAAAAAATGGTAAAAATGTAGAGTTGTTGTCTTACTTTGTTTATTTATAGTAATGACAACACAGATGTTATCGTGTTGTGCGGCGTATGATAGAGACTGACAAAAGAGTGACCTATCAGATTCGGACAAGCTTAGGCATCGGTATGAGTCAAGTGCACAAAATCCTACACGAACATTTAGCGGTCAGGAAGCTTTGCGCCCGGTGGATACCTCATAATTTGACTGAGGCTCAAAAACTCCATCGTGTGGATTGGTGCCGTAAAATGATTGAAAGATTTAACGGAGGTTACTCAAATGCTGTGTTCGACATACTAACAGGTGACGAAAGCTGGATTTACTGTTAAGATCCTGAAACCAAAAGACAATCTGCTCAGTGGGTGTTTCCTTTCGAGGAGTTGCCAACTAAAGTGAAGAGAGATCGAAGTGCGGGGAAAAAAATGGTGGCCTCGTTCTTTGGAAGGATAGGTCATTTCGCAACAATTGTGTTAGAAGATCAAAAACAGTTTTGCAGAATGGTACACTACCAATTGTTTGCCACTTGTCTTGGAAAAAGTTCGAGAGAAACGACCTCGCAGTAGGATCCTCCTTCACCACGACAACGCCTCATCGCACACCGCCAAGCGAACGATCGACTATTTGGCGACATCAAACGTTGAATTACTGGGTCACCCGCCGTATAGCCCCGACCTCGCGCCTTGTGATTTTTTATTTATTTTCAAAATTAAAGAAAACTTAAAGGAAAGCGGTTTATGAATGCTGAAGAAGCGGTGGCTGCGTATCGCGATGCCATTGAAGAGACCCCTAAGGACGAGTGGGCAAAGTGCTTTTCCCAGTGGTTCTATCGCATGCAGCGGTGTATTGACATGAATGGACAATATTTTGAAAATATATAATAAAACTAATAACTGGCTAATGTAATCAGTTTTTGATTTTCTAAGAACTTTCAGTTTGACCCTCGTATAGTATAAAACAAAGTCACTTTCCGCTGTATGTCGGTCTGTCCCTATGTATCCAACTATCAACCAGACTTTGATGTGTTTTATTAATAGATAGAGTAATTCAAAGTGTATGAAATAGTAGAAAAAGAGTGATAATTCTAAATGTTTCTATTATGATGTCATAAATAAAAATATTTTTGCGGTTACATTGCAAACGTTGGCTGAACCCTACGAGATAGGTCAAAATAATGTACTTATAGCGGTATTATATCCTCTAAAAAGGTCTGCAAAAAGTCCATAATGGTATATTTATGTCGCAGCCGGATCGTATAATCCGCTGTATTACATTACGGCTAGCCGTTTTGAAAAACAGGGCCGTTTTGTAATGCGGCGGTTCAACGATTAGCCGCATTGTCATTGCGATACGTTCTTCAATACGGCGGCTAACGTTTAGCCGCATTGTACTACTGCTTAAATTGTTGGGTGACAGTATGGTCACCCTACAATTTAAATAATTTAAATTTAAATAATACAATTTAAATAATTTAAATTTAAATAATACAATTTAAATAATTTAAATTTAAATAATACAATTTAAATAATTTAAATTTAAATAATACAATTTAAATAATTTAAATTGTTACAAAATAAACAATGAAAATTAATTGTATAATTATAATCAGAAAAAGCTGACAGATTATCTCTTGCCATATCTATTACACTTTTTTTTAAACATACCTCTCAGATAAAACTTGAAAGCCCCTAACTTGATATTGGTGATGGTACACCTAAGAAATATGGTGCACTAAGACAAGGGTCATCATTGAGATTTGACTTCGGCTCCCGCCAGAAGCTCTGCGGTCAGTCCTGACTGTCGCTTCTCCATACTCGGCCTGCGCTCCACTACGGAGGTCGCTGGCTCGCTTCACTCGCCACCTCCCCCCTTCGTTGCGCTCGGCCTCGCATGGCTAGCTCCACTCAGGACCTCCCTTGAGCTTCTGGCTCTCGCATTTTTTTATATACACTCTAGGGGTAGGGGTAGTAACGACAAGACAAGGTGGAGTCGGGGTGCTCCGAGTCGGATCTGGGTCCTTGCTAACCTACCCGGTCCGATTTAATTTTAGCAAGGTGGACGGTGGTAAACCACCCCAATAATATTGTGTAGGATTCCGCCGAACACCAGAATCCAGAGTCACCTTAGCAATTAGCAACACACGTACTATTTTCAACGCCATGTTGTTGTTATGTCAGACAGCGCCATGAGTGTTAACAATCAGAACTAAAAATTGTTAAAGCGGCGGCTAATCTTTCGCTTTATTACATTACGGCTAGCCGTTTTGAATGACGTATGGCGTCGAACACATTCCGGCTGTTTAAATCAGCCGCTTTCAATCTGGCTAATCGTCAAACCGCCGCTTTACAAAACGGCTAGCCGTAATGTAATACAGCGGATTATACGATCCGGCTGCGACATTTATATTATTAAGGTAATAACCATGTTTATTATTATAATATATTCAGTATCTACATTGCACCCGTGCGAAGCCGGGGCGGGTCGCTAGTAGGTACCTATTCTATAAATGTACCAAAGTAAGAAGATAGGGAAAAGCTTTATTACCTACGTCATCATAAAATACTGAATGTAAACTACTTAATATTAATGTCAAAATTCTGATACGAACAAAACGAATAATAACTAACAATATTAATATGCATAACTTTTTTTAAAGTATCAGTAATGAAGGCGGAAAAGCTTCAGGGTACCGTAACAGCGTTGAAAGTGAAACGTAACATAAATCACCTGGCGGAACCCTTGTCAGGGCTGGCAGCGGTAAATAACGCGAGCCGGCTGCCGCTGACGAGGCAGTGAGCACCATTACACGCCTACCGGCACCTGACAACCCTAGGTGCTTTAATTAAACAGACACAACACACTTTATTGCGAAACTTTTCTCACGATGATCATAAATCAATTAAACTTTGCGCTGTTCCAACACAGAGTTACGTGGCGCTCTCTATGGGGGTTGGAAATTGAGTTAGTTTAGTTTGTTTGGTTTGTTTCATGCTAGAATATAGAAGATAAGTAGTGTTATATCAATTTCCATAAATAGTGTTTCCGGGTATTAACTCTAAGTACTCGCCGTAACTCTAGGATACCGCGGTTTTTCCCACATTGTGTCCGTCCCTGTTATTTTCCCGCTATATGTGTTTCTCGTATCTCAGACTATAATCTGACTGTATTCTGGATTTCAATCGGATCCATTCATCTTTTCCGAGTCGATTGAGCAACAGACATAAAAATACCCAAACATTGACATTTATAATATTAGGAGGATATTTGCCGGATTTTCTGGAAATAACTTAATTAAACAAAATATAAAGATACTTCATCACACAAAAAGGCATAAAGTAGACAAGCGTAGACATTTTACTCTCAAAATATATTCCGAGAGCTCGCACCTATTTTTGGGTAGGTATTTGAGGGAATCTGAAAACTTGACACATACCTCTCCTATGATACCCCAACAGGGAATTGCAGACTTCGCTGGAAAATAGCGGAGCAAAACTACTTACGTTCCAACAACAACCAATACACTTAACAAACCTTGAACTGGCCTGTGCATTAGCTCCACTAACAAAAAAAACTATTTCTAAGTGTCAGTGCACAGAATTCATTTACTTTATCATTACACTTAGATAAACAAAATAATTGAACATGGCAAGTATTTTAAAAACCTATTACAAGTTAATAACTATCCTGTCCAGCGAATTAAGATATCGCCCAGTTGACAGGTTAATGCACCGCGAACGTCCTCTAACTTTGTTTTAATTACTCTTTTGAAGCGCGACCTCAAAGCTTATCTAAAGAATTTAATTAAGTGTTGAGCTTACCTGCGTATAAATTTTCTGTGCGTAAACATTTTAAATAGAAAACTGTCGATAATGTGATGATATAAAAATGTGTGCGCTTAAGACCGCACGGCAGTAGTGAAAACTAAAATAAGAAATACTTTTATTTACAGATCACTAAATAATTTTAATAATTAAAAATAAAAAAATATTGAGAAATTGAAAATTAGAATATACCTAGTAAGCACAGCAACACGAGAATAAAATGTGGTGAAATGATTAGTATCTATGGCCAAGAATAAAGAATAAATAAATAAAATTTACGCGGTTCGGAAATTGCGTTTGACTAGCAAATTTTTTAGTGTTTGCTATTTATTTATTTTATAGGTATTTCGTTAAAAATGCATAAATATGTTGTGTTTAAAGTGTATGTGTAAGTGCAGTGATTAAAATAGGTATCATTTTGTGTGTTTACGTAGTGTAAGTGCTGTGATAAAACAGTAATACGAGTATATTACAACAAAAACTTTTTTGCAACGGATGTGGAATGCAAATTTAATAATTCGTGACAAGTTCAATTAATGACATTAATGTGGTAAGTACCTAGAAGTTAATAGCGGTATAAAAGGTATGAATATAATAAGCACAGGTACTATATTATCTTATAACATACATAATATAACATGTAGCCTATGTAGAATATACATAATATTCTACATAGGCTACATGTTTAGCCTATGTAGAATATACATAATATTCTACATAGGCTACATGTTTTCCCGGGGAAATTTCCAGACTATAATCTAATTGTGTATCAAATTTCAATCAGATCTGTTCAGACATTAGATGTAATTGAGCAACAAATATCCAAACATTATTATTTATAATATTAGTAGGATAATTGGTGACCAAAATGCGAGGCTGAGACCGCCCCTGTGTGAGGTATGAATAGAAACACCGATTCAATAGGTTGGATCAATGTTTCTTTGATTTGATTGATTGAATTTGTAGTGTTGATAATGTGATGATACAACTTATTGAAGTGAAAACTTCTTGGGCGCGCCTAGACACAATTTTCGTGGGCTGTGAATCGAAATGAACCGTCACGCTCAGGTATGATAATAGCTTTTCGGGTAAACTCGGTAGAGTGAGAAACAAAATACAGTGAACACACATATTTCCCCGGGGAAATCAAAATAAAAAATAACGGGAACGGAAACTACGCGTATGAAACCACGGGGTGGTCCTAGTAATACAATATATCGAGTAAAAATACTTTACTAGTAACCCCCCGCGATTTTACCTGTGTAAATAAGTTGTCGTTACAGTTGATTTCCCGTGGTAAAAAGGTATAAAGGTATCCTACGTATGATTTTTTTTTTTTTAAGAGGAAACTTAGTTTGATGCTTCACGGATAGATTTTTTGGGGCCTATGAATGGAATTCTAGCGGCACACTCGCGCTCGGGAATGATACAAAATCTTCAGGTACCTAAACTCGGGACCATGGCATCTAGAAATGCGTCAGCATTTCCCATTGCTGACGCATTTCGAGATGGTCATGCTCATGGGCACGCCCTCCAGATTCACCCGCCTATTTTCCAAAGTAACCGATCTAAATTCTGAGCTACAACATTTTACTTCTATCGGCATTTCCTATGACTGCCATTTTTTTTATTTAACTTTTTAACGCACCTATACGATTTGGGTTGGAAGTCTTACTAAGTGACCTATACGTCATTTAGAAAGACTTTTCATCCCGGAAAATAGCGGTGCTAGTTGATCCTACATCATAAGACGTTTTCTATATCTTTCAGTTTCGACTGTTGATGAAGATCCACGCAGCAGCCATGGGTTGCGGACCTCGTTGCTTCGGAGACACGACACCGCTGCCATCCTTCGGGCATTACCTTTACTTCCTGTTCGCGCCTACGTTGCTATATAGAGACCACTATCCAAGGTGAGAAATACAATACTTTTACATCAAAAATGCAGTATTTTCCTTGAACAGAAAAAAATATGGTCCTCTGTGTACTACGAAGACTGTACATCAAACACGTGCAGTGCAGAAACTCATTAACCATTTAAAACCAAACCATACGTCTACCCTTTTTGAGATGGCAGAGACTGGTCCATCTTTACTCACTTGTTTATTCTTAATCACATGCGCGGTCCGAAGGGGGGGTCACAGGGGACACCCCCCCTCCCCCAAATCGTATACGTGACATTACATTTTTTTTTAATATCTATTAATTCATAGACTATTTTTTAAAATTTTGTTTTATTAATCACTGGCAGCGCTCCACTGTTTTACCCGCGTATGTCATATTCCTGTTATTTTCCCGCGATTAAAAGTTGGTATCATATTTATATGCTCATCGGAATATAATTGAACTGTTCCGAATTTCAATCCGATCTGTTCAGGTGTTCCGATGTGATTAAGTTGACGTAGAGCAACAAATATCCACCATCATCATCATAACACATTTATCCGCTGCTGGACATAGGCCTCTCCAATAATACGCCACTCAGCCCGATCCTCGGCTTTACGTTTCCAATCGCCTTTCATAGATCGTCGTAAACAAACATCCAAACTTTCACTTTTATAACATTTGTAGTATTTAGTGTTAAAATCAAAATCATCACTAAACTTACTTTAGTTATATTACGTATAGGCACACTTATCACTACATAGTATAAAACAAAGTCGCTTTCTCTATCTCTATATCCCTATGTACCTACCTACCTACCTATGCTTAAATCCTTAAAACTACGCGACGGATTTTGATGCGGTCATATTAATAGATAGAGTGATTGAAGAGGAATGTGTATATGCATAATAACATCCAAGACATACTGTTATTTTTTAGGTTTATAATGTGATGTTAATTTTTTTCCGCTTACATTGCAAGCGCAGGCTGAACCCTACGATATTTATCAAAATAATGTACTAAGTATTGTACACATAGAAAAGGTCTACAGAAAACTCTTCTACGGTATATCTCTATTCCTTGGGAATAACCCACAATAACCAATTTTATTAGTATTTATATTTAGTAACAGCATTGCACCCATGCGAAGCCGGGGCGGGTCCCTTGTTGTTCATATACCTACGTAAAATAAAATCACATTGTGCGATCTCATTGTTAGAGCTCATTTATTAAGGTCGTAATTCTGAGGTCACGCTTGTGTTGATGTGCTGACCCTTGTGAGTATCATATTCATACAACACAACACATTCTTTCAACCCTGATAATAGGGTATCTAATCTCAAAACGCATCCATCCACCCAAAAATAACGGTGTATTTGACCCCGAGCTTAATAATAAATGAGATCTCGCGTGTGACTGGCCCGTATATCATTCTGCGTTACAAATCATGTTTATTTTTCATTTCATATTCAGGACAAAGAAGATTAGATGGGGCGTAGCACTGTCTCATTTCGCGGAAGTGGCTGCGATTGTGTTTTACAACAGCTTCCTCTGGGAGCGGTTCATCTTGCCATATTGGTCTGATTTCGGCAAGAATCCAAGGGTAAGCTATTTATTTTTAGGTCAGGTCAAATGGGTAATGACACCGTTTTAAATTTTCTCTCGATATTTTTGGAGAATTGAGACATTGTATTTATTGGTTTTCTTCAGCAATTTGGCCGTCGCATCGCGCGCCTCAGTTTGTATTCGTAGTCGGTTCTAGCAATGTATCCTGAATAGGAAACAGAATGAAACTGGATCGGAAAAATTGAAATTCAACAGTCTCGGAATAAGATATCAGAGGTCCCAAATAAAATTACGTAGCTGGTGCTAAAGAGAAAAGGTGAATGATAAAATATTTTCTACTTATAGATAGATACACCTAATTGACACACCAAAACAAAAATTCACACAATAAGAATTAACGAAAAATATTAAAACTAGTGCGTCAAGTTGATGGCCTTATCGCTAAAACCAATATTTCAGTTGGAAAATAACGTGTGAATAAGCCAGAAAACGGGAGCGCAAAAAAGATGAAGAAAAACTGTTTGATACGAGTATGTTATTAAAATGTTACTGTCAGGCGCGGTCCTAGCCTTGCATTTTGGAGGGGGTCACCAGAACGCAGCCTCTCAGATTTTGGGGGGGTGTCACCAGTAGAAATACAATAAATCGAGTAAAAAGTACTATACTAGTAGCGCCCTATGAATTTACCCGCGTAGTCACTGTTCCAGTTGTTTTCCCGCGTCAAAAAATATTTTATGTAGGTATTTTTAATTTTGTTAGATTTTTAGTTTTAGGGGTATCATGTCCCATGTGAACCCCCCCTTCGGACCGCGCATGGCTTAAACTTTAAAATATAGGTAATAGGTTAATAGGTATTATTTTTTGACGGTAACTAGGATTTTTTTTCTATCAAGTAAAATTGATTAAATCGTGTTATTGACTGCGACATTTAAATTCATAAAATACATACTATTGTACTTCAAAAATACTTATATCTAAATTCAGTAGGTACAGGTCAATGACGTTGTTTAAAAAAGGAAAAATATGTGAAACTATACAATGTCAACAACACAAGAGGTCCGTAGCTATTTATTACCATCTATTATTTTTTATCTACATAGCTAAAAATTAAGTTATTGTATGTCGGAAAAAATTAAACTTATTAAACCATTGAGTGTTTTTCATATTCGTCAAATGTGTCCATCAAAAATGTATCAACAGTGTAGTATGCTTTTTGTGTTAATAATTTGTTTAGTAAGTTTTTAACCCCTCATACTGACCAAAAAAATTTTCAAGTGCTTATTAATAAGTAATTATTCATTGTAATCATGAAATATAAGTTAGTTATTACATTAATAAGATTAACAAGGAAACCGTATAGAAAATCACGTTCCCATTTTTTTTTATATACAGACAAAATACGAGTACTTCAAAAAATACTTATATCTAAAATTCAGTAGGTACAGGTCAATGACGTTGTTTAAAAAAAGGAAAAATATGTGAAACTATACAATGTCAACAACACAAGAGGTCCGTAGCTATTTATTACCATCTATTATTTTTTATCTACATAGCTAAAATTAAGTTATTGTATGTCGGAAAAAATTAAACTTATTAAACCATTGAGTGTTTTTCATATTCGTCAAATGTGTCCATCAAAAATGTATCAACAGTGTAGTATGCTTTTTGTGTTAATAATTTGTTTAGTAAGTTTTTAACCCCCGACCAAAAAAAGGGGTGCTATAAGTTTGACGTCGATGTCTGTCTGTCTATCTATCTGTCTGTCGCCACAACAAAATGGTGTATTATATTATTTTTTTCACTACTACCTCAATATGGGTATCAAACAAAAGGGCTTGATTAGTAGAATACATCGCACTATGACAAATTTCAAATTTAAGATGGCCGCTTTTACAAAATCGCGAAATACATGTCTATTTTCACAACTCCCTCAATATGGGTATCAAATGAAAGGGCTTAACTAGTAGAATGTTGTACAGATAACAAATTTGAGGTACCTAGTCAAAATTTTAATTTTTTTCTTGTTGAAAATATTAATTTCCTGTTTACATGTAATGGCGTGAGGTATTTTGTTGTAAATAATTGGGGCCATACAGAACACACTTTTATTCAACAACGCTGTTCGTGAAGGAACGATCTGCAACAAACCCACCCTACTCTACTTCTCACGTCTACTTCCGACAGACAACGATTTAAAGAGCTCAGGATTGGATTTGACAAAGACTGCAACTTCAACAATGTACAAACAAGACAGGGTCAGGATATTGAGTCGAACAAAATGTTTTTACATGAGTTCCTATATTTATTTTACAAAAAATTATTATCTACTTGAGCAAAATTTCGTTTCTTTAGAGTTTGTTTAACTTCAAACATGTGGAAAATGTTTATATTAATTACTCAAAATTGTTTTTTTGAATGTTTAAATGTTTTTGTCAAAAAAGATTATACTCAAAAAAGTTTTTTGGCTTACATAAACTTCGCATATCTAAATGGTCTGAAAAATATAGGTCATTACGAGTAAATAGTCACACAACGTTCAAGTTATTTAAATACAAAACTTTATCCTTGTGGTTGTCATGGGGGTTTTGCGTGAATAGAATCAATTAGGAATAAACTGTGCAAATAAAATATTATGTTTATTTGTATTACTAACACGCCCACTAAAATAAGGAATAGTTCATGTTTATCAACTTTAATAAATACTTAATTATGAAAGAAGGTGGGCAGAACTACCACTATAAAACAAACTAAGTTATTTATCTCTACGGATGGTAAGGTTTGGTGCTTCTACGCTCTTGGTATGCTGCATAACGTGATATGTAATGGCCTAAAGGCGCACAATTTTACAATTGGCATTCCTTTCTAAATAAATAAATGAAAGTGTATATTTGTAATATTAAAATAATAGCTTTTTACTACATGCATATGAATATATTTATAGACGGTGCATACACCAAAATAACATTTTTTAAAGTTTTTGTCTGTCTGTCTGTTTGTTCTGGCTAATCTTCGGAACAGCCGAGCTGATTTTGTCCGGACTTTCGTTGGCAGATAGCTGATTTAATACGGAATATCTTAGGCTCCTTCTATTTTCGAAAACATTTGATTCTATGGTCACTGATAGTTTAATTATTAAAAAGGATCACGCGTGATGCCTCTAAATGCATTTGCTAAAAGTAACAAAAAGAAGAATAAGTAAATTAATTACATAAACAAATAGCTAGCCCAGCATAAGCAGCCCACTAAAGGTTTGGAACTCTGGGCCTTTTCTCACAAAGAGAGAGAGAGAGTGAAGTCCATAACCCACCGCGCTGGCCCAGTGCTGGTTGGCGGATGATGAATAACCTCGAGGCATTCTGGGATCTTCCTGTTTTCCTCACGATGTTTTCTTTCGCCGTTTTTGTATTAACGGCGTAACACACACGACTTTGCAATGACAGTGGTGCGTGTGGGATTCGACTATACAGTCGTCGGGCGCCGGATCGGCAGTTGTCGTTCTCCCTACTAGACCAGCGGACCAGCCGTAACATATAACCACACATAATGTAATCCATACCTAATTAATAATAGTAGCGTTTTGAACCGAACTGAAAATTCAAAACACAAATTTGGGGATTTCGAAAACGTTTAAAATTCAAAAACTCAACATGGTGTTTTTCACAATAATTTATCACTCGCAAAGTTAAAACATTCATGCTGACAAGTTTACGACGAACAATCCATCATGATTAGGTACTCGCCAGCTAACTCGACCCCTCGTTGAGCAGCCAAGTGAAAACCAAACAAATTAAATAACTCCTAAAAAAAGAAACGTCATTCATAAACGTTAACTGCGTGGCCCTGTAAAGTTTGGCAAGTACCTTCTAGTAGAGGCCACTTGAGGACAACTTCCACAAGACCCTGTAAAAAATTGGCTATCATTAAGACTTCTGATAATAGTAAAATCTTACAACATAGACGTTTTAACGAGGCGTAACTTCCCTATATTGACTGGCCTCGTGGATTAGTGGGTAGTAAGTACTCTGCCTGCGAAGGCAAGGGTCGTGGGTTCGATTTCCACCCAGTACAAACATTTGTATGATGAATGTAAATGTTTGTACTGTGTCTGGGTGTATTATATGTATAATAAGTTTTTTTTTACTTTTATAGGTTTACACTTGACCGACATCTCGCCTCATGTTAAGCGACGATGCGGTCTACGGTGGAGCGTGTTTACCTAGAAGAAACCGATTCACTCTCGATTTGAAGACACCAAGATTATAACTATCGGGAAAAACCCACTCAGGCAACTCATTCCACAGCCATTCTTCATGTATTAAAAAAACTATAGAAGTATTATATCAGCTATCTGGCTTCCATAATACAAACTTGGCTTAGTTTGGGGTCAGATGGTGTCGTGTGGGCATTGTCTACCTAAATACACATATTTATTATTTATTTATTCATTCTTTTTATATCAGAAATTTTAAAGACAAATAAGCTATATCTTGTTTTCTCGTGTTAAGCGTGCGTTTAAAAGTCATATTTAATTTGAATTGTGTGAAAAAGTGACAGAATTAAGATGATTTTTAAAATTTTGTGTAAACTTTTTTTCTTTTGTGAGAAATCTTCACCTTTCGTAGGGCCAAACATTTTTTATACGCGGCCCCTCCGCCAAAGCAGGCTGTGCCACTGATTTTAGCAAACTACACTAATGTTGCACAATTCGACAGTTTTATATAGCTACAGATACACTGCTATTATGCATGTCAGTGACGCGACCTCACAAGATTTCACCCGTCCAAAAAGCGTCAAGCACCTACGGCTTCACTGCTCCGCCGCCACTCCAACACTATGCAGCTACTACGCTACCTCCGCTATCCGACATTACCATACCCGTGACGCGAGCCCATAACATTTCCCACTACCAAACAGAGCTCAATGTGGATAAAAAAAATCACTTCAAATATACATATAATTCTATCTTAGCTAACTCTGAGATCGTGAAATAAGTGCTACAAGTATATAGGACAGTTATTGATTTAATAAATTATCAAAAATCTATAAATCAGTACCTAGGTACTATCGTTATCATAAACAGTCTATAATGCCCGAGCGACACAAGGCTTTTTAAGCTAGAACAAAAAGCTAGTGTTAGCAAGCTACTGACTGACCACTGAGTACTTTGACGCCAATTTTAGAGTAGACAATACAATCTAAATATTAGAAAAAAGATATGATAATTATGAACCCTAAATCTAACTAGCAAACATGTTAGCTAGAGTGTAATTGCCAGAATACGAACAATATTTAACCTTAATTTCGCATTCTATACTTTATACTCACTTCGAGATATCTTCAGAGTTTCTTACATTGTAAAAATCGTCCCTAATACGTCCGCAAGTCTTCTTTACGGAACTCGGCTTACTGTTGGGTAGGTATACTCTAATCCAACTGAAAATTATTTTTTATAAACTCTCGAGCGATGAGAAGCAGGAAATACGAGCCCACGCAAGCGATAAAGCGGAATGATAGATAAGGCTACACGGATTGGTTTATGTGCTAAGTCGAAGGGAACTTATTGTGCTTACTCAAAATTACGATCCACTTTCACTAATGAAATGTTCCTACAATAGTGTGAATCTCAACTGTTCCAAACATTTCGCCAGGCCCAAATGCGTAAGTAGTTGACATTATGGTCGCACTGCTGGCACTAGGAGCTTTCTCACACAAGAAGGAAGTCTAAGCCATGATCCGTTCCGCCATGTAAAAAGTGCAGTTGACAGATGACGCGTTACCCCGAAATTGTTTTGCCAGACATATTGCATGCCTTTCGAAGAGGCTGGTCTGTATGGGTCAACTTTTTGAATGTTTTGTGATATCTTATTTTACCTACATACAGCTATAAAGATTTTTGTATTTGTCTTTCTTGAGATATGCCGGTTTCCCCACGATGTTTTCCTACATTGGTAAAGCCAGTGATGAAGACAAACTTGTACTCCTACACTAGGGAAAATAATTTGAGTTGCAGACAGAATTTTAACCTAATACTTTGTCACTTGGAAAATATATTACTACTACATGATTAACACGGGGGAACACTTCCGCGAGCCGGAAATCAAACATATGATCTCACGATTCGGAAATAGGACATACTACCACTGAGCCACCACAGCTTTAAATTTCCAAAGATCTTGCATGAAGTAGCTGTTTTCTTTCGAAATTTCGAGATTAGTCTCATTCACAAAATATCAGATTCTCGAGGCTATAGATAGGTTAATTAAAGTTATAGATAGTTAATAGGATAATTTACAATATACCTTAAAAACTAATGCGACAAGTTGGCTATAGCCTTCTATTCACAGCAGCCTTTTGGCTTAGTGCACCATTTCTGTGTAGCCTAGTATTAATAAAGAGTTGTGTTGCAGGTGGAAGCGGGGACCGTCGTCCGAGGCATGTTCGCTTGCGTGCTCCCGGGGGTGATATCCTTCCTGTGCGGGTTTTACTGCTTGCTGCACGCTTGGCTCAACGCCTTCGCCGAAATCATGACCTTTGGGGACAGGCTGTTCTATGAGGTACGACAGTTTCACTCGTCAACTGAACCGTACTGAGTCCCCGTCAACTGACAACTGAATCGTACAGAGTTATTCTACCGCTAAGCAGTAATGAGAATACATCACTGTGTTTCCGAACGCACGCACGAACGAACGCACTTACCCTCTCAAAAAGCAGCGAGACTTGGAGGATTGTAAATGTCGACATATATTGTGAAAATCGCATCACCATCCTGACCACGCCCTACCCTACATATACCTTTCACCTTCCGTTATTAATCCCACCTATAATAATTATAAAAAAAAATATAAGACAACATGATCGCATCGTATTTTAAGCATAACATTATATTGTACTACCTTCAATTCAACTATTTATGAAACGCATAAGTTTTTAGGCATTTTTTTATTTATTCATTATTCCGTTTGAAATTACAGGGCACAGAGATAAAACATCTTATATCTGGGTAACGAGCACTGTGCACTGATATGTAATTATTTAGACTCTTCGTATTCCAATAGCTGCGTGTCACTGTGCTGACATGGGAAGGCATATTGCTTATCATCACGCATCATCATCCTGCTCGTCTCGTCACAATACCTACCAAGCGTGGTCGCAGCTTGAAATTTTGGGGTGTCACCAATAATAATATAATATGTTGAGTATAAAAAAAATTACTAGTAGCGCCCCACGATTTTACCCGCGTAGTTGCCGTTCCAGTTGATTTCCCGAAATAGCCTGTTTGTACCTACTATTCGATATTTTGTACATTTTTATATTTTTAAATTTAACGTATACCCACGACTTCGGAGGGGGTCATGTCTCTTGTCATGTTTCATGGTCATGTGAATTTGGACCGTGCCTGGTACTACCAACTATTAAAAAAGCGTATTGCAGGAATGGTGGACGTCATCCCGTTTCTCCAATTATTTCCGGCTGTGGAACCGCGTGGTGCACTCCTGGCTGCGTGATTACCTGTACCGGCCGCTAGCCCCGCGCGCCGGCCGACCAGCCTCCACATTTATAGTCTTTTTCGTAAGTTACCAGTCATTACTTTTAGACGTTACGAACGCACTTACCCTCTCAAAAAGCAGCGAGACTTGGAAGATTGTAAATGTCGACATATATTGTGAAAATCGCATCACCATCCTGACCACGCCCTACCCTACATATACCTTTCACCTTCCGTTATTAATCCCACCTATAATAATTATAAAAAAAATTATAAGACAACATGATCGCATCGTGTTTTAAGCATAACAATATATTGTACTACCTTCAATTCAACTATCTATGAAACGCATAAGTTTTTAGGCATTTATTTATTTAGTTTAGTGTAGTTTTACTAAATATAGACCCAAGTTACATAGGACCGATATCCGATCCCAGACATCCCGACTCCACCTAGTCTTGTCGCTACTACCCCTAGAGTGTACGTATATAAATGATGCGGGACCCAGAAGCTCAAGGGAGGTCCTGAGTGGAGCGAGCCATGCGAGGCCAAGCGTAGCGAAGGGGGAGGTGGCGAACGAAGCAAGTCGGCTGCCTTAGTAGCGCAGGCCGAGTATGGAGAAGCAACTCTCAATCTCAAGGCTGACCGCAGAGCTTCTGGCGGGAGCCAACCCGGAGTCAAAAAGTGCACCATATTTCTTAGGTGTACCGCCTGCTTTTTTCAATGTGTGCCTATAACATTATGCTGAATTATCTTTGTTATAAGTATATGATTATGGTAGTTATGCGTTTAGTTGTTATGGTAAATTATGTACTTAGTCCTAAAACCGTTATGTCTATACAAAAAAAATTATTATACTACCACATAATATGGACCCTTAAAATACACATACGAGTATGTAGGTGCCAGCGGGTTTCAAGCCTACGGCTTCACGATTGTGAATCGCATATTCTAGCTACTAGGCCACCATAGCCATTCATGGTAAATTATTGACTTCGTTCAACACCGGCAACTTCGTTAAATCCAGGCTTACTCCTCCACTTGCCTAAATTTAGTCATCTGAATATAGTCGGTATCAGTGAAGTGTACCTAATAGCATGCAGTAAGCTAGCTTGCTAACCTTGTTTCTAAATTCCGTGTCACTCTCCAGTAAAATTTATCGATTTGACAAATGCAGCAGGTAAGGTACGACGGCGACGATTACTATTTATTCATGGGGACCGAGGATCAGGCTTAGTGGCGTAGGTTTTACGGGAGAAACCTATGTCCAGCATTGGGAGGATACAGGCTGATTATGATGATTATTATTTGATATAAAAAATAAGTAGGTATGCATTCAGAGACCTAAAAGTTTTGTAAATATTTATTTCAGAGGTTGTTCTGTACTTCCGCGTACCTACAAAACATTACTTCCCGTCGATGTCCTATAAAACGAAACGCCGAGTTGCATTAGCATCGCTATTTTTCCTTATCTTTCCGCACTGTGTTCTAATTAAAGTCTAAATTGAGTCGTAATAGAGTGTCTCGGCTTCGAGACCTACAAATTGCCTGTAATCAGAAGTCACGACCCACGCTCATTTTGCTAATTAGATATTAATTATAACATAGTATCTAAGTGTTACGTATATTTATCAAGTATAATGCTCTCATTCCGTGGGATATTTTTTGATACTAAATTCACAAATTATTTTCTTAGAAAAACAAAAACTAACTTCAATTTAAAAATTAAATTCTGTCGCTCGATCAAACTTCATAAATAGCTTTCACTAAGTCTTCTAGTGTCTGTCTATGAATTAAAGTAAATTTTATTTTTTTTCATATATAGACTGCAGGCCCGTGACCAAATTTATGGGTCAAATGAAAGATGAACCACCAGGAGACCTATGTAGGATGATAGAAGGGTATAAAGTAATAAGATTCAGCACTATGCCGTCACTTGTCCAACTGAGTGCAATTGAAGAGGGAGGGTTATAACCCTCGATAAATTCTCAATGTCACATGATTGTTGTACGGCGTTGCAGAATAATGTATTAGAAGAGGTATTGAAAGTCTAAAAATTATAATTTTTTTTTTTCCTGAAAACTGTGAACACTTTATTTTCATGTTTTTTCATTACTCATCGAAGTACTAAATATTTAATCTAAGGTACCAAATAGTACCAAAAAAGTACTAAAATTTGATAGTCTTCAAACGAAAAATCAGACATGGTCCAGCGGTCCTGACTTCCTGATGCTCACAAACAGCCAATTAATGACGTTCATTTTATTTGTTTATAGGTTTTATTAACTGTAAAATAACTTACCAGATATCGGCGATTGCACATGAAATGGTCTTGGCCCTTTCGTTCGGGTTCTTCTACCCAGTTCTGATGATGCAGTTTGGAGGCTTTGGTCTCCTGATGCTGCCACTTACGTCGGCCAGCGGTCGCAAATTCCCCAACGTACTCAACCTAATAATGTGGCTAACATTCTTTATAGGAAACGGTAAGTATTAGAACTAAATTAGCATAAACTTTATCGTAGTTAGCATAAGAGCGTAGGAGCAAACATTATTGCGTTAGTTTTTAACCCCCGACCAAAACAAGGGGTGTTATAAGTTTGACGTCGATGTCTGTCTGTCTGCTCAAATGGATGGGCCGATTTCGATGCTGTTTTTTTTTATTTGAAGGTTAATACCCGTGCGGGTGTTCTTAGCTATGTTTGGTTAATATCGATTCAAGATGGCCGCCTCCAGAAAATGGCGGACAAAATGTTTCTTCACAACTTACCTTAATATGGGTATCAAATGAAAGGGATTGACTAGTAGAATACTATACTTTATAAAAAACAAATCCAACATGGCCGCCACCACAAAATGGCGAATTATATATTTTTTCACTACTTGCTCAATATGGGTATCACACGAAAGGGCTTGACTAGTAAAATACTATACACTATAAAAAAAATTAAATACAAGATGGCCGCCACCATAAAAAGGCGAATTATATATTATTATTTTTTCACTACTACCTCAATATGGGTATCAAACGAAAGGGCTTGACTAGTAGAATGTTGTACAGATACAGATAAAAATCCGAGGCAGTCGGGGGTTAGTCAAAATTTTTATTTTGTTCTTGTAATTGCAATTTTTCCATACGGGTTTCGTAGTGCAGCGTTTCTGTATGATTTAGCTCTATATTGTGCAGTTACACTTCTTACATCTTGCTATACCAGGGGTAGTCAAGTGGCGGATCGCGGTCCGGATCCGGCCCTGTTTTACACAAACCGAAATTGTATTACTCTGAATAGGAACTTATTTAAATTCTATAAAATGTCCCCGCTGTATCTCTACTAGCATCAAATCAACAATGGAAATAAATAGGTACCTATTAATCAGTATGTTAAAAATATCCTGATACATTCGATCATCACTATCTTATATATATTTTTGTGTGGAAAACAAGGTGGTCCTATTATTTTAATATGCGGACCTCAAACACAAACTAATTGGTGATCCCTGTGCTCATGCGCGGTCCGAGGGGGGGGGGTCACGGGGGACATGACCCCCCCCAAAATCGTATACGTCGAACAAAAATCTAAGAAAATTAAAATATCTAATAGTACATAGACTATTTTTTAACGCGGGAAAACAACTAGAACGGGAACTACGAGGTTAAAACCTTGGGGGACTACTAGTAAAGTATTTTTTTGCTCGATTTATTGAATGTCTACTTGTGACCCCCCCCAAAACCTGAGGCTGCGTACTGGTGACCCCTCCAAAATTCGAGGCTGGGACCGCGCCTGCCTGTGCTACGATAGTAATCATGAGCAGATCTTAAGGCATTATTAGGTATTTTTGTCTTCGTAGGTTAGACCCCAACTTCTCTACAATTTGACCAAGAGGAATTCACCTACTTACTTGTTTATTTTTCAGGGATGCTGTGGAGCCTGTACCCAATGGAATACTTCGCTCGTAAGAACTGCCCGCCTTCAGAAGGCGACAGTTATTTCGTGCCAAAATCATGGTCGTGTCCCGAAATCATCCTAAAGCCAAATTGGACGTTTCAAAATCCTCTGACTATGTTCTCTCGACAAGAAGTATAGAAAAATTTGACGGATAGTTTAATTAAATTGATTAGTTTATGAGAATCTAATGCTTGTGAACCTTGATGTTAAAATCTACCGTGAAGTAGAATACAAAAGTTTCCAATGCAAAACTATAGGTGTCACCTACTTGGCGCAAAATAAACAAAATAACAAAAGTAGGTATTAACGCGATTAGATACGTATAAAGTGGACGTTTCGAAGAGATTTGGCTATCGATATAAAATACCTAATAATAGATAAAAAATAAAAAACCAGTATAGGTACCTACCTAATAATGTGGTATACCTACCCGTCGACATAATACTTAGTATTACAATTGTTATGATGCTAGGCAACACAGATTCATAAAATCTAAGTAGGTAGGTACAATTCTATTCGTGAGTTATTTATAAATAAATTGTGAAGTTTGTTTTATTTACCACAAACAAAAACTAATGTTTACAATCATATTATTCCATTACCTATAAACATTGAGAATTCTTAACTATAAAATAAATTAGTTAGGTACCTACATCACGTTGTCTTACTTTGTAAAGTAGGTTATTTCCAATAACGTCAGATGCGGTCGAAACTATAATAAGCCAAGACGACTCCACTATCTAATACGAACAACTATAAAAACTAAACTAGGTAAGTATATGCTCAGAAATAAATGTGATTTGATTCTGTATGCCTAACAACAATTTATATAGTCGGATGCTTTAAACGAATGGATAAATTATATTCAAAAGATCACTTAATATTCGTACTTGCCTATTAAATTAAAATACATAGGTATTTCCCTATTAAGGTAGGTATAATAAATATATGACAGGGTTTAAAACGAGGCTGATTAGTGTTATTGTTAATACTTAGACAAAAATAATTCGACAAGTGAATACTAACTACAACATTGTTTTTCATTGATACTCAGGAGGAAATTGATTATAGTAGGTACGAAATAATTAAAAATGTATAATCCATAATAAAATATCTATGCATTATTATTGTTTCATTTATATCGGTACTTAGGTAATAGAAGCTTAGACCTACCTATTAGGAGCAAACAAGCTCTAAAATATTTGTTATTAGTTTGCTATCGTACCTACCCTGCAACCCAAATACCTTTTTTATATCGGAATGCTCGTAGCTCGAAAAGGCGACATCGTTTCATGGTTAATGTTCGGATCCAAATTCATTCTTTATTTATTTATTATTTTCATTATTGATCATCACGCACACGGTTGTTGCCGTGACGTCATTGGTTATTATTACGTGTTTAATAAAACAATAGCTTGCGTAAATATTAAAATTTTATTTATGTAAATAGTAAAATACACTTAACTATTATTCAGTAAATATAATAAGAATTGGGTTGCAACGTGTATTTAGTCTTACGTAACTTTTTTTTTAAATGCAGCAGATTTTTTTTGGCTTATAACAGATCACAAAAATTGTACGAGCAAACATTTTTACTACACATAGTAACGAAACAATTGACTATATTTTATATCAACCACGGCCATTACTACAGCTACATTAATAACAGACATTTCGTTAAAATTTATCAATACTATATAATACATAGACTAGAGGACCAATAAAGAAGCTGGGCAAACGTAGACGCTTTTAGTTTCCAGTTTTTAATCGTCTTTTGTGGCCAGTTCCGAACACAAAAAACGTTTACGTTTGCATAGGGAGTGGATGGTTTCATACTGGTTCTATAGAAAACAAATATTCATTGGTAGCTCGTATCTAACACAGAACACAAAAAGTTTCCACGTTTGCGTTCGAAATTGGCGCGGAATGGTGGCCGAGGTATAAAGTAAAGGGAGCATTGGACAAAGGACATATATGTATGTATAGTGCCTAGATTAGGTTTTTAGAGATTAAAATAATGAAAATGCAACTCTATAAAGTAATAATAAGTTTAAGAATAACAAAATCCAGCGTACATAAGGAATGTAAAATGTTTGTTCGTATTTTACAACTAATAATGAGGCTTTTTTAGAATATCGGCTATGCGAGACAGATGAGTGAAAAAATACAACAAATCATTGACATTTATGGTCTATCAAATTTCTATACTTAACAAAATTAATCATTAATGCCACTTGAGATTTAAATATGTTTAAAAAGAAATATTTGACACGGTTTTGGTATAAAAAATAACGTGGTTATTACACATTTGATTCACACGTAATTTACGCGTGATATAATCGTCCAGTCCGATTGGGTGCCAAACGAGAAGCGGTCGAACGCGTAGGTATACTCTCCTTGATAAAAAGGCCGCTGGATGCGGTTGAAACTTAAGTATTAAGTTTATTACACTTGGCTAAATTGAATCGACAGACTTTCTCGCTACTGAATGCAGTGAAGTGTAGTAAGTAGCATTCAGTACGCTGGTATATAAAATTCAAAAGCTAGAATTTCTTGCTTCTCTATGCAGTCCAAAACCTTGCTTTAAATTTTCTTATCACTCAATCCAGTCACTAAATTTAACCAAGTGTAATAAGGGCTTCAGACAGCACCGACCATATCATACGACGTGAGTTACCCGTGAATGTATTAAAATCGATGTGAATGGTTTTTGCATACATCTGACATTCCGTATACCTACTCTATGTGAATTAGTTGCTGTTATTATTTCACGTACAAAATCAAAATATAGCACCGTGTTGAGAATTTATGGTTTTTGGCAGTACAGAAACACACGGCACACTATTTTGTTACTACACTAACTACAGTCTCTTCATCACATAGACAACATTATTATTGAGTTCTATTTCGTATTGACCAATAAATATCGTCTTCTTGAATCGAAAACCCATTTCCTCCGTTAAAACTCGACTCGAATGTACTTATTTCTAAAAACATGTACGTGTAACTCTATACGAGTATACGAACGTTTTCAATATCGTTTTATTTATTTATTTATTTCTCAACTACTTGCACACTTACAGTCAAAACACAGATGTTCTAAGTTTGACAATTCTGTCTGTGTAGGTATATCTATGTCTGTGCCATGACTATTCCTAAATACAATAACTTTGATGGGATGGGTTTAGTTCCAACTTGTATCCGAAAGCCAAATTTTTCCTTGTAAAATACTCGTCATCGCAATTCCCAGTAATTAGGCATAAGTAGGTATTTCTTTGACGTACGTATTTAAGTTTTGTACGTCACTGTATTGTGAGTCATTAAAAACATTTTTACTCAAATATACTAGTTTCCATTTTTTTTTTGATAAGATAATATAGACTAACTACCAAGTTGATAAACAGATAAGTCTGGTATTATAATTGGCACAGATGATTTTTAAAATATGGGCACTAGAAATGGAGTTTATAAGATATAATGATGAGTATAGATTCAAACAATAATAATAATTGAAAACTATTAATTTCCACATTATTTAGGGAAGCGAATTGTAATTATTTATCTCTTTTTGGTCAGAGACCATGTAATTATTTTTATTTTTTTGTTATTTTCGTAGATGAAGATGTTGTCTATGTGAATCCTCCAATACACAGATGTTAATCAATGTTATTTCACAGCCCTTACTGACTAAATAGTGCTACAAAAATAACAATACATGCATCATAAACTTAACACTAAATAATAATAGTTCAGTGTACTAATAACTTTACTGTATTAGGTATATTATAAAATTAACGACAATGTTTCAATATCAAATCAACTGTGCTTTATTATTTCTCCTTCTGTAGACGCAAATTTTATCATGGAGTCGGTCTGTAATATTATTTCCTTTGTTATTGTGTTGGGTGTGGAGTCCGCACGCAGCGCCCTATTGCAGTCGCTGGGTCCGAAATGTTTTATTTAATGCATACGACGGATTAAAGAAATTTCAATTACATAACAAAGACAAAACGGGTAATTTTTGTTACTTCTGGCTAAGAGCATTTCTTAAATCAAGAAGTTTGAATATTATTTCATTATTCGTTCATTTGGATAGTTCCTGCTCTGAATGCGGACGTAATCCACTAGCGCTGTATGTTGAAACACACTTACATTTGCAAACTTGAAACTTTTACCAAAAGGTGAAAAAAAACGATTATTTAATTTGGCACAACGTCCATGTCCAAAAAAACTGTCTGTTTAAACAGGTTACTCACTCGTGATATGGTTGGTGATTCCGACTTAAGTACCAATCGTAATTTAGGCCATTTAATGATAAAATACACAGCCATGGTTTTTTAGCAGGCAGTTTCAATATAACGACTGCTGAACTTAAATTTGGAGCGCAAATGCACACATCAGTTCTTATTTTTGATATTTTTGTTCATTGTATTAAAAGTACTAAAATCACGTCGATAATTGGCTATGGGAATTATTTTTCCTTAAAATTTTTTGGAGGTTTAAAAAAAACATCTAGTCTAATTTAACATACCTGTCGTACAGGAAATATTTTAAATATATTTTATGTAGTATGTTTGATATATGTACCTAAATATTGCCACTAAAAATCATTGTCATGAGTAAAAGATAAAATTTATGGCAACAATGTCCATTATACTGTAAACAATATATCAATACAGGTGAGGCTTAAAGAATGACAATAGAGAAATTACGACGTTTTTGATATTAGATCTTATTATTATTAGAGAGCATTCATTTTGATGTGAATTGGTATTTGTAAAAGAGTAAAATTGGTTATAGCATTATATACTCTCTGCACACGAACATAAGTATACTACTAACTACTTACAAGCTTTGTAGCCACACCAGCAGTGAGATATTGTCTGTAGTATAACTTACCGAAATAATCTTAACATTATAATGTGCATGTTTTCTTTTGTATAAAAATAGAGTGAATAGAATATAAATTCGTGTACCTACTGTGAGACTACAGGGATAAAACATTAATTACGAAAAATTGAGACAATCAACTTACATAGTAGATAAGGCAAGAAAATTATAATCAATTTCAAACAGGGTTTCACATTTTAAAGTATCTGCACAAAATCTGCTTAAAAAAATCAAAGGCCCATTTTGACATATTCACAATAAGTAATTGTATTCCATCACAATATTTCACCTTAAAATTTTTGTTATGGCCTCCATTCATTCGGTAATATTACCGCAATTTCGCTAGGCTCTAGCATTTGATCATTGATATAGTCCTGTGAAGTTTATTTAATAGAATAGATGAGAGTTTTGATGTAAGTGATCAGTGACTTCAGATTATCTTGAAATGATCGGGCGAAACGTCTGATAATATTTAACACACCATAGAAAAATGTACTGTTTTTAATTAATATTTTATTGTTTCGTTTCAATTTATATTACATTCTAAAGTATTACTCGAATGTCACAATGCCTTATTATTTTTTAAGAACTATAGTTTTTCGTTTGATATACATGTTTTTATGGCAAACAAAGGTTAAGTGTACCACCTGCACAGAGTGTAACCATATATCTTTTCATTACTGATTATACTTCACGCATCATTTTATGACAGCCTGCAAACTAAGATCGAGCCACACCATTCCATTCAGTACAGGTGGACATTAAAATTTGATTGAACGGTTCGTAAGATCAACAGTAATAATTTTCTTGCCTCTTTTTTTCTGTTGTTACACAGCAGGGGTACGGTCTTGCTCCTTGAACAGAGATGTGGACATCCTGAAATGATAACAAAATGTCATTACAACACTTATTTCAATAATTTTCTTAAAACTACAATTACTGTTTATTATTTATTTATTCTTTAATTAACAACTTCTAGTTGTTTAGTCTCAGTAATGTAATTGAAAAGTAAACAGTCATTATAGTATCACAAATAATAAATAAATATTGGTGGACATTTCACACACAACACCCAACCGCGAGGCGCGAGGTACTGCTAATATTCTTTAAATAATATTTAAAATATATTATAAGTACTCACTACTACTACTACGGTTGCGGTTTATTTGGACTGAATGTTATATTGTACTAAAACCGTAATGAACAAATCTTAATATGACCTTTTCCCATAATGACTGATTTTTGAAATGTACTTATTCTAGTATGCCAGAAATAAAACTGTCAAATTGAAGCACAGTTAGTAACATTTTTTAAAAGCTTAAAATAAAATAAGATAATAATTTTATAACAAAAAAGACAATTTCTATTCTTAATTTTAATATAACTATGATGAACCGGATGATAATATAACGATGATGAACATAAACCTACTACTACTAATAGTGTTTTCTAAGTATGATAATACTTATTATACATATAAAACACTCACTAGTGCATAAATACTGGTGCAGTACATATATTTATATTCATCACACAATTATTTGCACTAGGTGAGGATCAAACCCACAACCCACGGCTTCAAAGGCAGACTTAATACCAACTAAGCCACCAGGCCAGCCTAAATACATCCTAATTGAACCAATTGGGAGACACAGACTGGCTGAATGTACCACATTTTCAGTATACAATAAACAACCTCAGACTTATTTGGGTCAGTGTTGAATAGGACCACAACTGTATGTGTTTTTGCAGTTGTTTGTAAGTGCTGTATTGTTGCATTGGTACATTTGCAAGAGTAGTAACACTATAACATAGATCTAAATGTGAATAACATTTGCTAATTTCAAAGCATTAGAGGAGGCAAACATAGTGTAAGACAACCTGAGACTAGATGGAGTGATGACATACGGAAGACAGCAGGCAGTGGATGGAGACATATTTATAGCTGAGGATAGGGCTGAGTGGGGATCCATGGGAGAGTTATATGTCCAGCAGTGGACTAAGATAGGCTGATGATGAAAGAATAATTTCCAATAACTTACTTGCTTATCATATGCTGGTATATATAGGTTGGTATAACAGTGATGTTTACAACAGCAGGACTGTCAGCAATAACTCGCGATATTTCCTTATCTTTCATGCCGACTACATTTATTGTGTTTACTTCCAACAACTGGTGATCAGTCAGTACTCCGTTCCTTGCAGCTGACGAGTCTTTCACGAGGCTGACTATCTTGCCGTCCTTGAACTGGAAGCCAACATGGCCGAGGGAATCTTTGTGTAGTGTGATAGTTCTCTCAAAAGGCCTGTAATTTGATAATTAAAATTTTATTTAAGGAGTGGCATTTTTTAATTTATAAATTTTTTGCTCTGTGTATGTGTGTAATATTGCCTTATCATATTATGTGTGTAATATTTTTTAATGTAATTAAATAGGAAATTCATTGTTTTTAATACTTTTCTTGTTTTAAATCGGGGTAAATAATTTTTACAAGTCAAGAAAGCAGCAAAACTTGCTGTCCTTAAATGCTCATTTTGTTCATCTCATTAATCCATCTTATAAGATGGCAAATAGTACAAATAAGGTTAAATCCTTAATTTTAACAAAAAAGAACCGACTTTCAATGGAAAACTTATAAAGTAAAAAAGTTTTCCTCGATTTCTCTAGGATGTCATCATCAGTTCTCGAGTGGCGACCACGAACCGGAAGACGCGGTGTTGGACGGCCTCCCACTAAATGGACAGATGGCCTCATAAAGGTCACTGGAAACCGCTGGTTGCAGGTTGCGCATGACCGTTCGTTGTGGAAATCTAGGGGGGAGGCCTTTGTTCAGCAGTGGACGTCTTGTGGCTGATGATGATGATGATGAATGTATTACATATATTTTAATGAATCAGACAAATAAGAACACAGGATTTTTTTTATTGCGTATAGTTCCTCGTTTGACCACCAACTCGCCTGATGGTAAGCGACGGTGTGGTCGAAGATGACGCACGTTGACCTAGAAGGTACCTATTCACTCTGACCTTGAAAAGTTCTAGATTGTACCTCTCAGGGAACAAGTTGGCCAGCAACTTATTCCACTCCAAAGCTGTACGTACGAGAAAAGTGGATTCAAACTGTTTAGTAAGGATTTTGGGAATATCCAGTGTATGGATGGTAGTGAGCCAACTTACGACTTGTCCTGTAGTGGAAAGGGGAATATCCTGGATAGTCGAGGTATGCAGTGTCTGATGGACGTTTTATCTGTTTCTCCGTGAGGAATAGCAAGTGCGGTTTTGTGGACTCAAGGTGATGGTGCACCGAGTCTAGGTTAGTGTGCAATCCTCTAATGTTGGTGAGGTGCACGTGTAGCGAGAGGGCGTGCTTCCACTGTTTAAATGACTTACTATTTTTCTTGTTCTTAGATATAGTAAGAAAGCCTTACTTTATCTACAGGATCTTTATCCTGTAGATAAAGTAAGGCAGTAGCGGTATATAAGTAGCCACTTTTATAAAATATGAGAAAAGGCCCTGAGTCCTTGTAGTTGGAACATTTAGTGGGCTGCTTTATCCACTAAAATTACAAAAACACAATTGTGAACATCATACTATATAGTTTTTTTGTTATTAAAAAAGTTACATTATCCAGAAGTGTGCACATTATCCAAATCCACCTACAGTGAAAAAGCTGTTTGCATGTAATTATGTCATATATTCCAAATAACATAAAAATTAGAATGGATTACATAAGTCAGAATAGTTACGATTCCAATCTCACCATATTCTTTTACAGTATATAGAACATACCTGTCTCTTACAGCCAGCATAATTCCATTAGCTGGTGCCTTCTTCAGCAAACCATGGCACTGATCCATAGACATGCCAGCTAGAGCAACATTATTGATCTCTAGGACTTGGTCTCCAAATCTCAATCCGGCCAAAGCAGCTGGACTATTAGCAGCAACATGGCATACAAACACACCGTTGTTGACAGAGTGCAGGCGCAACCCAACTTTGCCATCACGGTCCTTGCAGAGCACCACTGGTCTTATAGCCGCTGTAACAGTTGCTTTCAATAGTGAAGGTGACTGAGAAGATATTGGCGCTACTAGGTTGGTCACTGCCCCCTCCAGACTGGACCTACAAAACAACAATAGTATTGTTTACCAGCTCATTTACGTTATTTCACAATGATGATTCAACCTGGTGATTCATGCACTGTACTGATAGAGAATAGATTGGAAAGTAACTTGATAAACATGTTTAAGTATTACTCACTTACCTACACAAATGTAATCTACTAAAACAATAACATTAGATAACAAACAAATCACTCCATTGTATTTGTATATACTACTACTACTTATATGTATATACTATAACTTAATTTATGTGTTAGTATGAAAGAGGTGTGTCAGTTAACGATTTTGTTCGATGCCTAAACACTTTCAGTGATCAAGGACGGTGATCTTTAGACGATCGTAAAACATAAATGGTACTCACTGTCTGAATACGATACTCCGGCATATTCTGCGCGATTACATCAGAGGAGAGTTCTAGCCCCATGTAATCACCAAGAGCAGGATAAACATGAGCACTAGGCGCACTAGGTGCTGCCAAAGCTGCTGGCTGAGCATACGGCGGTGGACCCTGGTATTGCGGCGCATATTGATGTGCGTGTGGTTGTAAAATTTGAGCCCGCGCCATAGTGTCCACTTTCATATCTTCGAGAGACGGATACAGCGACATTTTCAGTGATTTGCAAATATAACAAAACGTTGACTAAAGAAGGGCTGTAAAAACACTAAGAAAGTGAGAAATGAACTATGTTCGATTAAAACCACTTCTTCAATTTAATAGCCTTCGACCTTCGATCCGGAAAACCCAATGATTCAAGTCAGTGTAGTGCTCGCAAACAACACAGATCACTATTTCACTATCATATAATTATGCGTTATACATTTTACAACAGAAAGATAGGGATGGAATAAAAAAATCGATTTTTTAGTAACAATAATCGATTTTATGAATCGATAAGGTAAATTACGTGTTTAAATCGATTTTTGAAAATAATGGAAAAATTGTTGAACATTTTAGTTTTTGAGACAACGCAGTCGTTTAGATTTTGAATTCTCGTTTTAAGTATTTTATTTTGATATTAATCAAACCATACATAAGACATTTTTGGTTTCGTGCTTGAAGATTAACGAAAGATTGTTATATATTATATGAGACCATATTGTAGTTGTTCAGGATTTTTAATAATTGTTTTAAGTATTTTATTTTAATTCTAATTAAATATAAAATGGGACTTGGCATGTGCAACATGAGTTTTTATTTTATTCTTGTAAACATGAAGATTATTGAAATTTTATTTAGACTACAGAATAGTCATAGTTTTTCAATTTGCATATTATTAAGTATTTTCTTTTAAAACATCATATATTAATTGATATTAAAACTGAAATGCGAAATAATAGTAACTATTAAAAACTACATTAATATTATATCGAAAAATCTAGTCATAATGTTAAATAGGACTGGATATTTATGGCATTTTCAAAATTGATTTTAGTTTTTTTGGCCCCCGGCCAAAATAAGGGGTGTTTAAACTGATAGTTTGACGTCAATACTGTCTTCTGTCTGTATACCTGTATCTGTGGTAAGACTCTTGGCAGAGTCCGTCTGGAGAAATACCACACCTTTGCCAGTTATTCTACCGCCAAGCAGTAATGTGCAAATAAATATATATAAATCAATATTGATGGACAATTCACACACAACACCATCTGACCCCAAACTAAGCAAAGCTTGTAATATGGCGTATGGCGTAGTATCGAACCCACGACCCTCGGCATCGCAGGCAGAGTTACTACCTACTAAGCCACGAGGCCAGTCATAAACATAACTGTGTTTCGGTTTGAAGGGCAATGTTTCCAGATAAATTACAGGACTTAGAGATATAACATCTTAGATCTCTGGATGACGAGCGCAGTGCAGTGCTAGGTAATGATTCTTCATGTTCTAATACCTGCGTGTCACTATGCTGTTATGTGGCAAGAATGTTGCTTACCATTAGGCACATGTCCTGCTCGTCTTGTCACTCTTTATCTAAAAAAGACTCTGCCGAGTGTAACGGGCCATGTACGACCTCGTTAACAGAATTCAAATCATACAAACTTCTTAAAAGTATTGCGTTTCAATATTATTTTTTAAATATTCAAATTTTGATATTCTTTTGTTTTTGTAAGTCAGAGAAATGAGGGACGTCACTCGGGGGACTCAGGGGAAAACGCTCTCGAAAAAGAAACTCGAAAAAAAAAATGAATTTTCAAGTATACATTTTCAAGAAAATATCCTTTAACTCGTGTGTTAAAAGTGCTACTAAGTTCCGTAACCCATACTGAGATCCTGTTGTAATTTTAGTCCGTTAGTAGTCCGTAGTTCTAGTCCGTCTCTAAATTTCATCTGTGCAGCTTCGGAGAGAGGAAATATAGCCATGAATATCTGATCCAGAATGACGCTTTTGTTCAAATAAGGCTTTAAAGTAAATTCATATAATTGGTTAATTTTGTATATAAATCAAACAGTTAATAGAAATGAGTCTATTATGATTCACATTGGATCTTGATGTTTTCTAAGTGTTTTAAGATGACAGCGGTTTTTCAAAATATGTATTAATTTTTTGTACAGAATATTGTAATCACTGATTAATTAAGCAGTATGTTAGTTTATTCCTTGGGGTTTATAAAACTCTTAGTTCTTCAACTCTAATAGAATGAGTATCTTGGTCTGCCAGACTTGGAAGACGGTCTGAGAGCCAAGCATAGCCGAGCTCGTTAGTTTCCTGTTACTTAGAACGGACAGGATTCTGACACTGTGACTTACCTTCCGAACTTGCAGGGCAATATCCTGATTTTATTACTATCTAGGTAGTAGTAGATTAGAATATAATCCCCAAAGAATACTTTTTTTTGGGTAAAGTGTAGTCACTTTCCCCGATTTGAGGTTTTCTTTGTTATTTTATTTCCTCAAGTCTAGGACCTTGCGAAAATAACGGTCACAAACTTTGCAATGAGACGTGAGCATCCTCTCGGAGTCCGTCTATGCTGTTTAAGCCAAAAATAATAAACCAAACTAAAATTCATATACTTGTTTTTCATTTGTAGTAAAAGTAGTTAGCTATATAATTCTGTAGGTAGGCAGGTTTCAGTATCAATTAACTTATCATGAACTTTTAGATTTGAACTCACAAAACTTCTCTTACAGATATCTAAATTTTGCGACCGATTGTTCTGTCGTTAACTATTATTTATGTTTAACTGTAGAGATCATTTGCAGTTTCACATATTAATGCTCTTGTTTTTTGAATTTGATCGAGATTTCAAATAACTTCAGATGCCCTTAACTATTCTTTCTTTGTAGGTAAAATTACTTCTATCTTTACAGTTCTCTAAATTCGGAGACCTGTAGGCTAATGAAATATCTTTTGGATCAGTCAAGTTTTCAGTAAAATTTAAAATTAGGACTTTGGATTAATAAAGAAGCGATGTTAACTTTGATAGAATGAATTTCATTCTAGGACTTGGTTGATTCTAGAGTTCACAAACTGCATCCTAAACATTTAGGCAGGCTATATTCTACATCGATAACGAGCTCGAAGTTCTGCTGCTGCTGCTACTACATACTTCTAACTGTAGGTATATCTAGGGTTTTCTCTAACTGTATTTTAGTAGGTAAATTATACAAGATTTCTTTCTTAATTCTTTATTTCTTAGGAATATATAGGTAAACCGGTCTTTTCATAGAACTATGGGTATGACGGCTACAATGTAGGTCTTGTAGGTCCTTTAGGTTCCATTAGATGATCACTTCGGCCAATCTGACAATCTTCTACCAACAAACTTAATAATCTTTTAAATTCAAATCCTTAACTATATCCAATTTACATAATTTTTTTACTTAAAAAGCCTTCAGCTTAATTTAATATGTTTTTGGCCTTCAGCCAGAGTAGTTCTTTAAATTACTCATTTTATTTGGACTCTTCCAGCAGAGAACAGCTTCTTGGAGTTGTACGTTGGATCTTTTACATTTTGTGCGTGTGATAGGATATTATAGGATTAATATTATTGTGTGTTGTTTTTTTTTTAATTTGGTGAACCGGTGATTCTTTACAATTTGTGAGCCGTGACCAGGATGGAAAATATATATAATATATATCTTGAGCCTTGATCCATTACACGAGGGTCGTGGGTTCGATTCCCACCAGTGCAAATTTTTATTTGTTTATTTGTTTTTGTGTAATTGTATGATGAGTTCCAATATTTGTAATGTGTCTAGGTGTTTTTATGCATAATGCGTATGTTTTTAAAACTACATAATTAAGTTTTATGTCACTTATCTGGACACCATAGTACAAGTTTTATTTATTTTGGGGTTAGATGGTGTTGTGTGTGAATTGTTCACCAATATTTATTCATTTATATGTAATTTTCATTTGAAAACCATGTACTTTTAAATAACACAAAAAATCGTTTTTTTTTCGCAGAAATCGATTATTTTTTAAATATAAATCGATTTTTCAGCAATCGATTAATTTTGAGTAAAGAAAAATCGATTTTTATTAAATCGATTGTTTTCCATCAATCTCACATCCCTACAGAAAGGAATAGGAGAATAGGACACTTCACAATTGTTCACCAATATTCATTCATTTATATGTAATTTTCATTTGAAAACCATGTACTTTTAAATAACACAAAAAATCGTTTTTTTTTCGCAGAAATCGATTATTTTTTAAATATAAATCGATTTTTCAGAAATCGATTAATTTTGAGTAAAGAAAAATCGATTTTTATTAAATCGATTGTTTTCCATCAATCTCACATCCCTACAGAAAGGAATAGGAGAATAGGACACTTCGGCAGTATTTCCACAATGATGGGAACTTCCCCTTTTGAGGGGAAATTAGTGTCCAGAGGGGAATAAAAAGGGGAAAGAGATGTAAAGGGAAATCATGCCTAATCAAACAAATACAAAAACTTCGTCATGTTGAGGAAAATTTTCTTATAAGTCAGATATCAGTTCCAATTTTTTTTCAATATGGCGATGTTTATGGTTTCCGATGAGGCATGAAAGCTTAAATATTATTGAGATTGGTTGCAATTTTAAAATTTAAATCTCTCCTGAGGGGGGGGGGGTGTGCTAGAACTAATAACAGAAATAAGTTTTGAGGGGAAAAAAGGGGAAATCTTAATTGAGGCGAGGGGAAAGGAAATCATTAAAGTGGAAACACTGGCAGTGTTTCCACAATGAGGGGAACTTCCCCTTTTGAGGGGAAATTATGGTCCAGAGGGGAAGAAAAAGGGGAAAGAGATGTAAAGGGGAAATCATGCCTAATCAAAACCAAAAACTTCGTCATATTAAGGAAAAATTTCAATTTCGTATAATTAGTCATTTATACAGATATCAGTTCCAATGAGCATGAAAGCTTAAATATTATTGAGATTGTTTGCAATTTAAAAATCTGAATCTCTCCCGAGGGGGGGGGGGGTGGTGCCAAAACTATACCAGAATACGTTTTGAGGGGGAAAAAGGGAAAAATCTTAAATGCGGCGAGGGGAAAGGAAATTATTAAAGTGGAAACACTGTTACGTATGATTACTTCCATACGTACTACGTAGTATTTACATTCTCTTTGACTTTGAACACTACTGTAGAAAATGAGAAAGATATTTCATTAATTGTAATTTAATGCTACAGAGAAAACGAATAAGTCTGGTTTGGTTATGAATATTAGCGTACCAAAAACTTTGTTTACTAAAAAAAATACAGGGAGTACAAAAGATATGACATCGGTATCATCAGCTATTAAAAGTCGCAGCAGGTATTTATTTACTGACACCAAATTATTAATGATTCTCATGTTTATGCTAATAGGTTTAATTAAATTGAGATATTTCGCTTCTCTAGTGCTTACAACCTATAATTCCAGTATCAAAAATACTATGTCTCTTGAGATACCTATTCTTATCACCTACCTACAAACTAATAATTTCCACAACATGCTACACACACCACACAGGTGTAAAAAATAATATTCAGAACTGCATCTTGTCATGATAGGTACTAAAATAAAAATAAAAGTACTATTATGATAGTAATACAAACTTTTTATGACATTGATTTGTAAAATGGAAGCCAGATTAGAATAGCATTAACATCTAAATAATGATTCCTAAAACTACTATCAAAACTCATCAGTAGAATAATAGTCTGCATTATCATGTTCTTTTTTTCAGTGTTTAATTTTATTTGGTGTGTCAATAAAGAGTATATCTATCATTTGCCTTAAATGAGGTGAATGTTTATTTACCTGAAATATTTATTTATTTTTATAGTAGGTATGGAGTGTTAAGATGTGCACAACATGTGCCTGATGATAGCAACAAGTCTGCCACATAACAACACAGTGACATGCAGCTATGGGAACATGAAGAGTCCAAATCATTACCTAGTATTGCACTGACCTCGATACAAAAAATCAATGTTTTTGTGTGCCAAATATTTTATAAAATGTATGTGTATTTTAATAGTAAATGAGGTATAAATTCTTTTTACAGTCTGAATAGACAGTGGGAAACCAATCGACGGAATAAATTCAATGACGCTATCAATAAACTTGGAGAAATAGTGATTGCTGTGAGAAAGGCGGATGAGTCATGTAAAGATTCAAATAGTGTAAAAGATAATGTGAAGTGTGCGAAAATTGAAATAGTGCAGAGGGCTATTATATGTTTAACCAATTATGCTCAAGAGAAAACACAACTCAGTAAGTTCATGGGAGAGGTAATGTAGTTGTACATTAAATGATAACATTAGCATTTGTATTCAAAAACCTTCATCACAGCCCACTAAATGTTCCCACTGCTGGGACTCGGGCCTTTTCTCCCAAGGAGAGAGTTAAGGCCATAATCCACCATGGGAGCCCAGTGTAGGTTGGTGGATGACACATGACTTTGAAAGATTCTAGGTGCATTTCGATTTCTTCACCATGATTTCCTTCACTGTTTTAAGTTAGCGACATTATGCACATGACTTCGAAAAGACAGTGGTCCGTGTGGGGTTTGAACCGGGTCTCCGGATCGGCAGGCACCGTTCTCCTGACTAGACCAGCTGTAACTTTCAAAAACCTTACCAAAGCACAATATTGACAATTTAGTTTCCCTTGAGTTCACAGTAACAGTAAAAGTTTCCACACAAATTGGAATTTGCTTAACAATAAGGTTTTTGAGTTGTGTGTGTAATCCTTAAGTGTTTAGAATATGGTGGTTAGACTCTTAACTAATGGAATAGGCAGGAATAGTAGAAAACGATAATTAAAACTAAGTCCTTAGTTATTTGTTGACCTGGTGGCTTAGTAGGTAGTAAATGCAAATATTTGTGTGATGAATTTTACAATGGATATGATTGTTAAAACTTATGTTTGATATTTATTGTCATATAATTACAATTTAAAACATCTTATGAACACAATGCCTTTTTTATCTTACTAACTACCTATCCAGTTTTTTTGGTACCATGCTGATTATGAATTTTTAACCCCCGACCAAAAAAAGGGGTGTTATAAGTTTGACGTCGATGTCTGTTTGTCTGTGTATGTGTCTGTCTGTGGCACCGTAGAGCTCAAACGGATAGCCCCATTTCGATGCGTTTTTTTTTATTTGAAGGTTAATATCCGTGCGGATGTTCTTAGCTATGTTTGGTTAATAACGATTCAAGATGGCCGCCTTCACAAAATGGCGGACAAAATATTTCTTCACAACCTACCTCAATATGGGTATCAAATGAAAGAGCTTGACTAGTAGAATACTATACACTATAACAAATTTCAAATCCAAGATGGCCGCCACCACAAAATGCTGAATTATATTAGTTTGTTCACTACTACCTCAATATGGGTATCAAATGAAAGGGCTTGACTAGTAGAATACTTTGCACTATGACAAATTTAAATCCAAGATGGCCGCTACCACAAAATGGCGAAGTACATTCCTTTTTTCACAACTCCCTTAATATGGGTATCAAATGAAAGGGCTTGACTAGTAGAACGTTATACAGATAATCCGAGATCTGAGGTAGTCGGGGGTTAGTAAAAATTTTTAATTTTGTTCTTGTTCATTACAGAAGCAGAAATCTTAGCTCTTCAAGTGAAACTTGAAGCTAAATCACAATGTAAAAAAGATGCAGCAACACAAGTTCATTTAGAATTAGTGAAAAAAACAAAAGGTAAGTATTGAGCAGGGTTCTGGAGTAGGTATATTTTATAAGCATAATGTAGTTAGTCATAAGTTGTACGTGCGCGTTAGCAACCCAAGCCATCGGTAATGGCGGAACTTTATAAATTCCGTCAAAGGCGGCAAGCCAATGATGAAACTATAATACAATATCTAGCGACGCTGAAGACGCTGACGACGACTTCGGCAGCGCGCTCGACGAGAATCTTAGGGACCAGTTTGAGTGTGCTGTGAGCAGCGATCTAATACGTCAGAGGCTGTTTTCTGAGCCCGATCTGACGTATCGGAAGGCGATGAATCTAGTGACAGCGCTCGAGGCTGCGGAGAGGGACGCGGCGGCAGTGGATGCGACGGTGGAGTCTGGCAGCGGAGCGGCTATCACGAGCGCGGTGCACGCGCTGCGTGTGACGGCCCGCGGCCGGGCCGGCGCCGGCGGTGGCGCGAGGTGCCGCGCTTGCGGCGGCCAGCACGAGGCGGACAGATGCAGATACGTTAAGTTTGTATGCAACAACTGCAAAAATCAAGGGCATTTGAAGAGAGTGTGCCCCTTCAAGGGGCCAAGCGAAGCGAATCGAGGGGACGGCGTTGGCCGTTCGTTCGAAGCAAAGAACTACGTGCAATCGGCGGCAGCGGCTGCGCCTGCGTGCGCCGCGGACCGCCGCTCGGACTCGGGCTCGGACGAGGAGGACGTGGAACCGGTGCTTCAGATGGCGATAGGCGATTACACACCGGTGAGTGTTCGTGTAGTCATCGATGGGGTTGTTTTAAAAATGGAAGTGGACACGGGCTCGCCGTGCTCGTGCATAAGTGAGGTGAACTACAAAAAACTATTTGAAAATGTAAAATTAAAAAAATCAAAATATGTGTTCCGTTTTTACGATGGATAGCCTAAAGTTAATCCATTAGGTTATATCAAGGTTGACGTCCAACATGGAAGAATTAAGAAGAGATTAGACCTTTTCGTGATACAAACGGTGTGACATCATTGATAAGCGGGCAATGGCTAGCGGAATTATACAGACATAAGGAAGTGTTGGGCGGCGGGCCGTGCCGATACCGGGGCGCGCCGGCCGAGCTGCGCGTGCGCGCGGACGCGGCGCCGCCGCCGGTGTTCCACCGCGCGCAGCCCGTGCCGTTCGCGCTGCGCGAGCGACGAGTCGACGTCGAGCTCGACGCCATGCTGCGGGACGGGGTCATCGAGCCCGTCGACTGCTCGGACTGGGCCACGCCGCTCGTGTTGGTACCTAAAGGTGACTTCAAGGTCACGCTCAATCCCGTACTGATGGTCGATAGGTGACCGCCGCCGAGGGCGGACGAGTTTTTTTTTTTTTTAACTTATATAGATTTACACTTGACCGCCATCTCGCCTGATGTTAAACGATGATGCGGTCTACGATGGAGCGTGTTTACCTAGAAGAAACCGATTCACTCTCGATTTGAAGACACAAAGATTGTAACTATCGGGAAAACCCCTCTCAGGCAACGTATTCCACAGCCTAGACGTTCTTATCACGAAAGAGTTGCTTTTGAGTTGCTCGCTAATCTCGCAGGAAGTGAGGAATTTACAAAAATCGATTTGTCACAGGCCTATAATCAATTGGTTCTTTCGGAGTGTGATTAACAGTGATTAATACGCATCGTGGGCTATTCAAATATAATCGCCTAGTTTAAAAGCCAGTCCTAAATTGACCAGGCCGATGACGGGCAGCGGCGTCATCGGTGCGAAGGACTGGCTCCGCGGTCACCAACCGCCCTGCCAAGCGTGGTGACTATGGCAAACACCCCCCCCCTATGAATAACACAGACAGGAAAAGGCCCGCTATTCCAGACAGGCGCTGGTGGCAGCCTTGGTTCCGGCGGAGCATGGGGTGCTAAGAATCCCCGGCAGACGCCCCGCCACCAAACCCAGCGACTCGACCTGGCAACGTTTAACGCACGGATGCTGAGGTCTGATGAAAAGATTGTGGAGTTGAAAGAAAAAGTGAACAAGTTGCGCTGGGATATCATGGGGTTATCCGAAGTCCGTAGACAGGGCGAGGACAGGATAACCCTCGAATCTGGCAACTTGTTCTACTACCGGGAGGGGAGATCATCAATCCCAAGGGGGTGTCGGGGTTTATCGTCCGCAAGTCTCTCGTCAACAACGTGATAATGATCGAGAGTGTGTCTAACAGGGTTGTATACCTTGTGCTTAAAATTAGCGACCGGTATTCATTAAAGGTCATACAAGTATACGCACCGACCTCGACACATCCCGACGAAGAGGTTGAGACCATGTATGAGGACATCTCCAAAGCCATACATGTCTCGCCAACACATTTCACAGTTGTGATGGGAGACTTCAACGCGAAACTGGGCAAACGTAGCGGTGATGAGTTGAGAGTGGGGAATTTCGGATATGGGCAGCGGAACCCAAGAGCTAGAGCGTCTAGCGGATTCCTTAGAAATTAACTCCTTTTTTCAAGAAACAGCCACAAAGAAAGTGGACCTGGATTAGCCTAGACGGTTCCACAAAAAAAATGAGATCGACTTCATTATGACGACTAAACGGCAAATAAACAGCGATGTCTGTGTGATCAGCAGGGCTAAGACCGGCAGCGATCACCGTATTGTAAGAGGCACGCTGAATCTAAACATTAAGTTCGAAAGGTCACGTCTAATGAAGTCCACGCTCCGACCAAATTATGCTCAAATCGAAGATCCCGATAACTTTCAACTCGAACTACAAAATCGCTTCGAATCCGTAGATGAGTGCGTAACGGCGGACGAAATAAATGACAGGCTAGTGGAAACTGTTCTTGCTGTTGGCAGAAAGTTCTATAAGAGCCGACGCCAAAATAGAACTCAAAAGCTCTCCGATCAAACTCTAAGCCTCATGGCGGTCAGACGAGATATGCGGTTGCAGTCATCGGTCGACATGGCGGTATACAGACGGCTCAATAGACAGATCTCTACTTGTGTGCGACGCGACATTCGCTGCTTCAATACTTCGAGTATTGAAGAAGCAATTAAGCAGAACAAAGGCTCGAAAGTGTTCGCAAGAGATCTGTCTCTTGGGCAAAGTCAGCTGACCAAACTGAAGAGCGATAGTGTTAACGTCGTCTCGTCGAAGCCTGAGATTTTGGAGGAGATTTAGAGGTTCTATGAACAGTTATACACCTCTACGCTAGCACAACCTGTCGTTAGCATGGCAAAAGACCCCAGAGCCAAGCTGACCCGACACTTTACCGAAGATATCTCGGAAGTCAGCCTGTATGAGATTAGGATGACCCTCAAACAACTTAAAAACAACAAAGCACCTGGCGACGACGGAATTACGACTGAGCTTCTGAGAGCGGGTGGAAAACCGGTACTTAAAGTCCTCCAGAAGCTGTTCGACTCCGTCATACTTAACGGTAATACGCCAGAAGCGTGGAGCAGAAGTGTGGTGGTGCTCTTCTCCAAAAAAGGTGACAACACCTTGTTGAAGAACTACAGACCCATCTCACTTCTGAGCTACGTTTATAAGTTGTTTTCGAGGGTCATCACGAATCGTCTCGCACGCAGGTTTGACGACTTCAAGCCACCCGAACAAGCCGGTTTCCGAAAAGGCTATAGTACCATAGACCACATCTATGCGCTCCGGCAGATTATACAGAAAACCGAGGAGTATAATTATTAACTATAAGCATTATGTATAGCGTATGTGGACTATGAGAAAGCCTTCGATTCCATCGAGACCTGGGCAGTCCTTCAGTCTCTCCAGCGATGCCGCATCGACTATCGCTATATCGAAGTGTTGAAGTGTATTTACAGCAACGCCACAATGTCTGTCCGACTACAGGACAAGTGCACAAAACATATCCAGCTACAGAAAGGCGTGAGACAGGGAGATGTTATATCTCCGAAACTGTTCACTGCCGCGCTGGAAGATGTTTTCAAGCTACTGGACTGGAACGGATATGGCATCAATATCAACGGCGAATGCATCACTCACCTTCGGTTCGCCGACGACATAGTCATTGTGGCGGAGTCGCTGGAGGACCTCGGTGCTATGCTCAGGGACCTCAGTGGAGTATCCCAACGGGTAGGTTTGAGGATGAATATGGACAAGACGAAGGTCATGTCAAATGTTCATGTCTCACCTGTACCGGTTATTGTTGGGAATACCAGACTCGAAGTTGTGGACGAATACGTCTACCTGGATCAAAAGATCCAATTAGGTAGATCCAACTTCGACAAAGAGGTCCAGCGAAGGATCCAACTCGGATTGGCAGCGTTTGGAAAACTTCGGCACATCTTTGAGTCCAAAATACCCCAATGCCTAAAGACGAAAGTCTTTAACCAGTGCGTGTTGCCAGTGATGTCTTATGGGACTGAGACGTGGTCTTTCACTGTGGGCCTCATAACGAAGCTCAAATTCACACAGCAAGCTATGGAGAGAGCTATGCTCGAAGTCTCTTTGCGCGACAGAATCCGTAATGAGGATATTCGCAAAAGAACGAAAGTAGCCGACATAGCTCAAAGAGTAAGCAAGCTGAAGTGGCAATGGGCAGGCCACATCGCTCGCAGAACTGACAACCGATGGGGAAGAAAGGTTCTAAAGTGGCGACCACGAACCGGAAGACGCAGTGTTGGACGGCCTCCCACTAGATGGACAGATGACCTCACAAAGGTCGCTGGAAACCGCTGATTGCAGGTTGTGCAGGACCGTTCGTTGTGGAAATCTAGGGGGGAGGCCTATGTTCAGCAGTGGACGTCTTGCGGCTGATGATGATGATGAGAGATAGAGATACAGAATTGAACGTTGCTTCTCCGAGATGTTTGTCCTCCGATACTGGATCAGCCCAAAGTCTTGATAATGACACTAAAACACCTACAGCTATGCGGCCTAAGCGGGTAAGGAAACCTGTAGCCCGCTTCCGTTTGTAGTTACGGGACCGTATGATCCATTTAGTTAATTGTATAATCACTTAATAATGGTTTATGGTTTAATTATGTGTAGAATAGTGTTGTGTATAATTTAGGTTAAATTGTCTAATTAAGAATATCTTGTGTATTACTTAGATTAGATCAGGGTTTAATTATAATAATAATTAAGTCTTAGTGTAGAACTTAGTATATTCATTAAGTTCATGATGTTTATTATTATGTGTGGAGGATTGGAGTATATTTTATAAGTATAATGTGGATAGTCATAAGTTGTTTTCGTACCGTGGTAAAAGGAATAAATGTGTCATTCAGCTGCAAACCACGCGTCTCATTAGTTTCCTAATTTACATTATTAATTCCCCAGCTAGGATATCACAGATTCGAGGAAATATATCAATGAATATATAATATATCAAGATATATAGAGACAATATCTGCTTAGCATTCAATGGATTCACCGTGCGGGTGCCGGGTCCATCGTGTAGCAGAGAGAGAAATCCTGATTAGATCCCGAGGCTTGTGACACGGGTGTAGGTTTAAGCTTTAAGGTCCCTCTCCGACGTACATCAACACTCACCTTCACTACTCGTATTTCTCTTCCTGCCCAACCAAATCTGATACTCATATCAGATCAGATCACTAGTAGGCTCACCTACTAGTGCAGCTTTAGATACTCGTTCTAGTATAGAACTTACTGCAAATCTGGAGAAGCCAAGGTCTTTCAGCAGGTTATAGAGAGATTTTGCTGGTATATCTCTCACTCCCACTATATATAGTTTATTACTATTATTATTGATATGTATTGTATATATCCAATCTTTTGATATTTATACGATAAATATCAGATATTTTCGAACCCTGGTTTTGAGTTTACTACATCTCAATTTTTTGCAATTATTATACACATTAACTATTTATAAACAAACAATTTTTTTCTCAATCATATTTGTCTCTCCACAGCATTGCTTGCTGAATACTTTTATTGAAAAAGTATTAATATTAATTCCGAATTATATAGCTTTGTAACACTTAAATGGTTAATAAAACCCATTCTGTACTATATTGTTATTTGTAAGTGACGATGGTGAGATAAAAATTTAAATGAAATGTTTACAGGAGGCAAATACGTAAAAGTGATTATGACACAAAAGTCCAACAGCCTTGACCAAAAGCCTAAGTGCCTGAAGAAAATTAAAACCAATACAGCTCCCAATGCCAAAACCGCCAAACATACTACCGCGTTGTGATGTGTTCAACAAAAAAAGTAAGTGGAGCGCTTCACATATTATGTATCATATGCATAAATTTGATAATTTGTTTAAATTATTAGTAAGGAACTCTAAGAATTTCATAAATCTGACTTGATAATTTATCCAAATATATAAACTTGTTAAAACATTTTAAAAATCTGATTACCATGCTATTAAATATTTTCAGACTGTAAATGTCTGTCAAATGTACTTTTAAATTTTGCCAAAAATGTCACCAATTATATTCATTAACCGACATCCAAAAAAGAGAAAGTTATCAATTAGACCACCATATTTTTTTTGTTTATTTTACCTGATATCTCAAGAACGCCGGAGCCGATTTTAATATCTCTTTTTTGTTTGGATGGGATGGGATGGATAGGATTGGATGCTTCCCATACACTTTTTATTGAAATCGGCTAGGTGGTTTTTGAAATATGAACAAAAAACTAAGTAGTATCTATCTACTAGCTTTATAACTTGACTGGCACCATCTTCATGTAGTTGAGTAACACTTATAATAATTATATTAATTTATTTGTCGCTTTTAAGTGCCTATTTGTCGTTTTGAAGTTGGTTTAATTTTTTGTATAAAAATTGTTTATTTTCTTAGAAAAATTTAACAAGGTTAAACATTGGCGTCACCCTTTGACAGGTATTATTAGTAGCATTCTGACTACAAATCATTGCAAATTAATTTGACTGATGATAGAAATAAGTTGAATGTTATTTATTTTATTTTCCAGGTGCAGATAATGCAATAGTAGTACTTCCAGCAGCCCCCTACATTTTCCCTCAGAGACATGTACTTTTCCCTTCAGTACCTCCAGCTATAGTTGTATTTGATCAAAACTTACCTCTTAACTTATCTCTAAATAAATCAGTTCCTATTGTTAGTAGAAATAATGGTGACATTACGAAAACAACAATGGTCAACATTTTACCCATTTCTGCATACTCCCGTCCATTATCGGCCATGAAAAATAAAAAAAGTGTCAAAATAAAAACCAACATAGACAAAAAAGCTTCTAAAAAATTGAAAGTTATTGAAAAAGACTCCATAGAACCACCAAATGCAGACAATAAAGTTTCTTCTGAGCCAAAATCTGAAGTCTCTAAAGAAAATGTAACATCTGATGTTCCGATACAAAATACTAGAGTGAGTATTGGTGAAACAAGAAAGAGGACACAAGATTCGGAATCTACAAATAGCAAAACTATAACACTTAAAGACATATCGTCGAAGAAAACTGAAAAACATACCAGTGATACAAAACTAGTTGAAAAAGACAAATCAGAATCTAAAACATGCAATACCACTACACCTGAAACATTAAATGTTGTGATTTCTAAGAGTATTACACCTGTACTTACTACTAAAAGTACTTCTAATGATACATCAGTATTAATTACACTACCCCTTGATTCACCTATAGATAAGACGAGAAGAACAGAAGTTCTAAAGTTGGTTAAAGATCAATCTCTAGATATTAACGTGCCAGTAGTAGAAAAAGAAAAAGAAAACAAATTACCCAATATATTAGAAACGACGCTATGCGATGCAGGTAATGCTCGCCTTGAATTGGCTGAAGAATTTTTAGCAGCGTCACCTACAGCTGCATTTCTTATGTCTTTTCCCCTGGTCAGTGGGAACAGAGCAGACAGCCCTGCTGAAGATCCTCAAACAGCATCAACTTCACAATCAAAAGATTCAAAACGAGGGGAACTTCTTACACAACAAATACCAACTACCACCTCTTTCTTAGAAAAGGCTAACAACAATGATACAAAGAATAAAGACATTGAATGTAAACCTTCATCTCTTCAAGAAAATAAAAGTAAAGATCAAGAAAAACGTAATGAAGTGACAATAAGAACTAAATCGGGAGAAGGAAAAACTTCCACATCTGTTACACAATGTAGTGTCACTACTACTAATGAAAACCCATTTTTAAACCTGCCTATGCCATCGTTGATATCTACTAACTGTACTTTATCTGACACAACATTTGGATTAGACTTTGATTGCAACCTCAATAAACCTATATCATCTCAACCAAGTAGTTATGTTAACAATACTAATATTTTCTACAAAAGCGATCCATTCAGCACAGTAAAAAGTACCATCTACAGCACAAGCAGTATATCTTCGAGTCATGAGTTCAATAGTCTGGGTCTTTACCCTTGTGCTATGGAAAAATATGCTTGCAAGAATAAATCAGAATTTACCAACATGGATGATGGCAACATAATAAAAATGGGATCATCGCGATTGACTTACGATATAGACTTGGGTTGGTCGCATAAAGGGTTTGATTTCGTAAATTGTACCACAAATGCACCCACATATTCTAAGGATAATATTTTAACCACCGTCAGTTCTACTCCATTCTCAACAACCTATAATCCTTTTAATCCGGAATTCCACGTTCCTTTCGTATCAAATGCCAATAAGAAAGATACCGCAAATAAAACAAATTCGTCTTTTGGGGACACCATAACACCATTTTATTCCCAACCTTCTAATTTATGGCCTGAAGAACCTTTCTATTCCAATTCTAATGTGTCTAAAACAGTTAACACAAGAAATCAACATTATGTACCCTTAGAAACAGTACCGACGAATCCTAACGTCAAGCAAAGTAATGTTAAACATTATGATGTAAAAGACAACTCAACTATAATAAATTCTAATATTGGGACCAAGTCTTCCAATCACTCAATTGGAAATCAACTAAACGAAAAGTATACGAAAAAATCTCCTAGCAAAGCACATATAAATTGGATGACATCCGAAATTCGGCCTATGCAGAATAATTGCAACGCTAGTCAGATAACAATCAAAGACCCTCACAAGTTAAACTATAACCATATGGAGACTACCTCTAAACGACATGAAAATAATGAAAGTAATAGTTATTTTCCAATAACCATGCACAATTTCCCGGCGCAAACTGTGCAAGAAGATTTCCAAGTATGGCCATCAGTGAGACCTTTGGGTACTGCAGAGATAAGTATTGATCCTCCTCCGATCAATTTACCAACATTGGTCGGTGATTTGGCATTGGGACCACATGATAAAAAGAAAAACTTGGAATCTGCTTCTAGAGCGATGCCACAACAAGACTTACAAAATTGTACGAACTTTTTCTCAGTCACACAGCTAATGAATCGTTCTAATGATAATTTGGCTTCAAGATATCAACCGCAAACAGAAACTACAAAATCTTTTCCTGCTAAACAAAACATTCCACACTATACGAATGAAACCGGCAGAAAAGTGGCACCTTCACGCATTGAAAACCAAATGCCGCAGCCGTATATATTTAACGATTCCAAGCTATCTCATTCGTATGAAAATTTGGGTCAGTTTTCACAAGTCAAAACAAAAGTCAACAATAAATCGGACAAAACTTCCAAAACCCAAAAAAAATAATTACTCTGCAGAAGCGTTATTGCGTGGAGGAAATTTTACTCAAAAAAATTCCCGATAATGTTAACAAGTTCCTGCCATCATCGCAAAAATATGGGGAATTCAATGCACCGCAAGATACGAGTGTCGCGCAAGTGTCCCATTTTCCACCCATAATCGATTATGCTGAAAACAGCTATACCGGTCAGCAGTTTTCCGGAACATCATTGTACAACTCCACAACCAATACGATATCCAATACGTTTTATTCCAATTTTATGCCGGGAAGCAGCAACTTAATGTCCGGAAATTACGCCAGTGGACCCTTTACTGGCGAATTTATCGATTACAATCAATCGGCGGAATGCAATTACTCCAACCATAAATACGAGGAGTTGAAAATGAGAAACAATCCGTCTACTTTGCACGGTGATAAAGTGCCTTCTAATTACAAGAGTTCACGCAGAGAATCCGCTTCTAAACACAAGTTGGAATGTTCTAAGAAAGAATCTAGCAAAAAATATCAAAGTAAAAGAGCTAAAGTAAATAATGATATCGAGGAATGGAATGATCCTGGTCATGTGTTATGGCAAAATAAAAGTTCAAGTCGAAAACATTCGAATATGATGCCTGAGGAGTTGCCATTTCCTAACTACATGAGTAATCAGATGACCTCGCAATACCAACCCGATTTCTTCAATACCCATTTGATGCCTTCCAATATGCAGCCAGTCGGACACAATGTCGAGCGGTTCCCCATCACATCTCGAGCTAATTTCAATTTGAGCACAATATTTCCTGAAATCACGATGGTGAGTTTACATTGGTATTACGACTGTTTACGAATATCTACTTACTGCCTTTGTCGTTTACTGCCTCTGTATCTAAGAATACTCTTCAAGATGAACTATGGATAAAATGTCGAAAATTAATTTATAAAGATGAAACTATTTTCATCAATTTTGACAAATGTTCACGATATTCTCTGTTCACTGTTAATGTCTCGCGTTTAGCGATATGAATATAAAAATGATGCCAAGGTAGTGAACAGTCGTGATTAGCTTAACCACTTAAAACAATTGAAGAGAGAGACATTTTTCTGACATACGCAACGGTGACAAGCTGGATAATATGTCACACCCCCTCACGGGACGGGAGGCTGACTCACATTATGGAAGTTTATAATAGACTTCCTGAAAAATTTTAATCGGCCCCAAGTTTCAGTAGTTTACAAAATAAATTAATATGCTGGTTAATCGATCAAACTTTTTTTAGTGAGTTCTTAGACAGTGATGGTAAAGTTAGGATAAAATTGTAAAAAAAAACATGTGTTTTTATGATTTTTTTTATATAATAGTGACAAGACGAGCAGGACATGTGCCTGATGGTAAGCAACACGCCTGCCAATAACAGTACAGTGACATGCAGCTATTGAGACACGAAGAGTACATACACATCATTAGCTAGCACTGCACTGCGTTCGTCACCCAGAGATGTAAGATGATCCATCTATATGCTCTGTTATTTCTCTAGAAACATTGCCCTTCAATCCGGAACACAGTGATGTTTTTTTTAGTTTCCAAAGTTAGCTATCAAATTCTAAGTTTTCACTTCTACCGGCAGTTCCTATGACGGCCAATTTTTTTACTAATTGACGTGTAAATTGTACATTGATGCATAAAGAATGTTGACTCTAACAATGTACATAAATATGTTCTGTTTTTGTTCCAGAAAGTGCAATAAATACAATAAATTCTCTACCCAGTTTACTTTGCCAGGCGCTGGTACCAACCTACTTAATTTAAGGGCAAATGTATTATTTATTTATACACAGGTTTATATTATAAACAAGTTGTTAATAAATCGATTATGAAATACAAGAATTTTATTTGCGATTACAGTAGAACCTCGATTATCCGAATCAATTGAGACAGAATAGTCGATTATAGAAACGTGGATTGTTTATTATTGTGGACGAGATCGTAACAAAACATATTTTCACATAAAACAATAGACACGTAAAACAATAGGTATGTACCTACATTAAAATTTAACATGCAAATTAGCTTTGAAATAAAAGTACCTAGGTAGGTATGGATATTTTCAACCTTTGAAAAAAATTGAAGCACTTTTTGGTTTGTTAGTTTGGGGCTAGATGATGTGTGAAAAATATCTACTTACATTTTTTTTTTACATAAAATCGTTTATTTTTATTTGACGAACGGTTGTAACGGCGTGACGGCCTATCTGTCCCTAGGTGGAGTGCCGAACGGCCCTGACGTTATAGTGCAATTATGCTTATGGTAGGGGAGCCCACGATGCTAAACGGGGAGTTAGGTACTCGAGCGTCATAGAGACCTATTGGATTCCAAAGCTTAGGTAATAAGAAGAAAAAAATGTTGAATAATGTTACCTTTTCCTTTGTGGGGGACGCGGCTATAGAATTACAAATATGAAAAATCAGCTAATTACCGATGAATTTTTGTTACTTTGGCCTGTGGAAACCTTGGAGATTATATTTTTCGTTAGAATTAATTAGAAACTGACGAACCCTGCGGTACTCCCATAGACGAAGGCAACGGGTCTGATTTATTATCGCCATCGCCAGCATCCACTACTTGACAGCGGCCTCGTAACATGTCTGGCAATACCTCGTATGATTTCCCAGCTATGCCATAGTGTTTCAGCTTTAAAGCTAAGGTCTCAGGGTCTGCGACATCGAAGGTTTTCGATAAGGCACAGCGTAAGACGGCTACTTGCTCTTTACGTTCACGGGCAGCCAATACACTACGAATCACTTGACGCGTTAGAGAAGTCGTAGATCTCCCTTCGCGGTATGCGTATCACACAGCGCCTCGGTTTCCGATAGGTAGGCCACTAATCGCGAACTCAAGCCATTTTCGAATACTTTGGCTATTACTGGTATAATCGATACTGGTCTATATCCATCAATATCGTCCCGTTTGCCTTTGCCTTTAAATATCGGGGACACTTTCGATATCTTCAGCGGCGACGGGTACGACCCCTCACTAAGACACTTATTAAACAGTGTGGCGAGAACCGGAGCTAGAGGCAAAATTGCTAGTTTAATCAGCTCCATCGACACACCGTAAATGTCTTTTGATACCTGATGTATATATATGATACCGGAATACCTCATCAGCCGAAAAACTTGTTAGTCTGAGGGAACGGTCAGACGCCTGACGCGCTTATACTAAAATTGTACATACAGTAGCAGTATTAGCTTTAGGCGCCACACAGGCAGCTGCATTTAAAAACCGAACATTCATAGCATTTACGGCATTTTTTGGCGAACTAAACTTACAATCTTTTACGATCTCGTAAAAGTTCAACCTAGGGGCATTGTTTTTCCCCCTCTCCGTGTTCACGATTCCCCACATAGCTTTCGATGGATTCGTACTTCCATATGTATTATGCTATTGTAATGATTTATTTTAGACATATTCAAAGTAGAATTGTCTTTGTTTCCAAATTGAGACAAAACAGGAAAAAAGTTTCTAACTTCAGTAGGTAGAATAACCAGTAAGTACCTACGCCTGATGTCACGGAAACGCTAATGATATCAATAAACTGGCCAAGTGCGAGTAGGACTCGCGCACGAAGGGTTCCGTACCATTATCTGTAACCTAATTTGCAGGTTTAGCAATCACTTTACATAACTATCAACTTAAACTACTTAAACCGGCCATAATAAAAAAATCAAGGTTGTCGTATGGGAGCCCCCTTAAGTACATTTTTATTTTATTTTTAGTATTTGTTGTTATAGCGGTAATAGAAATACATCTGTGAAAATTTCTATTACCGTTCTTGAGATACAGCCTGGTGACAGACGGACGGACGCACGGACAGCGAAGTCGCAGTAATAGAGTCTCGTTTTTGCCCTTTGGGTACCTACGGAACCCTAAAATGGTGTCGCGGAAAAGTCTAACAATAACAACAGGTAGGTACCTACGTACTACGTTGGTACCTTTCTACATAGCAAAACTGAATATTTTCCGCTGGAAAGTGGTTCGATTTAGATAGTAGGTAATTAAAAATACCTTCTCAGTACAAAGTCTGTTGAAACAATTAGGAATATGTAAATTTTAAATATTAATTTTAAGTTGAAATTTAAACAAGACAGCTAAATTTGCTGCTGGTTTTCGGTACCTACTGATGAGAAGTAAAGGCTATTTTCTTAACTTTTTTTATTAATGAACAGGAGTTGCCAAACAGGGCAATCAAGATAATGCCATGATTAATTACTGAACCTCGCTATTTCCTCCTTGTTTACTATTGAGAGCGAAAGTTACTGATAAGCATATTTATTTTCGGAGATTAATAAGTTTGCTTTTGTACAGGTTCTGTTTTGATATATTTTGAAAGAAATAAAGAGTTTTGTGGAACACTTGTACCTACAAGTGTACACTTTTTTTAATAGAAGTACCTACTTCTATTAAAAAAAGTGGTGACGAGTAGATATACGTCGTCTCATCGTTTTTGAGACGACGTATATCTACTCGTCACCACTTTTTTTTATAGAAATACGGAACGAGCATGACTTGGGCCTGATTGTAAGCCTGCCCATTATTTCAATACTTACGTTTTTTTTTAACTTTTGTAGGTTTACACTTAACCGCCATCTTGCCTGATGTTAATCGTAAGCGACGATGCCTACGTTGCCTATAGCTATTTTTACCTGGCTATTGCGTAGTCGGGTAAAAAGTAGGCGTTATCATGGCTGCTTGTTGCGTCAAACATGTATGTAGAGTGCTTTTATAACCATTAATTTAATCAAGTGTGAAAGGCAGACCGTTAGTTCAACTGTTATCGCCTCTAGTACGTACTGATAGCTGTCTACTTTGTAACTATTACAAGTTAATATTTACTAAGTACACGAGATACATGCTTGGTGTAAATGTAAACCATGGTAATTTATTCGAAACAAATTATGTTACATGTCGAAATTAAAAATAACTTAAATTATTTTTCCGAAAATAAAACACCAACTTCAATTTAAAATTAAATTCAGTCAAACGACCAACTTTAATAAGAATCCATCACTAAGTCATCTAGGTAAATGAAAGTCATCATCATCATCAGCCGCAAGACGGCCACTGCTGACATAGGCCTCCCCCCCCTAGATTTCCTCAACGAACGGTCCTGCGCAACCTGACCAGCGGTTTCCAGCGCCCTTTGTCAGGTCATCTGTCCATCTAGTGGGATCTGTCGGAACACGCAGTGTTGGACGGTCGGTTCGTGGTCGTGGTTCGGTAAATGAAAGTAAATTTTAGTTTTTTGGTTCACATTTCAAAAACCGTTACACCGATTTTGTATTCGATAAAAGTTACCTACATGGAACCACCTTTGAGCTATGATTTACCAAACAAAAAAAATCTCAATTAGCGGAGCTATCCCGTAGCATACAAACAAAAAACATATAATTGAATTGAGAACCTCCTCCTTTTCTGAAGTTGGTTAGTAAACATAAGAGACTTCCATCATTGAACTTGTCTTGACCGATGCAAGTTTTTTTTTAAATAGAGAGTGACAAGACGAACACGACATGTGCCTGATGGTAAGCAACATGCCTGACACATAACAGCACAGTGACACGCAGCTATTGGAACATGAAGAGTCCAAATCATTACCTAGCACTGCACTGCGCTCGTCACCCAGAGATCTAAGATCTTATATCTCTAAGCCCTCTAATTTATCTGGAAACATTGCCCTTCAAACCGGAACACAGTAATGTTTTCACATAACCAAGAGTCCTACCACTACAAAAATAAATATCCAGGCGCGAGTGTCCTGGGAAATTAGACGACGAAACAATCAAAAATATCATCCTAGGCATCCTAGCGAGAAGATATTTTCCTAACGTCTTAAAACAAAACTTACTAACTTACTTAGTAGTACTAAAAATGAAGAAACTAGAATGATTCATCGAAAGGCCTAACCCATGCATTTTTTTAACTTAAGTATAAAGAGCTATAAACTACGGACGTTTTCAGCCCAAAGCCAAAACGCCATCACCGTGCTTACCCAAAAGATTTACTTTAGATTTGAAGATACTAATCTAACATTGTAACCATCGGGAAAAACCCTCTCAGGCAACGCATTTCAAAGCTTAGACGCTTAACATAAACAGTACGAGGAGCGCCCCGTAGTGTGGTGCTCTACCAACCCCATCTTAAAACTTTCCTCCACTTTCCTAATAACTTCATCTAAACATTGCAATGCGTTGCCTGAATGGGTATTTCCTGATAGATACATATAATCTAGAAACTTATAATTATAAAACTTATATACGAGTATGAAAATCAAATTGGCAGTTACCTATAGGAACTGCCGATAGAAGTGAAAAAACGCTCCACACACGAGTCATAAAATCAGAGGAAACGACGTAAAAGTAGTGGGGAGGAGCCTACATCGCACCATATGATTGGTATGGTGCGATGTAGGGTCCGCCCCACTAGTTTTACGTAATTTCCTCTGATATTAGGCCTCGTGTGTTTTCCTCGTTGGTTTTACTTTGAAAACTACACGGATGAAATCGGAGGGCGTAGCCATGAGCATGGCCATCTAGAAATGCGTCGGCAATTTCTAGATGGCCAGTGGCCATGGTCCCGAGTTTACCCGAACATTTCTTATGATACCCGACCGTGACGCTAGAATTCAATTCACAATCCACCAAAAAATTGTCTGTGGCGCGCCAAAAGAAGTTTTCACTTCAAGAATTCATCGTATTTCATCTAGTAAGAATAGAGCCTCCAGCTAAAACAACTCGCTAGCAAAACCTGACCTATCGCGACGGATGTAGGCAACGTATCAGACACAGTTGACCCTATTTTGTATAATTTGGAGGTCAATATCGTTGAAACACAGGTCTTATCCGTTGCCCTTGAGTAAGTCATGCAAAGTGGCACATATTTTGCGGAAAGATACCAAAATTTGTCGTGCTTCGTGACGAATAAGGCAAAGAGGTTATCAGAACAACGATTGAATAGTTGGATTATCTATGAGTGTTAGTTTTTGATACTGTCCATACCTACTATATCTAGTATTTATCTATTTCAAATTAGATACAGACAGAATAAGCTAGCTAAAAACTAGTATTAAACAGAATTATGCTCTATTTTATAGGCTTACACTTGACCGCCATCTCGCCTGATGGTAACGAACGATGCGGTCCACGACGGAGCGTGTTTACCTAAAATGCTTCATGAATACTTTCAAATATGCTTTAAGTGTGTGCTTAAAAAGCTTAGATTAGTTAGTATAGAGCCCTGCATCTTCTGCGCCAGTTCAGAGTTCGGTTGGCAGTAGAAGCCATCTGAAGCGAACTGTCCTTTAAAAAAATTTTGCAGAGCTATATCTTCATGCAAGTTTCTAGAGTAAGATTCCGTATAGACGTTTGATATAATATTTATATCTGTACAGAAATACTTAAGTAGGTACCTACTTACTTAGATAATTCAAAAACATAAGTATTCATAACCTTCGGCTTACTTACTCTTACTTTAGGAAAATAAACAGGGTTCCGCGAAATAAACAAAACACCATTAAAACGTCCGTGTAACCGTGGGCACATCTAGTCAAAAATAAGAATAAACTGTCTTACGTTTGCCACTTCCCCAGAGGCGGACTCTGCAAAGAATCCTACCAAGTTTTGCAGAATCCACCTTTGCAGAATTACCTTTTCCAGTTATTGTACCGCCAAACAATAATCTGTTAACATCGCTGTGTTCCGTTTTGAAGGGATGATACTCTTAGGTACATACGCTTCATTCGTTTATTCCTCCCTTTAGCCTCCATACTTTACTATCTAAAATGGTACAGAGCACCTAAAAAAACAAAATAGCATACATGCATTTGTTTAGTATGAATATGTCACATGCATAATTTTACTTAGCATGTTGAGTACACCCACTTACCTGTCTACATGCACTCGTAACGAGCGGTTATCCTTGACCGCACTCCGATATAGGTAGGCATTTGTGTTTTCATTCATTCTCGCTTTAGGCTTTTGTAAGCCTTGTTTTAGGAGTTCAATAATAAATTATGTCTTTAAAGTCGAGTATGTAATCGAGTAATCGTTTGACACAGATTTGATAAGTACGTCAAGAGCAAATCTGATAGAAGGATCGCGGTAGAGCAGCTGCGATCCAAATATCGAATACTGCCGACAGCCGCACGCAGCACTCGTCTGATGACTCATAGGAAAGCACTCTCTGACTGGCAGCGGATCACCGGTCTGCATAACCAGAGAACCCCGACAACATAACATTTCGTCACAACTTTTTTTGCCAATTGCCAGTCTGCTATAGGCGCCGGACGAAGACAGTCGCGCGCGCGTTTTCTCACGAACCTCCGCGATCGCGGGAAAACTTTTCGTCATGGCGGGAAACTATTTCGGATCGTTTTATTGATATTTCTTGAATTTCTGTGATTAATAGCAATTTTATTTGTAGTTTTTGAATAGTACAAGAGATTTCAGTGATTTTTATTCATTTAAAATGAACAAGATGAAATTCCCTGTATGGATAGTGGTGAGTAAATTGCCTGTAATTGTTATGTTTCAAATTAGAAGCACTACAAATATATAACGTTATAATTACCATACATGTGTAAATATGTTTACCACATTAAATTAATTAAACCATTTATTTTTCTCCGAAAAAACATAAGAATATTTATTTGTCATAATAACATGAACACATAGTTAAAAACCGACATAAATTTAAAATTAAACTCAGACACTTGATTAAATTTCGTTTTTTTTTTTGAAATCTACGTAATGCGTCGCGTCGTCAAGGTAAAGGTACAATTTTAGTTTTTGTCGATATTTCAAAAACAACCACGCTGATTTCGATTAAATTTAATTTGAGACCACCTTTGAACTAGAAAAAGTTGATGTACCGAACAAAAAAGAATAATCGAAATCGACCGATCGACTAATTGGGAACCTCTTTCCTTTTTAAAGTCAGTTAACTAATGAATATTTGAAAATATATTTAAAACCCCTCTACATCTCTATCAGCGCATTACCTGAAAACTACCTACACCTTTGAAAATATGAGTAAGACACTAAGACGAATAAAAAATGATGCAAAAGCAAGAGGCTTAAGTACTTATATAATCTTCAAAATTAATGGTTACAAAGGCCTCTACAATGATAACGTAAAAGTGTAAAATTTGACTTTGACATCCATGGGAAAATACATTTCATTGATTTAAATAAATAAGCAACATTGCAATGTATATGTTACCGGAAATGTGTGAAATCAAGGAATTGTATACAAATCCTAAGAAATGTGTACAATTCCGATACTATTTAGGAAATTTATAAAATATTGTTTAAACTATTTAATGCATAGATATCCTAGGAAATGTATAAATTTCCTCGGAATTGTATATAATTCCAATATCGTATTAGAAAATGTATAAAGTAAACGTGTTCTGTAGTAAAACTCGTTGTTCATAATATTTTTTTATTATAGCACTTATTGAGACAATCGGGTAACCTAATCTAACCAAAGCATGGGCCTTGGGGTCAGTGGAGGCTGTTTACATAAATAAATAAAAACCCTAACCTAACATAATCACCAATATCTGAAATAATTTCCGATTGCTATTGAGGAAATGTATAGATTTCCTAGGAAATGTGTAATGTGTAAGTATAATATAATTTATTTCACTCATTTTTGTGCAATTTTAGGTATTACATACATTTCCTAGGAATTGTATACAATGACGGATTACATACATTTCCGTTAACATATATACAACAAACAAAACATAGTTTAGTTTTACCCTCTTCATACATGGGCAACTGGTAACATTTTACGGCGGCTCTTTGAAATTTTTGGCAGGTAGTCTTGTTATTTAACCATACGCCCATAAGCATTTTTTTTCTTCTTATTCACACGTACAGTATAATAAAAAGCTTCAAATTTACATTTGGATAGTGACTCCAACTAGAGTAATGGACATATGGAGTATGGTACAAATGTGACTCCTTTGAGTCATTGGACAGGGAAGGTGTTAATAGATAAATAAATACTCGTAAATCTTGGTGGACATTTCACACACAACAGATAAAATGAAATCTCTTAAATCTAGCTATACAAACTAGTGAAAACATAGGATAAAGAGATAAATCTCATATCTCTTGATAACGAGCACAGTTTAAAACGAGGCAACGATTTAAACTTATCTTACTATTTGATGTTTACCTACCTACAACGAAATGTCCGAACTTCATCTCAGTATACTATTATTTCCATAAGAAAATTTACACACTTCCATCACACTTCAAACTTCGAAAAAAGATGGAAAATGTAGGTTCTAGATAGATAGATTCTACTGATGATACTTTCCGGTCCATTTCTATTCCTAGAATTTGAGGTAACATACTAATATTATAAAGCTGAAGAGTTTATTTGTTTGAACGCGATAATCTCAGGAACTACTGGACCGATTTCAAAAATTCTTGCAATATTTTATATTTACGTAATCCCCGAGTGCTATAGGCTATAGTGATATACATATATCATGGGCAAAGCCGGGGCGTACCGCTAGTATATTACGTAAGGTGACATGGACAAAAAAAACGACCCCGACGCGAATTATAGCAAAATACTGTCACAGTCACGTTAATTTTCGTGACTCGGTCGGTAGAGAGTCCACGTACTAAGTCGTAGGTCGTAGATCCGATTTCCGCCCAGGCAAAATTATGAATAACGGATGTATGGTCTGTTTCTGGGGAATTATTTAATCTATAAATATGCACATTTTAAAAATTATTAAAATGATTTATTGTATTATGTTAGCTAGCTTTCATAACACAAGTTTTTAGCTTGTTGCGTGAACACATGAAAAAAATATATTTAAAAATTGAATTTCATCCAAATTAGTCTATTGGTTTGGGGTTCAAGATACCGCAGGAGTATTAATCAAATTTATTCCACTCCCTTTTTTATATCGACAGCTATAGCCACTAGCTTCTAAAGTTCCCCTCAATATGCCACCCGTTACTTCTAACATTTGCATAGAGACGCCTAATTCTTACATCAAGCACGACTTATCATTTGAAAGGATTTAACGTTCAAATCAATCATAAATCAGTATTGGTGTGCTGGTTTGACGACTGCTGATAGAAAGCAACAAACGGCTCTTATTAGTTTCATTACTAGCGGTCCGCTCTGGCTTTGTTTGGGTTTCTGGTTTGCACGGGTAGACAAAATATGTATCTATATTATACGTGATACGTCGAAAGTAAGTGTTTATTATTTATCATTCATGCACGTAAAGTTTAAAGTGACACTAAAGTACAATGTGCTTCGTACTCATATTTGACTTTTACTCGTTTGGTTTTAGTTTTATCATGTCGTCATCACGAGCTTGATGGTACTCGTATATAACAATACAGTAACATGCAAATATTTGAACTTGAAGAGACCAAACCACTATCTATTGTACTACGCTCGTCAGCTAGAGATAACATATGATTTTTTCCCATTTCTCTGAAAATATTGCCCTTCAAATTCGAACAGTTATATTCATTATTTCCCAAGACAGACTCCATCAATCATAAATATAATCAGTTACATATGTAGCCAGTGTTACTTGTAAGAATAAACAATTGTTGTTGGACATTTCGCACACAGCACTATCCAACCCCAAATTAATAAACAAACTTTTACTATGAAAATTAGTTATCTGATATAATACTAATATTAACGTAAATGTATTATAATGTGGCGATATATTTTTGCTAGAATTGTAATTTCATCCAGATTGGTATAATATATATAGTCTTGGCTTGAAAGAGTAACAAACATAGCAACCATAGAACAAAGACCTTTAGGTATTACTAACATTTATTTTATGTTTCTAAAGTGAACGCTAGTTTCACGTATTTTTTAATATAATTGTTTAACTGACTCCAAAAACGAATACTACCCCAGTTTTACTTCAGCTATGCGTAATTACACACATACACACATATACATACCATACCCAAAAGCATACGTGAAGCGTACTCAAAACATACCCGAAAACATTTCATAGGAAACTCACCTACCTTACTTAAAGAGCATTGCGTGAATGTAAATAAAGTGAGATCTATTGTCATCAACAGCAGCCTACCTAATAATCGTCCATTGCTAGAAGTCGTCATCAGGCGAGATGGCGGTCAAGTGTAAACCTATAAAAGGTAAAAAAAAACACGTAGGCCTCTCTCGCGCGGATCGCCACATGGTCTGGTCGTAGTGAGAGTTTCTTAACACTAAATATCACATAAATTTAATTTAGAACTGACTCACATAAAGCACAAAGTTTCACAAGATTCCCCGTACTGATGCCGGAAAAAGCTACAGAAACTCTTTAGGGTCAGAAGTTCCAAGTTTTTATCGAAAGTAGAGTTTCTGAAATGGCGTCGAAAACTGTTGTCATTAGATTTGGATATGTTATGTAATTTACTTTTAGTTATGTACCTACTAAATAAACCAAACAAAAACGGGAACGAAAAATCTTTCATACGAGTGCCTATTCATATCATAAACTAACTAACTATACAAGTACCTATCACGATTTACTTGGAAAACAAAGGAAACTGTCAACAACAGAAATAGAGAAAAAATATAACAGAGTAACAATAAATCACTTTTCTGTCAAAAATATAACAAACTCTACAAATAGAGCAAAACTTGTCGACTACATTTCTGATAAAAGCTTCATAAATAATGGATAAGGGTAGGGTAGAGCATGTAGTCTATTGTGCTCCACTAATGGGGCGTAAGAGCAACGTATCGTTTAGTCCCTAAATCAATGATAAACATGGCATTCATATGTATTGAGAGCGCCAAAGCGACAAGAAGGCTGCGCAAGCGCCGCGGGTGACAGGATCAAACATTGTTTTTCGATGATGCGGGTGCTATCGAGGATCGACACCACAATGTACGGGGGCCGGTGCCTTACGCATACAAATGAAATACTTTTTCTTGTGAAATTTGGACGTTATTTGCGAATATTAATTCAACGTTTGAACATTCCACGCACGATTCTCCGCAGCCAATTAATGTTTATAAAAACTGTAAAATCAGTCTCGGTGGTAATACTAAGAAACTGTCCAAATCTAAAGCAAACACATGTCTTTTGATCTGTTTCACGGTATCTTAGTCGTAGATTTGAGAATCTGACATGTCATGTGTTTTTTTTTTAATAACAGCGCTGCCGTGTGCGGATGCGATGAAATATGTTTTTGCAATAAAATAAATACATATCTGAGTCCAATATCTTTGATATGTTCCCGTGAATTTATAATGTTACTGCTTCATTACGACACGCTGCGCCGGTAGCTATAAAATGTCCATTATGTACTTTCTGGGAAGCTGATAACCTTACAGTTCTCTTAAGTGGTTCAAATTACATGAAACTTTTAGAAATGAATATATTGATATTATCATTTTCATCAGTGGTACATATAATTAATTTTTTGCAAAAAAAAAATTCGGTAGCTTGCCAAAGAATATTGGATCGAAAACGTTTTTGTTTTATAAGAATTGCTTATCTGAACATAATCAACGATAAAACTAAAGGAACTTACGAAATTGTTTTTTTATTTTTTACTTTGTTTTTTTTAACAAATATAGTACATAGTGCTTTTAACTTAACTCTTCTGACGTTAAGTGACGGTGCGGTTATGCGGGATAAAGCGAGCTTACCTAGAAGAAATCGGTTCACTATCGGTTCAATATCGTAACCGTCGGGAAAACTCCACTCAGGCAACGCATTCCATAGTCTAGACATTATTTCATTAAAGTAGAGTGCGAGCCTTTGAAACGTCAATCGTAACACGATGTTTTATTTTGAAGTGAAAGCTTCTTTTAGCGCGCCAGACAGATTTTTCGTGGGCTGTGAATTGAATTCTAGTCATATATCGTCACGCTCAAGAATGATAAGTAATCTTCGGGTACACTCGAGACCATGGCTATGGTCATGGCCACGCCCTCCGGTTTCACCCGCGTAGTTGTCAAAGTAAACTATCAAATTCCGAGCTTTAAATTTTCACTTCTATCGGCATTTCCTATGACTGCCATTTTTTCTTAGTAATTTAGTTTAGTTATTGATTTTCTGACAACGATTATATTTTTAATGCTCTATTGATTTCGATATTTACATAGTTTAAAACAGTCCACGCCGCATTATCCATAGCTTTACAGCATAGTGCTGAGCTGAGCAAAATATGCGCAGGTAAGCAACAAGCCTGCCAATAACAGTCAAGTGCCACGCAACTATTTGAATACGAAGAGTCACTGTTTAGCAATCAAATCACTGTTTAGTACTGGACTACGCTGGATATAAGATGATGTTATATCTCTTAGCCCAGTTATTTACTTGGAAACATTGCCCTTTAATCAGAAACACTAACGTTTACACGTTATTGCTTGACGGTAGAATAACTAACAAAGGTGTGGTAGCGGACAGTGCAGAATGTCTTACCATCGCTAATACAAAGATAAGTAGTACTTAAAATACTGGACCCGATTAGACCTCAGCAATCTAACAATCGAGCTGAATATTATATTCTAAAGTCAAAAACTGATATTTTGAAAATTTCTTAAATCTTTAGTAAAAACAAAAACATCATAGGACAGTCGTAGGAACTGCCGACAAAAGTGAAAACTTAAAACTCAACATTTGATAGCTTACTTTGGAAACCACGCGAGTGAATCCAGAGGGCGTGGCCATGAGCATAGCCATATAATAGTTTATAATAATGGTAGCAAATTGAGACACCTTTGAAACAGGTAGGCAATATCAAAAACATGTTCCCGCGCACCGGCGCAAGCGCAACGTGGGGCCATTGACGTTGTGACGCGGCAACTATGTCAATGCCGCGCCTGCGGTGCACTACCGTGCACTCTTATCGACCTCTTCGATAGGATAATTACGGATAACTACTCTGACCTATGCAAATAGAGTTACTAGTTTTCATAATCTATGACGGAACAGCATTGTACTCATTTGTACTCGTTGGAGAGTCCTTCTCATGCTTTATAGGTCAATGGAACTAGTATTTTTTTAAAGCGACCACGGGCCTATTACAGTTGGTCTCATTTGGCATGTACTGCCTAACCTTTGGGCTGGCGTAGAAGGAGCGGTGGTTAACACAAGATTCATTCTCGTGAACGGGTGCTGCTTGCGGGAGTTACAGCTCGCGGCGTATATGCTACTTAAAAATTAGGAACTGGTGTAGGATTACTTCATAATGTTACTTAAAAAAAACTATAATTTGTTCTCATTAATACAATAATTAATAATACGGGTAAATCTATTCTATCAATTTTCCAAAAACGTTGTCGCTTCTAAAATAAATATCTCAGCTTATTGGCTCAAGTTTCAAACAGCTGTTTTCTCTACCAGTTAAATAAGTTAATTCGTTTAGCATACTTGTTACTTGAAACTGTAGGTAGCCAAAATTAATTGCCTAACATAAATAAAGTCTGCAAGGTAATAGACAACTCTATAAATTTAAATTAGGTAGATTCTGGCACATTACACACCCATGTAATAATGTATACTTGTTATTCTAAAAGCATATTAATGTTTAAGGTTGCATTAACCTTTATTATATCTATGTGTTTAACCAATTAATGTTAATTGGACAATCATGTAACGAGAGTTTTGTTTTTGTTGATATCTGTTTGAAACAAACAAAGATCGACTTTGAGTATGCACTCAATAAATAGTTTCTTTAGCATTAAGAATTTAACAACCGTGTCAGAGAGTTTGACTTAATTATATGTCTCTTTGAACAATCTTTCTCCATAAAAGCCATGGTTGCCATGTTGCCGTTCTAGCCACTTCTAGAAAGTCCGATTACACAATAGTGGGTTCAAATCCCGCTGGAACCTCTTTCTTGAAAGTATTTTTCGAAGTTCAGGTGTACAAGTTATCGACCAACCCTTACTTTGCTAGTGGTTGAATTAAGTCCTTGATTTTCTTCCTTTGTGATAAGGCTCCATATCCCATCAGTGGAAAAATGCTGGACTTATGCTTATGCTGTCCTGTTACTCATGCTGACTAAATATTGTTTGTTTTAGCAATTACGGTTGTTGCATTCTGTATCGAAATATCGCGGCTTGGTATCATCATGCAACTAAGGTATTCTGTAATAGGTATGTTTGACTTCGTTTGACAAACACACACAAAACGACCAAACGACATAAGTTCTACACCGTTTTGACATTACTCAAAAATGTACAAGGTTTATACTCGCATAAGCCTTGAACAATTATTTTCGAAGACGGCGATATTGTATCAAAATGTTAGAGCAAAGTTTAAATCCTATTTATGACTGTCACTGACTTAACCCGGTCATAGTTACATAAATATCTCCCACGGGAGCTATTTTTGAGAACATTGTACAGCGAGAGTTCCATCTACCGCCATTGAGTTTCACTGTATCACATTTGAGTAACATAATTGCAATAGTTTGTAACTGTTATTACAAAGTTATTACTTAAGCAATAAACTTATTAAACATCTTCACATAAATTACCCGTTCTATAAACCCTTCTTTACGAAGATCGGTGGATGTTATTTCCAAATTTAATTGCTTTTACGGATGATTCGACAAAATCCTTTTCTCATCATTTCCACGATATTCCCAAAAGAGCCCGTGTAAAAATTGTATGCTTCTAACATTATCCGTTTAGATTCTAGCTTGTTGGAAAGAGTCAGTATATAAGATTGTTATTAAGTAGGAACATTAACACTCCCGTTTTTGTTTGTGGGAACTCGCGTGTAATGAATCTAATTTTAGAGTTTATGTTAAAACATCTGCTCGGTCTATCAACGAACGTATTGTGATGGACTCCTTCTTCGTTTTGTCTTTATACTACGTCATATTTTTCGCGATGAGTCAGATATTGATATTGACATCTCTGGGGACCTTCAGAATCGGAAGAATGGCTGAGAGCAACTTTCACATGCACATTGTACGTCGCTCTGCACTTGTACTTAAACTGTCACCTCGCGAAACGAGTTTGTGCTTTCCATTGTTGGGTAGAATAGTATAAAAAAATATAGAATACTCGTTATGACTGGCAGTATCCAAGCTTTAGCTTTACTAAGCTGCATAAGCGTAAACAAATAACTGTGGAGTCAGCAGAAATCGCAAAAGCACTCAGCTGTTTCGTACTTTTTGTTGGGTCCATAAGCTGTTCTACTTTTTCCCTAAACTGTCAGTTTAAAATTTGTTTATAAATAAAATACAGCACAAGTCTTTATCTATATTTATAATATTGTCAAGTCTATATTTATATAAGAGACCGCAAAATAGTTAAAATAATTGATAATTCTACTAATGTTTTAAATGGGAAAGTTTGGATGTTTGTTGCTCAATCACGTCAATACGCCTGAACGGATTGGGTTGTAATTTGGAACACAGTAAGATTATAATCAGAATTAATACATGGACTTTTTGAAGTGAAAACTTCTTTTGACGTGCCTCAGACAGATTTTTCGGGGGCTGTGAATTGAATTCTAACGGTACGCTCGGGAATGATATGAAATCTTCGGGTAAACACGAGACCATGGCTATGGTCATGATCACGCCCTCCGGTTTTACCAGCATAGTTTCCAAAGTATGCGATCAAATTCTGACGTATAAGTTTTCACTTCTATCGGCAATTTCTATGGCTGCCAATTTTTTTAAATCACGGATAAGTAAGATTACGATACGATAGTACGATACGCGATTACGAACTACACGGGTAAAACCGCGGGTCGTTGCTAGTAAAAGCCATAGCTACATGTAAATTTCAACTATTACGGAAGCATTTTAATTGATATGAGTAGACTTTTTGGTTTATCACAGGTGTTATGTGTCAGCTAGCACTAAAATGTCACCACATAAGTACCCTTCTTAATGGAGAATATTTATTAAATGCGGAAGAAAGACTGACAAACACAATTAAACGTAGACAGCTGTTGTAAATCTGAACAGTAAAAAGCTACGCTATGCCGGAAAAAAACACATTCAAAATTAAGGAGAAGATGTTATTAGGGACTCGATGAAGAAAATATTATCTTATTCCTGTTGGTCAAAAGAAAATGGAACCATTACCAAACAGTTCCTATAAATCAAAACCTACTCGCAGATATTTTTGCGAGGTTGTTTTTACACGGCAGATATAGTAAAATCACCGATAAAATAGATATGCGGCCTACATTTTCCTTTTTATATCATAACGTAAATAAACTTTCCGATAATGTATCCTCTGCTATTTTGGTGTTGATGTTTAATAGTAGGTATGTTTTGTGCCTCTATATAATAGTAGTTTAGTCTGGTTTGTAGGTGAGGCGTAAAGCTATAACAGTTCGGAAGCGTGTGTTTAAAAGCTCCTCTTCGCTCACTTTACGAGCGGACAATATTGGAAAAATGTTGGTCGCACGTGCACTACAAACGATTTGCTTCTGTACAATTTTTAAATTGGTGCTAAGTTTTCTTTTGTTTCCCGTTTATCTATTGTCCTACATTTGTAACAACTTTTATTACTGACACAACAGCTGATTTTAAAACGTAAATGTTTCAGGGAGTGTGCAACTGATATGCTTGATCCTAATACCACCTTGCTCCTTTTTATTGTATTGCTCATTGTTTGGGGAAATCGTTTCATGAGATGGCGGTCAAATGTAAACCTAAAATAGTTAAAAATATATCTATATATATTTATGTTTCTTTATTTTAGTGCCACTGGAGTTGGTGTCTCCTGATCGGGATGTTAACCAGTACGGATGGAGAGAAGTTTACTCTTGGATACTTAACAGGTTCCATGCGTCGGCCAGGAGATTACAGTTACGAGAAACCTGGAAGAGTTATTTCAGGTAAATTATTATTTATCTGTGTATTGAGTGATGTTTCGTTTAACTTCTGTTCATTTTGAATTAGTGGAAATAAATACTGGTTGCCTGGAAGAAATTGCTTTAAGCAATAAGGCCGCCATTTGTGGTGCTAGTTCTTAGGTGTTTACTGTAATTTTTCTGTTTTTGTGTCACTATAAAGAGTTATTTTCTAAACTAAGCAAACCAAAACGTTGTTCAAGAACATTGTAGTTTTAAGTGTAGATTACGTTATGACACTATGAATAGGGATACTTTAGGTAACATCTAAGCGTGTGCGATAGTGTTGTTATATTCCTCGAGGCTTGAAGCGTTCGTGCTTTAGTGTCCAAAACCCAGAAGCCAACTGTCATAAAACACTCAAAAATTAAATATTAAAAGTACTTTCCCGTTAGATACAAAAACATGATGAATATCCGAGAAGCCCTAGGGGCTTTATTAGTGGCTAGAACATGTTTCACAATCGTGTGATCGTAGGTTCGTATCCCGCCTGCACCTCTGATTATGTATTACAGCGCAGACATACAAGTTTATCAACACCACAGGCTTTAACGATGAAGGAAACCATTGTGAGGAGACTGGTATGTTCAAAGAATCGTAGTTGACTCTCTTCTAGCGAGAGAAGACCCCAAAGCCCAATATTTGTTGGGCTGTTGATTATGCTATGTGTTGCTTTTGTTGAAAGAGTGCGCACTGATACACGATAATTGAAACGTCGAAAAATGTTTTCAAGGCTACAGGATCTTTCATATTCTGACTGACTCTTTGAACTAATCTTAAATCTCGTACATATGCTAGAGATTAATAGCCACCAAAATACCAGCAAAATTTTGATAATAATAACACGATTTTACGCCCAAATTTCATATTATTTGTACGGACGATCAAAGCCCAGTCTGTTTATTGTGCTGCCGTAGCCGATTCATCCGACCCACAAAATTAATGCACGCTAGCACTTGGCACGAGTTCCCGCACTTTACATCGCACTATCCTATAATGTAAGCAAACATATCGATATCATGTACCTAGTGATGTAGCCCTGATGTGAATTGCTAAATGACCGACTTTACACTTTTCCACCTAAATTAAAGAGGTAACAGAAAACTGCATTGTACATATATTAACATTTACTAAATTTTTAGTCAAGGTACTCAAACACTTCTGTGATGAGTAAATTAATATTCTACCCACCATGTGATAAAGTATCTTTCTTAAACAGTTATCTTTGGGTGATGAACCCAGTGCAGTGCTAGGTAATTATTCGGACTCTTCATGTTCTAATAGCTTCGTGACACTAAACTGTTATGAGCAGGCGTATTGCTTACCATCAGGCACATGCCCCATCCCATCAGGCACCTCCTCGTCCCGTCTCTATTTCTATAGATATAAAAAATGTAACGGATCGTTGTCTGTATTTGGAAGTAATATGAGAAATAAAAGTTGTCAAGCGCGAGTCGGACTCGCCCATGAAGACTTCCGTAGCAGCAAGTAACATAAAAAAAGTTCTTGTACTCGTAGTTCGTTGTTACTTTAATCAGTGTTTTAACAATAGCGAATTTATGACGTAAGTATTAAAATAAAACTACTTACTAGATCTCATTCAAACCAATTTTTAACCGACTTCCAAAAAAGGAGGAGGTTATCAATTCGACGCTATGTTTTTTTATGTATGTTACCAGATTTCTCGAGAACCCCTGCACCGATTTTAAAATTTATTTTTGTTTTCGGATGGGTATACTTCCCGTATGATCCCATATAAATCTTATCGAAATCGATGGGGGGATTTTTGAGATATGAACCATAAACTAAAATTTTCGTACAATTTTCTGGATGACCTAGTTGTAGATTTCACAAAAGTTATGAAACTCGATCCTGTCAATACGAAATTGTGTAATTGGATTAATAAAAACTTGTTTTACACTAGAAAAGGTAAAAATAAATTCGTACAAAAAATTAAACCGACTTCAAAACCACAAATAGGCACTCAAAAGCGAAAAATAAACAAAACTAAAAAAAGGGTACCTACTAATCTATTTGAGACTTGAAATAGATGATGTGAGTAGGCACTTATAATAATGATTTACTAGTTTGTTTCACTTTTCAAATAGATAAGTGCCTATTTGTGATTTTAATTTATCGCCTATTAATTTTTGAAGTCGCTACAATTTTTGTACAAAAATAGTTTATTGTTTGAAAGTTTATATGGTAATGTACATCATACGATTACACTTTTTTTTTTTGTTTGTCCTTTTATTTTAGAAGTTACAGGGGGTGGAGGGCACATTTCACCAATTTGGAAGAGTTTCTCGCGCAAACTACTCAGTTTAGAAAAAAAATATGTTAGAAACCTCAATATCACACGTATGGTTAATTTGAAAAAAAAAGAGTTTCAGTTCTAAGTATGGGACATGCCCAAAATGTACTGTTTTTTTTTCTATTTTTTGTATGAATATCTTAATGGGGTTCACAGAATACATCTACTTACCAATTTTCAATAGTAGGTATCGTTCTTATAGTTTCGGAGAAAAGTGCCTGTGACATACGGACGGACAGACAGGTATAACGAATCTACAAAGGTATTTTGCCATTTGGCTACGGAACCCTAAAAATGTTATAAGAGGCATTTGTGAAAGCAATAGTATACAAAATAATTATTGTTGGAATTTCTGTCTGTTTGTCCGTGTGTTTGTGCACGTTAATCTCAGAAATGGCTTATCCGATGTAGTTTTCGCTAATATATTGTAGTAAACATCACTTAACATTTAGTAATTGTGTCAATAGGTTCTTAAACAAAAAAAGTTATGCCAATAAACTAAACAATAAACATGTTATATTCAAAAATGCTGCGTAAAGTCGCTTTTCTAAGCGGACGAAGTCGCGGGCATAGCTAGTATTATAATAAAATCCCTCGTAATAGTTGTCTCGTATTTTCATTTTTAAATATACTTCAATGTTTCAGTTGCTTTACAAAAGAAACGTCGGAAGGGAATCAGAAATAATTCAGAGTGTCATTAAATCTCGCGCAATGCTTTCAATATGAGTTCAAATCGCAAAAGTTTTGAAGCTATTTAATTTAAATCCTTTCAGCAGTTAGCTTTTCGGGACATTCTCTTTGAGTCGAAGTCTGCATTACACTGACAGATTTGTTGTTTGCTCCCCCCACCTGATTAGCGGTCTCAATGTATAGCGACTTACACTGTATACTAACCATCGAGTCTAGTCAATCACTCAGGATCAAGCCTTTTACAACTAAACATTAATTTTACTTACACAGCGTCTGTTTTATGTCATCTGGCTAGTCGTTGAAACAGTGCTCGGCGCATACAAGACACTAAACAGTCTTCATTCCACAGGGGCAATTTCGATGGCGGTGGACGAAGTGAATGAGAAGCTGCTGAGACCAATGGGGCATTCACTAGACTTCGTTGTGGCTGAAACTTATGGGCAAGAAGAAGTTTCTATAAAACAGGTGCGTGCGATAAACCTCTACTTCGGACTTACTAATTTAATACATGTATTCAGTCAGCGTCAGGTCAGCGATAAATTCAAAAGTAGAGTAAGAAATCACACATAGGTATATCCTGCCGTATTAGCCATATAATACGAACGAAAAAAAACTATGTTCTCAAAAAATTCATCAAAAACAGACTTTAATTTAAAATCATATTGGGACGGTCCACCAAATTTTATTAGAGTCTATTAGTAGATATTAGTAGATATATCGTCTGATTACATGAACGCAAATTTTAGTTTTTTGTTCATATTTCAAAAACCGCCGCACTGATTTCGATAAAATTTATATGACCACCTCTGAACTATAATCTACCAACCAAAAAAAGAACCATCTAAATTGATTCACAACTGGATATACAACTGGATTGATAACCTCCTCCTTTTTTGAAGTCGGTTAAAAATAGCATACAAAGAGTGCAAAGATCCTTCCATGCACACCTTTACTCCTCATTTCCACTCTTTTCAACTCTTTTTCTGTGATAAAAAGTCACCGTTGTCCTTTCCTAAGTCTAGTATTTCTGTGCACCAAATTTTAACAATTTAAGTGGCTTAGGCGTTAGGCGGTAACGGACAGAGAGAGCTACTTTCATATATATATAACTCCATATTAGAACACAAATAACGTACCTATTAAACAAAGAAAAAATGATATACTATAGACAATAGTAGATACACGAATTAAATTTATTACCTACCTCTTGATTAAAAAACATATAAAATTTAACAAACCTCCTTTAAAACTATTTGCACTTCATTTTATTTCAGCAAATACAAAAAAGAGCTTCCTATTATGAATACTTAATAATTCAATTATTTTTACCGACAATAAACAAACTTTTATACTAAGTACCTATAACTAACAATATGTATTTAACTTAAGAAAGTAATCAAAGCTTATGAAAATGAAAAACAACACTAAATAACTATGTGTATAACAACAATAAAGAACTATATCACGAAAATACACACGCAAAATAACACTAAACTATAGAATAACGAAAATACACACGCAAACTAATTTTAAAATTAACTACGACAAACCAAAACCACCAAATTACAGCATCCAGATGTACGATCAAAAAATAATGACGAACAAAAAAAGCAATACAATGACACAACTAAAGAAAATAAGTATCTATTTAATTATCTAACCCAAAAACTTAAACATACTAATTTCAAGTCATTTTAATAATCACAAAACCCTGCAACTAACTAACTAAATCGAATTATGATAATGTGATTAGAAAACAAAACAAAACACATTTACACAATTTCACAAAATTATTTACACTAAATTACCGTAAATCCACAGAAAAGCCTCTTATTACTTATTATGAATCTAACTTATTTACGTTTATAGAATTTTAAAACTCCTAAATTACCTATAATATTTAAGAACTTAGAAAATGGTTTAGAAAATGGGTTAAATTATTAATTTTTTGACACTAATTAAAATCTTTATTTTAACATAAAAAAAGCAATCTTTCTTTGAATAGACTTTCCTAAAAAATTTAATAGACTTTAAAAGTATAACTTTTTAAGAAGATTGATAAGACAAAACACCCAGTAAAAAATACACACGAAAATTGCTCATACAATTAACAACGACATTTAATAAAACCTATACTTAAGTACCAACAAATTTTATAGTATCCAAATATACCTATACGAACAAATAATAACAAATCAAAAAATTCTTGACGAATAAAATCAGCAAGCACTAAAATCACCCAACTAAAGTAAATAATTACTCAACAATCTAACCCAAAAACCTAAATATACTATTTATTTCACGTTTTTTTTAAATAATAATAAAATCGTGTAAATCGAATTGAAATCAGTATTCAGTCAATATAAATGAATTTCTAACGAAAATCCTCATATATCAGACGCGTGTGTCACAGTCGTCTGCCCTCACGTGTCTGCCCGTTTGGGTAAGCATACTTAGCGATATTTCCCCTCCACGCCGCGCGTTCCTGCGATGTTCTGCGACGCTAATTAAAATCCCCTAATATAAGTATCCCCGTATAGTTAGAAATTATAAAATTGCTGGAACAAACGTTTATCGACTCCATTTCAAGTGTCTAGATACAAAGTTTCATGGTTTTATCTTCAATAATATTGAACTTCCAGACTTTCACCCCCAATTCCACCCCCGTAGGTACAGTTCGAAACTACAAAACTGCTAAAACATACATTTTATGGTTTCGTGTTAAAGATCTAGACGTAAAGTTTCATAGTTCTTTAACAATGACGAAGTTCTCCATATAAACTTACATCCCATTATTTTAACCCTTTCAACCCTTTTTTCGGAACAAAAGTAGCCTATGTCCTTTCTCGGGATCTATTCTATCTATGTATCAAATTTCATCAAAATCTGTTGGTTGGTTTAGGCGGTAAAGACGGACAGACAGACAGACAGATATATATATATATATATATATATATATACGCTCTAAAAATCGTCTCTGGATGATGAACGCAGTACAATGCTGGTTAGGGATTTAGATTCTTCGTGTCCAAATAGCTGCGCAATACTGTGCTATTATAGGTAGGCGTATTGTTTACCATTAGGTGCTTATTTTGCTCGTCCCATCATTATATAAATATGTACCTATTACAAAATATCTGATGTCTAATATTCAAATTTGACACCCTTCGCTACGTAGCATTTACCTTAGTGTACATATGAAACGTTACGTCCACGTATGTTAATAAACACCTATTCCACCTAAGCTCTTGTTAGATGACAAAGGATTTCTAATGGTACAACACAGAATCCGAAAATAGGTGAAAAATTCCAATTTAGTTTCCCGGTACTTTTTCCAATCGGTCGCAAAATTACTTGGGCGTCGAAGCCCACTCGCTCGTTAGCCATTATTCTTTCACAGGTTCCGAGCACAGATTGAATTCACACAAAGTATAGATAACTGCTAATTTATTTTATTGTTATCTTACTTCTTTTCATTTGCTATTGAATTAATGAAGTCCATTGATGCTGTATAGTAGGGGTACTGTTTTTAAGTAAAAGTGTTAAAATATACAATAGGTACATATTTACTACCTATATAGCGAAAGCACAAGGGATAAAGATTCATCTTATGTCTCCGGGTGTGCACACAGACAGTGCAGTGCTAGGTAATTCAACTCTTCATGTTCCGATAGCTGCGTGACACTGTGCTGTTAGGGGCAGGTGTGTTGTTTACTATACCTATCAGGCACATCTCATGCTCATTCCATCGCTCTAAATTGTTTAATTAGCCTCAGTTGTCCCACTGCTGGGCAAAGGCCTCTGATATACAAAAAAATGTATTATGCAGTCCGAGCATTGAATAGTTTTACCTTAAGTACCTACTCATAAAGTTCTTAAGTTCTCATTGTGTCATTAATTACAGAAAATGTGTAATTGTATTGACTGCAAAAGGTACATCAAAAATCTTTTATATCATGGATTTTGTAAACAAAAATATTTCGCAGGTAATCTATTAACTTTAAGTAAAAATATTTTATCTCGTCATTTATAAATGGTCAATTACCTCATTTATGATATAAAGTTTTGTTATTGTCTATTTCACTGTTAAATTAAAAGTACCGTCACTGCCCATATTAAAGTACAAGAATACATGAATTGAAAAAAACTAACGCAATTGTTTCAAATTTTCTGTAACGTAATATGTTTACAACTGAAGAACCAACTGAAAATCCCATTATACGTCTAAGATACTGCAACTACTCGTAACAAAATAGTTGGTAACTATAAAACGGCTGAACCGAGCTTGTGGCTTATAAGAAAGAATTCGTCCAACGTTCACCTTTGAAACAAAAAATCTAAATCAGTATTGGTCCATCCTTTAGGGTGGTACGATGCCACAGACAGACACACACAGAGAGAGACACGGCACATTCATAACACCTCGTCATTATCAGATAATTTATGACTTACACCGACGATTGCTTGAATTTTCTATCTAGCAAGAGGCAGACTACTACCATATTAGGACCGTATGTAAATTACCTACGTTTTAGTATGGATATGCTTCCTATGAACACATTGTATGCACGTTTTCCGATGTCCGAATAACGGCGTCAAATTACGGATGCCGACGCCAGACCGACCATAAAACCTTAGTCGTGAGTGTCCAACTGTTTTAAACGACAAATTGACAGATCTATGTGTCCAAAATTTTAATCAGGCTTGTTTAATTCTCTAGCAAACTTGATATTCGTTAAAAATCTAAGCGCTACTAGTCATATTAGCCTTTTTATAGAAACACATTTTTACAAACTAGGAAGCACAACAAATATTAAAAACAAAATAGAAACTATAAAAATGTATGAATGTGTGATGAAAACTAATACGAGTATATACTTATAATAAGTGACGATGAATATGCCATCCTTGGGATTCCCTGTCATTCAGGGATGACAACTGGATGAAACGGTTGAATTAAAAACGAAAAAAAAACATAATTACGTTAATGATATTGTAAAAAATATATAATACTTACACGTAATCCCAAACAGTGTCAAGAATTGTTGAACGAAGTCGATGAGTTCTGTACATGGACGGAGGGAATGAGGACAAAACCATCTAAATGTCATTGTCTTTGTCTGGGTAGAAGAAATACCAAATATACGTCTTACGATCCGGGACTCTCCATAAGTGGCCAAGGAGTTGCCACAATTGCAGAGGCAGTGCCTTTCAAATTTCTTGGTAGAAAGATAGATCACAAAGGACGTACACCATCATTAGAGGTGGTTGTTGAAAATTTCATGAACAACCTCAATAAGGTAGACCAGCAGCCTATCAGCAATATCAAAAAAGCATGGATATATGACAACTACCTCACATCACGTCTCACTTGGCCTTTCCTAGTATATGACATCGGTAAAACTCTCCTGGCAAAGCTAGATGCCAATGTCATAAAGATATTGAAGTCATGGTTCGGATTGGCACATCCGGCTGATCCCTCTACTCTTTTAGGGATCACAATAGTTTTGGGCTGAAACTAAAGAAACCGTCTGAACTTTACAAACACCTAAGAGTTACAAAAACGCATGTTTTGGGAAAGTCGCAAGACAAATTAACATCTCTCCCAAAAGACAAAATTGCTTCAGACCTGGAATCTAGACTTCAATTCCATAAACAATTTATGGCAGGTGCACAAGTAAATACTGCTGGGTTGGGTGCGAGAAAAAAAGGAAGACCGAGACATGGTAAAAACCTTTCTACAACAAGACGAAAATGACGGTTACAAAGTGCACGCTATGAATTTAGAAATGCAAAGTGAGTGGTTAACCATAGGTGAGTTCTGTATCCCATTAGCTCTAAAATGGCGCACCTTGATCTATGACTGGTCCCCTGCCTTATTAAAATTTTATCTAAATGCATTCCAAATGACCCTCCTGACCAGAGTAACTTGGTAAGGTGGGGAAAAAGCCTCTGAAAAATGTTGCTATACTTGTGGAGAGGCGATATGTACAGCAAGGCACATATTGGTGGGATGCAAGGTGCTCCTTAATGGGGGTCATTACTCACGGCGTCATGACAGAGTACTTGAAATCATACGTGAAGCCATGAGCCTTTCGGTAGCTAGAGCCCAAAAGGGATTGACGACAAACAACAGACAAATTAACTTTGTAAAAGAAGGCTCAACTTCAAACTCCAGGAACAAGCCTTACTCAATCCTGGGTACAGCACCTGATTGGACTATTTTAATGGACACGTATGAAAAGCACTACAAAATCCCAGAGGATGTGGGTGTTTCGTCATCCAGACCGGACATTTTCCTTTTTCTAGAGCTACGAAACGCATAGTCCTTGTAGAACTTACCGTACCGTGGGAAACTAATATACCTAAAGACCACGCGATGAAACAAAATAAGTATTACGACCTCCTAAACGAATTAACAAAAACGGCTATGTAGTTAGTTTATACGCTGTAGAAGTGGGAGCGAGAGGTATACCGGCAAAATCTCTCTATAACCTGCTGAAAGACCTTGGCTTATCCAGAGGTGCTGTAAGTTCTATACTAGAACGTGTATCTAAAGCTGCACTAGTAGGCTCATATCAGATTTGGCTGGGCAGGAGAGAAAACGAGTGGTGAAGGTGAGTGTTGATGTACGTCAGAAAGGGCCCCTTAAACCTACGCCCGAGTCACAAGTCTCGGGAACTACTCAGTTTTTCTCTCTCTGCCACACGATGGACCCGGCACCCGCACGGTGAATCCATGGAATGCTAAGAAGATCGTCTCAAACAAAAATGACAGCCCGGAGAGACGGGATGACGCTGGAAAGACAGATGGCTGGTGGAAAAGACATCTGACGGATGGAAAGACATCTGACTGTTGGAAAGACAGCCGAGGGTGAAGGCCTAGCAAGCCAAGCCCGGGAATTAAATCGCTAAAAGTCCAAATAAGAATAATACCCTGGGACAGTCCGAGAGGCGGGGCGGAAGATCTGTTCACCGTGTGATAGTAATGACGACCCTGGCGCGAATACGGACTTGAGATGCCCTGTGTGCGGGAAAATTTACAAGAGACGAGCCTGGTACCAAAAGCATTTAAAGACACATGATGGTGTTGAAGCACGACAGCCGTCGGTCAGTACTTCGACAAACACTATGGATAGAGTTGACCCTCATATATCCCAAGGTGAACCATCGAGTGAAAACTACCAGGAGTCCATTGTCATCAGGACACGTCTTGGCATTCCCAGTTTAAAAACTCTACCTGGAAAGTTCATGACGAAAACTTGGCGATCGTATTAGAACATCCTGGGCCAAAACAAGACCTAAACAGCCAAGTAGAAACTTTCCAGGACACCATATATACATACTTCTCGGAACATTACCCACCATCAACTTGTTATGCTCAAAATAGCAAGGAAAATATGTTCAAAATGAAATTGCGGAGGAAGAAAAGAGAGTTAATAAAACGTCTTCGTGTAGCTAAAACCATGGGCGATAACCATCTAAGTCACCAACTGTCCAGGGCTCTAAGATCAATCCTTAAATTAATACAAGGAATATCGCTTCAAATTAGTAAAAATCGTGATAATTTTAACAGAGCTAAACACGAAGTAGACTTTGATAAAAACCCTTTTCAATACTCCAAAAATATTTTCAGGGAGCAAAATGGAAAGCTTATCTTGACTAACGCGCAAATTTACGATCACTTTAAAAGCACATACGAAGTGCCTAAACGCGGGAGTTCGTACGTAGAACCAAACATCCAAAGACCTAATGATCCTCTGACAGGCTTTCAAGGCACCCCACCTAGTGAAGAGGAAGTAAACTATCAAATTAAAAAGAAAACTACTAAATCAGCTCCTGGCCCAGATGGCATTCCTTACATAGTGTATAAAAGTGTCCATCAGTTCGTAAACATATCTTGAATATATTCATTAAGATCTGGTCAAGAAAGCAAGTCCCAGTAGCATTTGGAAGAGCAATTTTTGTCCTCATCCCTAAAAAGCAGGAAGTAACTCATCCCAAAGACACCAGACCGATAGCCCTAACCAATACAATTTCTAAAATCTTTTTCAGTATTTTGCAAACAAAATGACCACATTTATGACCAGCAATAGGTATTTCAGGCCCAATCACCAGAAAGGGTTCTTGCCTGGTATTTCTGGATGCCTGGAACACAATACATTACTAGCAGAAAGTTTGAAAGATGCCAGAACACATGAGAGGCAAATTACAGTCTGCTGGATAGACCTAGAGAACGCGTTTGGTTCTGTCCAGCATGAACTTATGATATTTGCCCTAAAATGGTATAACTTTCCTGCTGAAATTATTGACATAATTAATTCTTATTATTGCCACTTAAAATTCGTCATAGCAGTAAACAAGGAATACACAAAACCACTTGAATACAATGTAGGACTATTCCAAGGTGCTGCTTATCACCAATAGCATTTAATATAGTTATAAATATTTTAGTAGACAAATTAATATCCCGTGAAAAGAAATGGGGCTACCGGTTTAAAATCAACAATAAGTACACTGAGTCAATCTTGGCCTTTGCGGACGACCTTGCAATACTTACACGTAATCCCAAACAGTGTCAAGAATTGTTGAACGAAGTCGATGAGTTCTGTACATGGACGGAGGAATGAGGACAAAACCATCTAAATGTCATTGTCTTTGTCTGGGTAGAAGAAATACCAAATATACGTCTTACGATCCGGGACTCTCCATAAGTGGCCAAGGAGTTGCCACATTGCAGAGGCAGTGCCTTTCAAATTTCTTGGTAGAAAGATAGATCACAAAGGACGTACACCATCATTAGAGGTGGTTGTTGAAAATTTCATGAACAACCTCAATAAGGTAGACCAGCAGCCTATCAGCAATATCAAAAAGCATGGATATATGACAACTACCTCACATCACGTCTCACTTGGCCTTTCCTAGTATATGACATCGGTAAAACTCTCCTGGCAAAGCTAGATGCCAATGTCATAAAGATATTGAAGTCATGGTTCGGATTGGCACATCCGGCTGATTCCTCTACTCTTTTAGGGATCACAATAGTTTTTTGGCTGAAACTAAAGAAACCGTCTGAACTTTACAAACACCTAAGAGTTACAAAAACGCATGTTTTGGGAAAGTCATAAGACGAATTAATTACATCTCTCCCAAAAGACAAAATTGCTTCAGACCTGGAATCTAGACTTCAATTCCATAAACAATTTATGGCAGGTGCACAAGTAAATACTGCTGGGTTGGGTGCGAGAAAAAAAAAGGAAGACCGAGACATGGTAAAAACCTTTCTACAACAAGACGAAAATGACGGTTACAAAGTGCACGCTATGAATTTAGAAATGCAAAGTGAGTGGTTAACCATAGGTGAGTTCTGTATCCCATTAGCTCTAAAATGGCGCACCTTGATCTATGACTGGTCCCCTGCCTTATTAAAATTTTATCTAAATGCATTCCAAATGACCCTCCTGACCAGAGTAACTTGGTAAGGTGGGAAAAGCCTCTGAAAAATGTTGCTATACTTGTGGAGAGCGATATGTACAGCAAGGCACATATTGGTGGGATGCAAGGTGCTCCTTAATGGGGTCATTACTCACGGCGTCATGACAGAGTACTTGAAATCATACGTGAAGCCATGAGCCTTTCGGTAGCTAGAGCCCAAAGGGATTGACGACAAACAACAGACAAATTAACTTTGTAAAGAAGGCTCAACTTCAAACTCCAGGAACAAGCCTTACTCAATCCTGGGTACAGCACCTGATTGGACTATTTTAATGGACACGTATGAAAAGCACTACAAAATCCCAGAGGATGTGGGTGTTTCGTCATCCAGACCGGACATTTTCCTTTTTCTAGAGCTACGAAACGCATAGTCCTTGTAGAACTTACCGTACCGTGGGAAACTAATATACCTAAAGACCACGCGATGAAACAAAATAAGTATTACGACCTCCTAAACGAATTAACAAAAAACGGCTATGTAGTTAGTTTATACGCTGTAGAAGTGGGAGCGAGAGGTATACCGGCAAAATCTCTCTATAACCTGCTGAAAGACCTTGGCTTATCCAGAGGTGCTGTAAGTTCTATACTAGAACGTGTATCTAAAGCTGCACTAGTAGGCTCATATCAGATTTGGCTGGGCAGGAGAGAAAAACGAGTGGTGAAGGTGAGTGTTGATGTACGTCAGAAAGGGCCCCTTAAACCTACGCCCGAGTCACAAGTCTCGGGAACTACTCGAGTTTTTCTCTCTCTGCCACACGATGGACCCGGCACCCGCACGGTGAATCCATGGAATGCTAAGAAGATCGTCTCTTGGAGGTAAGATTTGGAGATTTGATTTCTAGGATCATAATTGGAAAGAAAATAAAAGTGGTCAAGTGCGAGTCGGACTCGCCCATGAAGGCTTCTGTAGCAGCAAGTAACATAATATAAAAGTTCTTGTAGTTCGTTGTTACTTAAAGTAGTGTTTTAACAATCGTCACTTTATGACGTATTAAAATAAAACTACTTACTAGATCTCATTCAAACCAATTTTCGGTGATAGTTTACATGTACATTATACACTTTTTTTATTATTGTCCTTCTCTTATTTTAGAAGTTACAAGGGGAACACACTTTTTACCACTTTGGAAGAGTCCCTTGCGCAAACTATTCAGTTTAGAAAAAAAAAATGTTTTGAACCTCAACATTATATTTGATGACCTATCTATAGATATCCCACACGTAGAAAGTTTTTGAGTTTCAGTTCTAAGTACTTATGGGAAACCCCTAAACTTTTTTTTTTCTATTTTTTGTATCAAAATCTTAATGCGGTTTACAGATTACATCTACTTACCAAATTTCAATAGTATAGCTTTTATAGTTTCGGAGAAAAGTTGCTGTGACATACGGACGGACAGATAGACAGACAGACAGACATGACGCATCCATAAGGGTCCCGTATTTTGCTACGGAACCTTAAAATATACTGTCTCTAGCATTTTCTGTACGTAAGAACGAGAAAAGTAGGTGAGAGACAGAGACGGCTCAAGTTCGCTTAACTTTTTGAAAGCTACACACACATCCACTAAACTCAGTGAGAGTGACGCTAGAGAACCTGGCTGCAATCCAATGGACATTACCTAATACGAGGGTCAAACTTTAAGTTCTTAGAACTGGCCACTTATAAACAATATAATAAAAAAATAATTCTATAATTTGAAAATAGAACTCTTTGCCAATATTACTGAGTATATACTTCATTCATTTGTCATTTGTTTTACGATTTAGCGGCAAATTGAAAATTGTCTGTGTCACGTCAACATGAATTTAACACGAGAAAATTTTCGTACAATGATTTTTTATGACTTTCGATGTCATTTAAGTCAACAAGAAAGTTATGATAGACTACGATTGGCCTTTCACGATGAAGCCCCATCTCGTGCGACTGTTTACAACTGGTTTAATGAGTTTAAACGTGGTCGCACTAATCTCACTGATGATTTACGTGAGGGACGGCCTTCTACGGCGACGACTGAAGATAACATCTGTGTTGTGCGGCGTATGATAGAGACTGACAAAAGAGTGACCTATCAGCAGATTCGGACAAGCTTAGGCATCGGTATGAGTCAAGTGCACAAAATCCTACACAAACATTTAGCGGTCAGGAAGCTTTGCGCCCGGTGGATACCTCATAATTTGACTGAGGCTCAAAAACTCCATCGTGTGGATTGGTGCCGTAAAATGATTGAAAGATTTAACGGAGGTGACTCAAATGCTGTGTTCGACGTACTAACAGATGACGAAAGCTGGATTTACTGTTATGATCCTGAAACCAAAAGACAATCTGCTCAGTGGGTGTTTCCTTTCGAGGAGTTGCCAACTAAAGTGAAGAGAGATCGAAGTGCGGGAAAAAAATGGTGGCCTCGTTCTTTGGAAGGATAGGTCATTTCGCAACAATTGTGTTAGAGGATCAAAAACAGTTTCTGCAGAATGGTACACTACCAATTGTTTGCCACTTGTCTTGGAAAAAGTTCGAGAGAAACGACCTCGCAGTAGGATCCTCCTTCACCACGACAACGCCTCATCGCACACCGCCAAGCGAACGATCGACTTTTTGGCGACATCAAACGTTGAATTACTGGGTCACCCGCCGTATAGCCCCGACCTCGCGCCTTGTGATTTTTATTTATTTTCAAAATTAAAGAAAACTTAAAGGAAAGCGGTTTATGAATGCTGACTGGCTGCGTATCGCGATGCCATTGAAGAGACCCCTAAGGACGAGTGGGCAAAGTGCTTTTCCCAGTGGTTCCATCGCATGCAGCGGTGTATTGACGTGAATGGACAATATTTTGAAAAGATATAATAAAACCAATAACTGGCTAATGTAATCAGTTTTTGATTTTCTAAGAACTTTCAGTTTGACCCTCGTATCTCTAGTAAACCGTTTGGGAAATTAATTAATTACCGCAATCAATCTGTTGCATATCTACGGTTCGCAAATTAGTAGGCATGATCTCCTACGCTCAGTACCCACTTGAACGTCCGTGTCGCCGCGCTCGACCACTCTCAACTGTCCGGCCGCTAGACAGATATTTATGGAAGCAAAACGCCTCTTCCGTTGCAAACAAAAAGATATATAACTAACTAAGTACCACAGCTACACCAAAAAAAAAAATACAACAAAACAGCTAAAACTATATAGAATAAATATAAGAAAGAATTTATAGTAAATATTAGATTATATATGTACGAAAAAAAAGTTTTACCTCGACAATCGAATTGATTTTCAACAAATTTTTCTTTCTACCAAGTTTTTGTGCAAGACGATCGCAATTTACACCAAATCGACCTATGTTAAATTAAACTAGATTATATAAGCTTTTTTTTGATACCGATATGTATTTACGTCGAATATCCGTGCAGCCACAATAAACCAAAACAAACTGTCTTCTCGCTTACAAATTTCGACGCCTTCTCAGGTAGCGAAATGACGGCAATATGGCCGGTTTATGGCGCGTACACACATCTGTTTGCCCTTGGTCGATACCGGGCTGGTTCTATTTTGTGGTGGTTAATTTATTTGGGTATGTCTATAATATTTGAACTTGTGGGAACAGTTTAGATGCTTATTGTATTTTAAATGTAATCATTATAATTATTATTTTGGTTGTTATTGAAAATATAATTTTGTGACATATGTAAATGTGTAGGTACCTAACTCGTTTTATACCAATTAATTATCATATAGTATCATTTAATCTAGCTGCTACGGATTATATATATTATTGAAATAACAAACATTTTTTACACTTTTTAATAAATAAGTAAACTTAAATGACGTCAAAACATTCAGGAGATATATTTTTCTGTACACAGTTAAAATTACGCTTTTATAACAAAAATCTAAACATTACTAAAGCATTACACAAATACAAATAGACATTTCACAAAAAATACACAAACACAAAATATTTTTTAAACAGACAGTTTTAAACTCTTACTTTTTACACTACTAAATATATACACATAAATTACACACAGAAAGATATTATTATTATTCTCGTATTTTATTATCTAATTATTTTTTACAGTGAATTTACAAAATACAAGTATAATGCGTATCCAAGAATCCACTGCCTTCTGTATCCGACTCATAATCCAACCGTCTAGCGAGAGCCTCTTATGATGTTAGTTCACCCTCTTTGGTCGTTTGCCGAAACGACTATCGGGACAACAATCGTCGAGTCAAAGGCCCACATGGCAGGTACCTCGTCAGCCAAGTCAAGGTACTTGCCGATCATACCACAAATAAGGCATATTTGAAATGCCTTATTTGTGGTATGCCTTGAAGCAACCCTCGATACAGAGGTTGGTTGTTCGCATTCCTCGCACTTCCAACTTGTCCTCGTTTTTTTGGGACACAAACAACAACAAGTGTATCTCGAGCCTGTTTTTACTGGAAAATGGTTGTGCTCTAGTACCGGTCGGGATTGTGTCTTGTGTCGTGCATTACGTCGTACTGTCGTCGTCGTTACCTGTCCCGTCGTGCTCGATCTTATACACAAACGTCGGCATTCAGTGGTCAAATCTATTTGTCTGTGTCTCTTCAGTAGATCTTCCGCCAACACAGTACGAAACTTACGATGTGATATATTCCGGTGAGCACTGGAATATATCACAAAGCAGTTAAAAAGCGCTGCGTTGTATAATCGACGGAAGAGTTTTTTGTACCAAACTCTGTTCCTTAGTCGTTCCATGGGTTGAGCAGACAAAAATTGATCTTTCCTGTCCACTCCCCCCATGGTCTTGTTATAGTCGAGTACTATGCTTGGTTTGTAAGTCAGTCTATTGTATTTGTCCGTAGTTCCAATAAATAGGCTATGGTATGTCGAGATCATACTAACCAGATTAGCATCTCGCCATACCATAACCGACAAATCGGAACAGTATGTGGCCACTACTTCACCTAGTCGAAGATCAGTTTTTGTCAATGTCTTGACTGAGTCCGGTACAAACTCCCGATTCAGTCGTAGTGTCCCAAAACAATCAGTTCTATTCTTCTTCAAGTATCGCAATAATAATGGACTATTATAAAAATTGTCCATTATTAAAGTATGTCCGCGGTGAAGCAGAGGCTCGATCAAGTCGAACACAATTTTGGCCGTAGCATTGGTTGGGCGGTCATCGTTGGTAGTAATGGTCGTTGGGCGATCATCGTTGGTATTTGGTCTATTAGGTCCGTCACTTCCGTCAGTCATCACGTCGTTGGGCCCGTCATTGTCAGGTCTGCCAGTCGTTACATTCTCGTCAGGTTGAGTGTTTTGTCCGTCATTGTTACTAAAGTTTGCTGTCGCTGTCGGTTTGTCTTTTCCAGCGTATACAATAAACTTCCAGAGATAGCCACTAGAAGACTCACACAACTCGTATGTCTTCACTCCGACTTGTGCAGCCTTTGACGAGATTTTTTGAGCAAAACTCAGTCTTCCGTGCCACTTCAGCAGCGACTCGTCAATGGCTATCTCTTGCGAAGGCATGTATAGACCGGAAAACTTGTCGTTGAAAAAGTCAATCACTGGTCGTATTTTGCACAGTCGAGTCGTGTCTGTTAGTGTTTGGCTATTAACGAAATGGAGCATCGTTTTAGCAATAAATAACGATTGTAAGACATTATCCTTGCAAAGTACTGTAGGGTGCCGAAACCGTTAAAGGTAAAATAGGCCTCTTCTTCCGGCAAAGGATAAAGTCCTTGCAATATTTGAATTGCTAAAACGCGACCATTTCGTTTCTGTCAGTCGGAGTCCATCGGTTGAGACGAGAGTGAAGAGGTATCCTTTCCTGCTCTTGCAATAAGGATATCTTTTGCACTGCGTACCGGTTCGTCTCTGTACACAAGAGGTCAATGAAGTTAACATCGAACATCTTGTCAAACACATCGGTAGGTCGAGTCTGGTCTGTTACCTCAAAAGTCGGTCCCGACGATTCCGTGAAAATCTCACGTCGTCCGCGGAAAGTCGTTCTGTCTTTGCTCCAATTAAAAGTGTAACAGTCGTCGTCACACAAAATATCGCGTAGGGCCTGGTCGTTTGCATCATCTTCCGTCTGTAAAACTGCAGCTTGAAACGCTGTCAAGTCGTTAGTACAAGCTGGTTCAGTCGCATCAAAATCTTTAGTCGGGAGGCACATGTCGTCACAGTCACTACTTAAGTCGTCATCACTGTCGCACAGTCGCAACCATCCATCCACCACAGACTCGAAATTTTGTCGTTTACACCTGAAAAAATCGTAAGATAAGACAAGAAATCCGTACTGATATGATAGTATGAATGAGTACCAGATAATTTATAATTACGTATTGCTGTAGTGCCCGTAGTAGCGGATGGCTTTGGAAGTGGAGGGCGGCGCGATGGTGATTTCGGCATCAACCTCTAATAAAGTGAAAAATAAATTTAATACAAATAATGATCAACACAATTATCAATTACATGAATAATTATAATATAATTAATCTAATCAGATTCCGAACAGCTCCTCTCAAAACAATTTTTTTTTGTAGGCCTTTCTAAGTGTTTTTTTAAGATTAAACCTAGTTGAAGGCCTACTTGGGGAGCTGCTCGGAGAGTTAGGGAGGGTATCGGCTTCCGACGTACTTATATCTACTGGCCAATTCAGCGCCACTTCGTTGACTGCAACAAACATATTTTTATTACAAACAAAGTTATATTGTGACTGACTATGATTGCAATCCTGACAAACAGCAAATTACTTACTTGGTTCGTCTTTAATGTTTTCGACCGACGAGGATGAGCGACGCTCTGTAACATAAAGGATTAGATTTAGCAAATACTAAACAAACTATCAATTATTAAAGAAGACAACGAGAAATAATCATCTCACCGATAGCACGACAGAGGCCGGACGACGTCGACGGCTCTGGCTCTCGCTCAGCTAGGCGATGCTCTTTAACAAAAAAAGATTAGATGTAGCAGATATTAAAACCAACAAATTAATGAAGAAGTCAACGAGAAATAATCATCTCACCGACAGCACGAGAGAGGCCGGACGACGTCGACGGCTCTGGCTCCCACTCTGCTTGGCGATGCTCTTTAACAAAAAGATTAGATGTAGCAGATATTAAAACCAACAAATTAATGAAGAAGTCAACGAGAAATAATCATCTCACCGACAGCACGAGAGAGGCCGGACGACGTCGACGGCTCTGGCTCCCACTCTGCTTGGCGATGCTCTTTAACAAAAAGATTAGATGTAGCAGATATTAAAACCAACAAATTAATGAAGAAGTCAACGAGAAATAATCATCTCACCGACAGCACGAGAGAGGCCGGACGACGTCGACGGCTCTGGCTCCCACTCTGCTTGGCGATGCTCTTTAACAAAAAAGATTAGATGTAGCAGATATTAAAACCAACAAATTAAAGAAGAAGTCAACGAGAAATAATCATCTCACCGACAGCACGAGAGGCCGGACGACGTCGACGGCTCTGGCTCCCACTCTGCTTGGCGATGCTCTTTAACAAAAAAGATTAGATGTAGCAGATATTAAAACCAACAAATTAAAGAAGAAGTCAACGAGAAATAATCATCTCACCGACAGCACGAGAGAGGCCGGACGACGTCGACGGCTCTGGCTCCCGCTCTGCCGGGTGATGCTCTGTAACAAAAAAGATTAGACGTAGCAGATATTAAACAAACAAGTAATTAAAGATTAAAATGAATAATGCTATTTTATTACCATGAAACATGGTGGGAGGACCTTGCATAATGCAAGAGACCCGCTCCGGTGAGATCTTTCTGTAAAATAAAAAGTAATATAAAAAATAAAAAACTAATGATCAATACGTGTGAAAATGTCGCATCAGTAGGCATCTGATAAAATTATTAGATTCTTAAAATTTATGTACTTTGTTTGCCGTTTGCGCGGTGGTGCACCCGGAATGAGCATCCGCTCTAAATGTGCCTCACGCTTCCGAGCCACCAGCTCCTGCCGCGCTTCCGCCGACAAAGCCCCAATATGTCGCCGGGTAGCTTGCCGCTCCACCCGGATTTTTCTGAAAAAAAAAAATATGCGTAAAACATATTTATGTGTATGTATTTAGAAAAAAATCTACTTTTTAAAAAAAATCACGTACGCTTCTATGCCTCGGCCTCTTCCACGGCCTCGGCCTCTTCCTCGTCCACGTCCACGTCCAGCACCAGTACCGTCAATATTTCCGTTATCGGACCTGAACAACACAAAACTGTACTTGAAACATCTCTAATTTATTATTTTTGTCAGCTCAATAAATAAAATAAACCAAAATAAAATAACTAGCAATGAAAACCCCCCTTTTTTATTTGTGAATTAATTTAATACGAACACTAAAAGCCCATGAAATAAAATAAACCAAATAAAATTAAATAACCTAGCAACGTAAACCCAACTCGACCATCATCCCGACCATTTGTCTGTACGCACCATAATTTAAGTGCATGTCGTAAACGTTCCGGGCAACAGTCGCGGTAAACACAAAAAAATGGCGGAGCACAAATAGTAAATTGTAAAATACTCACTTGCTTCGTTACATTTAAGTCGTAGAAATATATTTATAGAATTATATTAATATTTTTAACGTATTACAATGAATTATTAAATAAAATATAGAGTAAATTACACGAAAACCCTGAAGTAAATATGGCGTCCAAACACAATCCAAACACTACGATGTTTTCCATGGCGATTTATCCTCATTTTACGTTTTAAACGTAAGATATGTATAGATATTCGTGAAGCATGAATCCTAAGGATACTTTTGATATATAACACTAGTACACAAGGATAATAATTAAATAATACTTACATCGTAAACACTGAGGCACTTCGAGTAAACAAACACTTCACGACCGTACTTTTTAAATATTTTTTTTTGTATCTTTTGAGTTGCCCTTGTTGGAAATTAAATACTAATAGAAGCAAAATTTAATATAGAGTCATCTAGCGTCAATAGTTGGAAGTTTTTCAATATTAGAACAGACTATAACGTATTTTAAGACGGCCGGTCAGTTGGGCATCAAGTGTGGCTCGAACGTACAACGCTACTTTGAAAAAGGCATCAGGCGCGGCCTGGACGTTCAAGTGGGTACCAATTTTCTTGACAATTGTAGGTTCAAATTATATACATAGCTAAAATTATAATGTTATTAAGGTTTTTTTGGGTTTCATCATACTATTTCCTATTCTGAAGTTTTAAATATTTAAGTCCTCGCTCCATGACACTGATACTAAAATATGTAGAGAGGTATATAAATTTTATAATGTAATAAATTTTTAATGTAAGTACACAATTTTTGTACTGGTAGGACTCTTAGGAGAGTCCGCCTGGGGAAGTACCACACCTTTGCCAGTTGTTCTACAGCCAAGCAGTAATGTGCAAGCTTTGAAGGGTAAGTAAGGTTTCCAGAGAAATTACAGGGCTTTGAGATATAAAATCTTAAATCTGCGGGTGACGAGCGCAGTGCAGTGCTACGTAAAGATTTGGACACTTCACATTCCAATAGCTGCACTATCGTTACTGTGCTGTTATGTGGCAAGCATGTTGCTTACCATCAGGCACATGTCTGCTCGTCTCGTCATACTTTATTTAAAAAAAATAAGTAAAATAGAATAGATATTATAACTATCATACTGCGTTAACCATAGGAACACTAGAGCACTCATGTAAGGTCCTTACTTTTAGTTATGTAGATAAATAACGTTATATATCATATATCATAATTATAATTATTGTAAAGTGACCTGTTTACAGGATAAATTGTAAGAATTGTATAAAATGACGTTTCTAAGTGCACTGTATGTGTTGACAGAATAAAATTATTTGATTTGATTTGATCATAAAGTCATCGATCTGATCGGTATTTGTTTACCGTTTGCGATATTTCGAATTTTGACATAATTTATACTAATCTATAGATAGTATAGGTAAAGTCACCTACGAGACAAACCTACGAGAAACGTGTTCTCGAATGAAGATAAACGTAGTGCAGGACACACAAAGACTAGATGGAGTGACAATATACGAAAACGAAAAGCGGAAGAAACGGAGCAGAATGGCAAACTATGGGAGAGGCTTATATCCAACAGTGGACTAGGATAGGCTGAAGATGATAATGATGATCTAAACTTACATATGTATAAAAGACATAAATCTACCCACCAACAACATTAAGATATTATGGAAGTGGTAACTGCCCCGAATGGCGTGCCCTGTAGTCTAAATCGTTTTATTGAATTAATTTGTCTCTTCTTTGCAATTAATCTTGACATAAATTCTCGTAATGAATCACTGTTACTATTTCAGGAATAACAGATGCATTATGCATTTTGATTGCGTTCTGTGAGATTTATACGGCTGCATATAATATGTTGCTACGGCCCCATGTTTTATCTTCTCAACTTATCAAAGCCACCCATATGCGTCCCACTTCTGGGCTCGGGTTACACGCAGCCCAGTTTATCTTCTCACTCCTGGGACTCGAGCTTTTCTCGCACAAAGAGAAAGTCAAAGCCACAATCCACTATACTGCTCAAGTACGGGTTGGTGGCTGACGCTTGTCTTTGAGATATCTTCTTGGAATAGAGCGTTTACAATATTTTCCTTCACTAATAAAGCTAGTGGCTATGACAATCTCGTACATTTGCCAATAGAAAACTACTCATAAGTGCAAACAATCTTAAATGTGTCAAAAATGTGATTTTGCCATTATTATCTGGCTTTTTGCGGGTTTTGTTAGTTTAATTTGTCTTTAAAGAATTCAAACACTACTTTTTCTGAATCAATTCAATAACGATTTTTTCTTTTGTAGTCAATACAAGAAAAATTGAACAAAAACAAAATCATTCGGAGGTGCCTATTCAAGGGCCGAACCCACGTCCCGATTGAAACGGGCGATCTCTCTATCTTATCTGTAGTAACTTTACTCGTTAAAGTAACGGTTACCATTTGCATATTGCTAACGTAGCATATCGATGCAATAGACACACTTTATCTTATCATAATATTGTTTTGGCTTCTTTTCTGTTTTTTTTTAAAATAATATTTGTGTACAAATCACACACAACACCATCTGACCCCAAACTAAGCAAAGCTTGTACTATGGCAGCCAGATAGCTGATATAACACTTACATAGTTTTAAATACATGTTTTGTTTTCTTATTTTACGATACTAATATGTGTTTTTGAAAAACACTGACGTTTTTAGAAAAAGTTTTACTAAACTACGATTTCGTGCAGATTACTGAAACAATTCTGTAATCTGTGCGATTTCAGATTACTGTTCAAATTGAATTCAAACGACGTTAAATTGGCCTAACTTATAGTCATGTGTTCTTTATAATATAAGCAGTCTTATTGAATAGTAAATTGCTCCTTTCTGTATCAAAAAGTAACACACTAAACAGATTTAGGTCGCCAATAATGTGCCCACCCTCTGCGCGTAGCTTGACGTATTGTCCTAATGCATAAAATGGAAATCTCGGGTTCCGTGTTTCCACTTAACAGTTCGTATGTAGGCGCGTTATCCGTGTTAATATGTTTTATGTAAATCCGGGAAGTATCAAACAGCCGCTTATAGCTCAAACGTTTTAGGCACATATCCTCTCGAGTAAATGAGCCGTGTATAGAGGTCGCAAAGACGAGGCATTGACTTTTTTATTGCTAGGCAACAATATGAAAATAGCTGTAAATACTATACATACTATACTGGTAACCTGTGATTTTGCCCACGGTTCCAATTCCTGTAATTTCCCGGTGCTGAAAATTAGTACCTATCTCTATATGTGTTATTCCAGACCCAGACTCAATGTATGTGTTCAAATTTAATGTCGATACGTTCAGCCGTTGTGATGTGACTGACCAACAAACATCCAAATATCCAAACTTTCGTTTTCTAATTTTAGTAGAATATAGGCTGACACGGAACGCCTGGTCAAGCTTAAAGAGTGGCGTTCTACTTATCATTTTTAACAACTATGGCTACTATGGCGTGCTGCGTGCTTGCATCGCTACTATATTAACTATACCTGTCTAACTTTATTTCATCTTTTTCTCCATCCTTCGGTTGTCTGGAACAGATCGCTTTTAGTGATAAGGTCACCATTTGTTTCACTAGCTTTAAGGATATGTCATTTTATTTATTGTTTTTTTTTTTGTATTGTGGACAATAAAAGTATCTATCCATCTATTGCGTGTCGTGGAGTCCTAATTGCGGTAACGTCCGATATTATTAGAGCGTGAGCTTGTAGGTTCGATCCCGTTTCCACTTTTGAGTATTTTTTCATGGATAAAAAACATGGCGAGGAAACCAGCATCTTTCGAGGACATTTGTAAACCGACAAGCAGTACCAACCAACATGCGTGGCCAGCATGGTGGATTATGCCTTTGCTTTGGCCTTTGCTTTCTCTTATTGAGAGGATTCGAGTCCCAGCTAAGGGAACATGATGTGGACGCTTAAGCTTGTTTAAGTCTCAACTCTGCAGAAGTAACACCATAGCAGCAAAGATCACAAAATAAATAATTGTCTGTTACATACATATCTTCGAGCAGTTCTGCATTTCTGCGTTCAGTCTATTTAATAAAAGTTGCTTATAATGATGATTAGAACGAGACTATTTCGCATATTATAGGGGTGTGATGTGTGACCCTGTACAGTACGTACAAAACTGTAATAGGTACCCCAGTACAATTGAATCTTGCACCTTTCGACACGAAGACGCTTTGACTCGAACCCTGATGAGATGAAAGTCCGTTGAAGAAAGAATCATGACGAAACAGTTCCAAGGAAAAGATCGTTCCAAGAGATACCTACAGAGTCTTAAAAGTGATATCATTAGTTGTGCTACTAGTATTTATGCTTATGCGACGTTGATTAAAATTGTTGATGACATTAAGTGTTGAAAGACAAGATGAAGAAGATAATGCTCATTTCCCACAGGGGTAGCTAGAGTATCTAGAACCGCTGTAGTAGTCCAATATTATCACGCTTGGCATTGTTTAGGAGTGTTTTTGAATCCTTATGGACACTTGACCTTCCTAGCCAGTCCACATACCAATGGATTCAATAGACATGTATTTTGTTAATATTGGCATATGTCGACTTGTGTGGTCATATTTAAAAAATTATGCTAGGGCAAAGCCGGCTCTTTCTGTATTTGTTTCTCTTGCCTATTAAATACAGAAATAAAATATGAATACAAAACGAAACGATATTAGGACAATGAAGTCACATAAAGTAGAGTGAAATGGATTTAATTTTATCATATTACATCAGGTTAAAATAAAATTAGAATATTATAGGTATATAGAAATCGCAAAAGTTAAAATCAATTAATTGAAATGTAAAAGAACCCATAAGATTTCACTCACCACTGATTTGTGTAATGGTTTTATTTGCCCCATAGGTAGGTATCGCAATACATATTTATAGAATACAACAACATTTACAATCGAGTCGTATCCTCTCTGTTAGAAATCATTGGTTAGCTAGTTTCCTCGTACTTTATCTCTGTCATAACTAGAACAGGAAATGTTATGATGTTATTGGCGGCCTTTTAACTTTTATCTGTGGGCTACATTCGTTGCTTTTTATCTACAAGGCTTCATGGAAATTGATGGAGTCTTGCAAATGTGCTCGTAAAGTAAGCCGGCTCGGAGGCGGGTCGGGGGCGTTCCGGGAGTGTGCATAAAACTGGGATCACTCTTTGTCTGTCACACGCCTGCAGGCAAATCTTTGTAATCCCTACACATTCAAAAGATACCTTTATATTTGCTCCCAACACAAAGTTAAATCATTGTTGTGAAACCTTTATTGTCAAGATTTCATGCCGGTTAAAGCAATATAATTTTATTGTAAACGTAATATCAGAATATAATGTCAACCGTAGCGGCATTGCCATTTTATGGAACGTTTATTGCCCATCTTCCGAAGTAAAAAGATTCAATGGAAGTACGATTTTAAAATTGAATTTGACTCAGCTGTCGGCGAGAAATGTCCTTACGGTGAAAGAGTGGGGAACGGTATAAGCCACGCCATTAGTATTCGTAACAAAGGACTAACTTGTAGCTAAATGCTATTCACTCCAAGTCATTATCGGTGTTCGCGTTCGACTGCCCTCGATGATAAATGGAATAAACATAGTTAATTCACACTACAATGTGGAGTTTCGCTCTATTGCTCTACAAATAATTGTCAATAGTGTTAGATGCAAACAGTGTCTCTAATATCATCATGTGCTGACATAATTACTGGATTAAGTTGAAGTTCCACAAAAATAATATAAGGTTGTTAGGCCAGAAATAGGGTCTAAGTTGTTATAAATACTTAGATAACTAGTAGTAAGTAATTAATACCGACTAGACTTTAAGAAGAAACTTTCCGAATCCTCTTCTTCGGCTATTATATGTATATGTATAACTTGTCTCATCATCACTTAAAACTGTAAGTGTGTGCGCATTTATTTTTAACACGCGCATAGCTGCCAGATAGAAAATATTGGTAATGGTCGAATTACTCACATGTTGAATTTATGTACGAACGTACGAGGCTACTACTCGTACATAGGCTTTTCTTCCATAGAATCTATGTCATCATTCCAGTGAATGGAAAAAGTAAGACTTTTTTAAAGGTGATAATTGCCTTGATTAATTGAGAGAGGGTCATGAGAGAGGGTCATAGGCAACAACTCTTTGGTCCGACAAATACTTCAAACTCTTAAAAATCGTCTCAATATTGTACATAATTCGGCTTAAATCAGATACATTTTTGACTTTGCATTATCGCTTAACATCGAGTAAGATGGTGGTCGAACCCTCAAACGCATAGGTACCTAGAAACAAACGTGGATCCAGAGAGGGGGTCATGACCCTTTAGGCTGGGTCCACTACCTACCACCACTAATTAAAATGGATGTATGTACTTATCGCCCCCCAAAGCTCCAAAGCTGGATCCGGCCTTGCTTAGAAGGTATATAGGTACGAAGAAAATACCTAATTCTGCGCTCTGCTCCGTGGTGTGTCATCTTCCTTTAACAGTCGAAGCTTATATTGTTTTCTTTTCATCGTACTGTTTACAGCAAGCGAGAAATTAGGTCTCAGACCATATAGGCACTTGTTTTATGAGGACTCATTGTGCCAACAATGGTTGCTCTTACAGCATGAATAAGGTATAAGTAACGATATTATTGACAAATTATTTTTTCTTAGAACTATGTTCACTGCATGAAAGGAAAAAGATGGTGAAGAAAGAAATTTCAAAACCTCAAATGTACCTACATGTTCTTTTCCCCGAATTTCTAAAAACTACTGTAGTTTTAAACTTCAACAAGAAATATAAAAGGACCATTGTTTAAATAAAATATGTTTCGTTTAAAAAAATCCTTAGAGCCTTAGATCAATAATTAGCAATAATTTGTCATAGGAACATTAAAACAATGGACGGGTCTATTGTATGTAAGATTTAAATTTTGATTTCATTTAAACAATTATGATACTCCTGTTCTCCTCGACGCCGAGTCGTCGTGGAGTCTTCTGGTGACCACGGCGCCGGTTGTAACGCTGCCGAAACATCTAGGTAATTAAATAACAATTAAGATCGTGGTTAAGTCCTGTAAAATATTTTTAATATTTGTTTCAATCGCGAAAGCGGAAAAACAATATCTAACGACTTAGCCATGAATGGCTACAATGCTGACCGCGTTGTAAATGTCGCCAGCTATGATAGATACACTGTGCTTTGGTCATAATTAGCAAGATAATTATAATTAGACAGCAAAACACACATGGCAAACTCGCAACAGCAATACATCGAAAACGCTATGACACATAGTATTTACACTTAACTCTTGAGTACAAAATATAGGAGATGTTTATGAGAAACTCGAATACTAAATTCAGCTGAATTTTTATCACACAGATTTGAAACGTAAAACTATAAAGTTATGTCCCTTCGGTCCGTTTAATGATAACGTCCTTGGGTAAGAACAAATTAGGTATTCAATAGGTAGTTAAACTTTTCATATGATTGTGTCGTAAAAACCCTCGTTAACCTTCAGCTTTTTTAGTTCTATGATGCTTATGAAACTCATATGTACTAAGTCTAATAAAGAAGCTCTAAAAATCAAATGACAATCGAATTTTCGCCTCACTGCATCGTAAAACCTAAAGTAGGGGCTCGATTGCTTGCCATTTCGAGACTTTCTGCATTTGATCATTTTGATCACGGAGGTCGATTGCACACTGAAATCTGGGGAATCACAAAAGAAAATCGATAATATTTGAGGCATTGATTGTAGAACTTAACCTAAACTATACCTACCTGACACAGGACCGTATTTGAAAAATCTAATTCCAACTTTTCAATCACTATACGCTATAATTTAGGTGCATAACATAACAGAATAGTCTTAATTTAAATATGTTTCGTAATATAATAAAAACAAGGTTTATGTAAAATCAAAAGTAAGGTATACTTAGAAAAGCTATACTGTAGTGGAAGAACTTTGTGCAGAGTCCACAATTGCGTTTGGTTTTTTTCGATTTAAATTTCGATTTAGATTAGATTAAGATTTCGATTTAGTAATTTTGAGTCACATTAAGAATATTTCATCATCAAAATGGTATTTCTAAAACCAAGAACGTTAGTTGCAACAGTCGTTCTTTTGTTTTATCGCCCATTGCCCTAATTAACCCACTTGCTGGGTATACATTTATCTATAAGTATCTATCTTGCATTCTCATCTGTTCTATCCTTTTCGAGCTTCCAACAAACGGTAGTAGATCCTATTTACTTCCCCGTTTCACGCACATTGTTAAATAAGGCGTGTTGTGCACAGGTGGCGGCTCTGTGGGCAGCCAACGTGTCTGCATTCATCGGGCCGCAAGAGACGTGCGTACACGAGGGTCGAATGGCTGCGGCTTTCAATCTGCCTATGGTCAGCTATGTGAGTATCGACTTATTACGAGATGATATGTACCGTGATCCTTGAATACGGTGAGTATTAAATATGTGCATGGGTGTAATAACGTATGCGCTACGAATGTGCGTAACTTTACTATTACTAAGTAAGATTAGGGTTGTAGGAACATGTCCTTTCAGTGCCAGATCGCTTGAATCTGGCTGGTCCACTAAAATTGAACAAATAATCTCTACTCTTTTATGATATTATTAGAAATATGTTTGTAAGTATACATTCAACGATACAGCATATTTATTTTATGTATTTACTACAGAAATATAACAAAAATAAGAATAGTCTGGAATTAAGTTACGTCGTAGTATTATTATTTACCAACAGCACCCTGCGATTTTACCGAATAATATTATAATGTGCGTCCGTTTAAATGTACGGAGGGGACATATATTGTTTCATATAGATTTTTTACACATAAATATAAATATTACTAAAACCACGGATATCCGTGACTAAAACGAACTAGAGGAAAATTAATACACACATACGAGTATTATCTTGACACACATAGACAAATCAATCAATATCACGGGAAACGGTAACTGCGTGGGCAAAACTGTTAGTAATTGCATAAGTACAACTTAATGAGTTGCTTATGCATTTAGAAACGTGAAACTTCAACCCCGTTTGTTAACTAGCTCGAACAGCACCAACCTCACCATGTTTCACGCTTCGATGCTGTTTGTATAATCTCCATAAGTACAGCTAACGTTGTCGTAGTGTTTACACTAGTTATGAATATTAGCTGAAAACACATGAATCATCTACGCCTCTCTCCCGCCACGGCTCATTTACTTTCAATAGATATTGTCATTGAGATGTTCGCTTATCGCGCGGAATGTAGATAGTTATGGACGTGCCAATTACATTATAGCACTTGGGTTTGAGCAATTTATCACTGGCCTGTCAAACGAGTAAATAATTATTGTTATTGATGGCTCTGTTTTGGCACTGCAGCGAAAGTGGAATGTATTCGTAAGTATTAGGAAACCTTCTTAATTTGACTTAGGAGTATCATCTATAGTTACGATTAGGTACTCATAAGGGGTCAACTACAAAATTCGTCACACTAAATTTGTGAGTTTTTACCCGTCTCCTGTCCTTGTAACGGTTGAGCTCATTTGTGGGATCTCGCCGTCCCCACCTCCGTGACCACACATAGTTTGTAATACTATGATACATTTTGAAATTAGTTGAATAAAATAAAATATCTGACATTGCCAGAAAATCTTATTGGCATTTAAATTATTTCATAGCGAAACCTAGATATACAAAATTTTGAAAAGCCCTTCTCTTCCCCTTCTCACACAATGTCGTACGGTTCTCATTTGTTTCAAATCAGTATACACTGCTCACAAATATATATTATAGAATTAAATCGAATGCCGATTCCCAAATCAAACATGAAAGCTGAGGTCAAACGACACTGGATAGTGTTAAAGTTTGATTGAGTTTTGAAATTTGATAAGTTTTGCGGAGCGGTGCGGAGGGATTTTAAGGGTCGTTCGATTAGTTCTAACGCGGACCTAGGATTTAAATGGAGCCTTTTCTCTAAATTTTCAAGCTTAGGATAATAGCCGGATTAGCATTTAATGAAGTTTACCACTGAATTAATATCGTAAATAGCTTCAAAGCCTGTGAAATATATGGTGATTAAAGTGAAAGAAAGGACTCGGCCGAAAAGGATAATAATGTAAACTTGCTTCAAAATAGCTCACTAGAGCTTACCATGGGCCATGGCTGTTAGTATTTTTACGCAAATATGGGCTCGTTAATTGCCATACATGAAAAATGACTTAAAAGCTGTTTTTGTTTGGATACTTGTAGTTTGGTTACAGCAGTTGTTGTTTGGTAACTTTCATGTTATGAAAGTATCCACATTCCAGTCTTTGAAATATCAACCATGAAACAATGTCGGTTTTTCGAGCTATGAGAATTTCGATAGAAAACGCGATATGGAATGATACAGAGCAGTTACGCATTCTCGGAAATGAATTCGATAAAAACCGAACTAGGTAGCTAACCACTTTGCGGCGAGGTTCAAGACTTTGAAGTCTTTTTCGAACAAGGATGTCGTTGCCAATGAGCCTTTTAGCACGTCTTTCTGTGGATTCTAGTGCCTCCTTGAGGTAGTATTTAGCCGACCTTACTTATATTTTCTGTGATCTTGAAAAGAGGTTATAACACAAAGGAAACAAGTTAGCCCTAAGGGTAGTTTTTCTTTATCTAAAGGTAAATTATAAGAAAGGTACACATCAAAGCATTTATTTCGCAACGGAGTATAACTTACAACGTGTGAAGTTTTAAGTACGTTATAGTAAGTAGTTATCTTGCAGTTACAATTAATAGTTACTTTCTTTTGAGTATGCTTCATGTATGCTTTAAGGTATCCGCTACGTATGTGAATATAGTCAGTTAGTAAGTTAGTTCCTTTAATTAGCGACATTTGCTCTTCACAAAAGTATGACAGCATGCAGTTGAGGGCACATGAGTCAAACTGTCATAAATCCTTAAAAAAACAATTACACTATAGTTTCGATTTACAATAAGAAAATTGTTAAGTTTTACGTAAAATGATTGAATATTAACAACTGGTTGAAAAGGCTCTTGTGATGAGCATCCGCACAGAAATTGCGAGCCAGTGCATGCGATTGAACACGCTCTATACTCAGATCGGAAATTAATTGCGCAATGAAACATCTACACAGAGATATGTAGTATAGTCCAAAAAAATTCAAGTCTAAAAGTCTACTCTGCATTTTTATATAACGACTAATACGACTTTTTTTCAGTGGTCATAACACCTATTTTCCTTCTTAAATATTTTTATATTTTACTTCCTACTAATATTACAAATGCCGAAGTTTGGATGTTTATTGCTCAATTATGTCGAAACGTTTTAACGGATCTGGTTAAATGTGTCATTTTTTTTCACACAACACCTTCTGACCCCAAATTAAGCAAAGCTTGTACTATGGCGGCCAGATAGCTGATATAATTTATATATAGTTTTAAATACATACTTATTATAAACAGAAACACCCAGACACAGTGCAAACATTTGAATTCATCACACAAATATTTGCACTGGGTGGGAATCGAACCCACGACCCTCGGCTTCGCAGGCAGAGTTACTACCCACTAAGCCACGCGGCCAGTCATTGTCATTGTCAGGACAACACATAGGCCACACTTTTAACTATTCAGAAAGTAACGGAAACGGGATCTACCTACCCGGGTAGCGCCGCGGGGCGGTGCTAGTAATTTATAATTAAATTACTAATGTATACGATCCGCTATAGTCCTTCAAAATGTTTGTATAAGATAAACTAAAGTTACATTTATATGTTTGTGTTCAAAATTCAAGTCATGTTCGATTATCCTACTTACAAATATTTTAATTATGTAATAAATGTATTTTTTAATTTGCAATTATTTGCCTTGTCCACAGTACTGCCGCGATGTAGCGAGCTCCAACAAGCGCGTGTACGCCACGTTCGCGCGCACGCGCCCCTCAGACATCGACATCTCCCGCGCGGTCGTCGCCGTGCTCACGCACTACAATTTCATGCATGTAATCATGATACTTGCTTCATTACCTTACTAACACATCACATTAAAAAGGAGGAGGTTCTCAATTCTCAGAGAGATTCAAGTTGAGTTACGAGAGAGTGAGAATGACGAGAAGAGTGACAAGACGAGCATTACATGTGCCTGATGGTAAGCAACATGCTTGCCACATAACAGCACAGTGACACGCAGCTATTGGAACATGAAGAGTCTAAATCATTACCTAGCACTGCACCCGTCACCCAGAGATCTAAGATGTTAAGCCGTGTAATTTCTCTGGAAACATTCCCTTTAGACTGGAACACATTATTGTACATCATATACTGTTTCTCCAAATCACATTGAGCTCGTCAACCAGAGCTATGGACGTGTGAAACAGTCGGACATAGCCTCGCTAAAAACAAATTGTGTCTATAGAGTCGGTCAGTGCACAGTCAGTCACATGCAGGCTGACACGCACACATAGTGTGAGTGTGTTTATGTGTGTTTTTTATACGGCCATGACCAGAGATTTGTATTTCGTTACCCTGCAATCGCTGTGAAAACGTAACATTCACAAGTGATAATACATTCAGGGAACTAACACAATTTGTAGTACCTACTCATAATCGAGGAAAGCCGAAAACTTGCCACATATTAACGACACTTATAATACCCTAACATAGAGCTGCAGATCTAGCTGGGATATAATAATAATAAATATATTTATTGTTTCCAAAAAATACAGTAGTATTAACAAATTGCATAGCATAACAGATAATAATTATGAAATACAACGGACCCCAAACTAGGCACAGCCTGTATTTTGGGCGCCCTACGACGGTTAATTATTTTTTTTCAATTCAATGCGCTTTGTACACATACTTATAACGCAGTGCTGATGATTAGTTATAAAACCGTAATGAACGATTAGTCCAACAATCAACAATTCAATCGGAATGTAATTTCATGCCAGTATCAACGCATACAATTTAATAGTCGGCTTCATTTACAGTTGGGCAGAGAGCCATAAAAAAATAAAAAATAGGAGAGGTATGTGGCAAGTTTTGAACTTGCCTCAAACACCTACCCAAAGATTGGTGTCATCTCTCGGAGTAATACTTCTCCTTGCCAAATATGACCCTTGCAAACTTGGTATAAGAGCCTTACTAAAACTTACCATACCTACTCGTAACACCTAGTTAATGTGATCAACTCTTTCAGCGCTACAAAATAAAATTTGAATAAAATAAAACATACAGAAATTTTACGGCACGTATTGAGACATTTCATGGACCGAGCACCTATTTACATAGCAGTTATTTATCTCTTCCGACTAGACTACAAGCTATTCGCTTCTTCCTAAAGCAATATTGCTTCAAACAGAGTGTGAAAATCGCTTTTTCCACGGTTGACACATAATGGTAATAGAGGATGAAAAATATACGCATGAATTTTTATTTTCAACTAAAAACATTTAAAAAGTGTGCTTGACGTCATAATATGGCAATTTTAATAAGTGTCTGTCATCGTTGTGATCTACTTATTTTTAACTAACTGCGCTCCGTGGTTTTACCTATGAGCTATTTTTTACTATAAACTGTGTTTTAAAATCGAGTCTTATTTCTCAATCTGTCTCAAACAACTCGATCCATTCAGCCGTTTCGACGTAATTAAGCAACAAACACCCAAACATCTAAACTTGTAAACTAAAATTAAGTTATTTCATCCCGGGAAAGTAACGGAATCGGGAACTACGCAGGTTTTTACAAGTTATGGAATAATTCGTTGGCTCTTGAAATGTATGTCTCGATACATAAAATTATATAATCAAATAGTTGATTATTGTAATTTATGCATGTCCAGTATGGCATCGATCCACCCACGCAAAAGAAGTAGATACGGCGTTAAATGACACATGCAGGAAAATAACAGGCTGCCTGCAACCTACCCCTCTTAATTTTCTTTACCCCCTAGCCGGAATAGCTCCTCCAAAAGTCCGCAGAAGTGTCATCTGTTCTGTAGAAAAAGGAAAACAAGAAACTGACATCAGGCACCCCCTCTACAATGCAAATATCTCAAAAACTCGCCTCAAGAGTCGCAAAAGCTTTCTCGGTTCCTCGATGGTACTGCCTGACCCACCCAGAGAGTCTCGCTGCAAACAGTGGAACGAGAGCTGTCCTCCCCCGCAAGATTATGTGGCCCCAGCTGAAGAGCTGGCCCCAGGTAGCAACCTAGCGTGGCCCACGTGGAAGTCACTAAACCGACTCCGGACCCAAGTGGGCCGCTGCAAAGTTAATTTGGCGAAATGGGGATACTCTGACGAAAATAACATCCTGTGCGACTGTGGTGCCACTCAGACCATGCAGCACCTGCTGTCATGCCCGCGGTGTCCAACCAGCTGCACCAGAACCGACCTGATGGAGGCCTCGATACCAGGAGTCACAGTTGCGGAATACTGGGCAGCAAAAATTTAAAAGACTCACACACACACAAAACATCATCGACACGAAGAAGAAGAAGAAGATTGTAATTTACACTACCAACATCTAATACGTAGTTTGAAGCTTTTTTCAGTTTACAATTGCAGTTAAATTGAAGTAAACTAATATTTATTGTACAGGTAGGTTTCATATACCTAAGGGCGCAGAATCACGACTTCACTCGGCTGGCGTTTGCCATCATGGCCGCGGCCCGCGAGAAGCAGATATCTGTACGGACAGTGCAAGTGTACAGGCAGCCTTTTTACTACGAGAACAAACAGGAGAACTTCACCAAGAATCCTTTTCTGGAAATAGTACGGGATACTTACAAGGATACCAGAAGTAAGTCGATAAATAAATTAAGATAATAATATATCTGGATTTGAGTTACCTCCCGACTCATCGGTCGTAACAACAGCCCAGCTCCTCTACCGCCTAACTAAATCGGTTAATCCTTTGCTATTGCTGTCTCTATCATTGCAAGTGAAAAGAAAAGAGAGAGATAAATATCACAACTAAGACATTTTTCATTCGGCGGTCCCTGGTCTCGAGCAGTCATGTGTAATGCTTTTAATTTGAGTAGAATCGCGAATGCTTAAAAGTTATACTCGTAAACAAAATTGACGTATAAACATGTTTTACCATTTCAACTCCTGCGCAGGCAATCTTGCATATCTTCTGGTATGAACTAATTTCGTGACCCAGAAAAATAAAAGATCATACAAAAATCAACCTACAATATCTTCAGTTTGATAAACAAACTGTCATTCAGATTTCATCAAAATTACTTTATGGTCTTGCGAGTATCTAATATTAGCGTTTATTTCCAGTTTACGTCAACGTGGGACATTATCACGACCACATTGCTCTGATGCTCGCCTTGGATGCTATGCAACTCCTGGATTCTGGTAAGTGCTATTGCCATTACTGTTATTTACTTTGAATAACTTTTTAAATTTATTTTTTATTGTCGCAAACCGATGGTAATAAAGCGTTTTAAAAATGCAAAACAGTTATCAAACATACTTTTCCAATGCGCTAAAGGCAGTTTTACCTAATATATTAATTTTCTGCTTTTAATTGTATAATATATACAATTATACAGTCGATTAGATTTTCATTCAATCAACTCTTGTCTTACAGGAAACAATTTGTGTTGCCTATTTCATTAATACCTATACTAATATTTCAAAGGTTCTTTGTTTGCACGCGCCAATCTCTTTAGTTACTGGACCAATTTCAAAAATTCTTTCACTGTTGTATTTTATCGTGATCCTTGAGTCTTATCTATCTATACTTATAATAAAACTGTAACGGGTCGAATTCTGTACATTGAAGATATTTTGAAAATTTTTTTTTTGGGGCACTCCATAGTCGATACTGATGGCGAAACTGCATTTTTTTTCTTTCATGTCTGTCTGTCTGTCTGTCTTTCTGTATAGGGATCACGCATCACGCCGAAACTACTGATTCAATTCTGCTGAAACTTGGCATGATTTTAGTTTATACTAAGGACATTGCTGTAGGCTACTTTTGATCCTCAAATTCTGATCGGTTTTCTTGCGGGAGGGTGTGAAAGTCAGAATGTGTATTTGGTTGTAACTCAAGTTTGCGTTGTTTAATTTCATTAATTCTTTTTTTGTTAGAAATAACACATTTTTTATATTGTCCCGTCAAAATTTGAACAATATCGGTCTGTTGGTTCGGAAATTACACAAACATTAAATAATAACGACACGCGCGGCGCGTTCGGTACATACTAACTTCTAAGTATTCTGTGTATCACAGACGATCCACAGAATATCTAGATTTAAGATTCTAGAAAGCGCCCACGTGATCGCGTCGCGTCGTCTTGGATGACAAAATAATTGTCAAAAATATATTTTTGTGTGGAAAAACAAACATCATTCGGTTCTAATCGACTTCAAACAAGGAGGATGTTCTCAATCGGGTTGCATGTTTTTTTATTTGGTTTTAGTTTACGCGATAACTCCGCTAATTGTTAGCTGATTTTGATAATTCCTTTTTTGTAAAATCAGCTTAGATTTATCTGTACGACTTAGTTATACCTTCTTATAAAATTTAGTCGAATGACTGAATTAAATTACCTGTCATTAAAGTAGATTTTTGTATTTTGGAGAAAACATATCAGCATAATAAGTAGCAGCATAAACAACCCATTAAATGTTCTCACTGCTGGGCGTCGGGGCCTTCTCTCGCAAGGAGAGAGACAAGGCACTGGGCCAGCGTGGTGGATTCCACGCTGGCCCAGTGTCGGTTGGTGGATGACATATGACTTAGAACTTAGATTATAGGTAGATTTCGGTTTCTTCACGGTGTTTTCCTTCACCGTTTTAATTACCGGCATTACGAACATGACTCTGAAAAGATAGTGGTGCGCGTGGTTTTGAGCCCTGGGTCTCCGGATTGACAGTCGCCGTTCTCCCGACTAGGTCAGTTGTAACTTACTAGACCAGCCGTAACTTATTAGAAAACGTATTATTTCAATCCAAATACTGTTTAAAATTTAAAGGTAGTGTTCAACAAGCTTTGGTGACCGAAGCAGACCGTTGTTAGGAACCCTAACACACAAAGGGTAAAAACGGGACCCCATAACTGAGACTTCGCTATCCGTCCGTCCGTCTGTCACCAGGCTGTATCTCAAGAACGGTGATAGCTAGACAGTTGAAATTTTCGCAGATGATGTATTTCTAATGCCGCTTTAATCATGGCGGAACGTATCAAGTGATCGGGTTGAAATTTGAAATAGAATTAGATTACAGTCTGGAAGAACACATAGGCTAAACATTGCCTATGTATAAGTACTCTATGTATTACGTAACAAACATCCAAACAGTGACATTCATAATGTTTACAGGACAACGTTGGAACGGCTGAACATATTTACGTAGGAAAGACTAAGCAAATTTGGTAGAAAATTGAAACAGAAATAACTCATAGTCTGAAATACCACATTTATGTATTTATTACCTATCAACCTGAAAAGAAGCATGGGCCCTAAGGAAACAAATATTAACTATCACGTCAAAACGGCACAACGATATGGGTTGACATACGAAACACATATAGTTTAGAGTCTAAAATTTTACATGGGCTAATAAGTCTACATTTTCATTTAACTCCATATTAATATAAGCATATATTTTCGTAAGGAACTTGATGTGATGGTAAGCTAAAAGCCAAAAAATGAAAAATATATGCACCCATTTTGGCGTAGATACTACAGGTGATTTGAGTTCTCAATCAAAATAACAAGCAACATAATATTCTCATTAGAGGGCGCTAATGCCAGTTTAAATCTAAAAGCACTAAAGGCCATTTAAATCGATGTTTTGCTATTGTGGTATGTATTTTTTTCTTTCATCACTAGGTGGCGTTACTGGTATTCTAAATTGTACTAATAAGTTTTTGCTGCTAAAAGGATTATGATGCCAAATTTGGATTCTTTCGTTCTTGATTTTTTTCTGTGTTACCTACAATTAAATTCATACATTAACATTTCACTAAGACTAGGCTTAGATTTACGGGTTCAACTTGCTTGAATATCATTAAAACTCAAAATTTTAATTATTTTGATTCCACACAGGCTTCGTTCAAAATTTTACGCCGGCGAAGTCGCGGGCAACAGCTAGAAAACAGCTTGCGAATAAAAAGAAATAGGTAAGTAGGTATCAGATCATGCACATTAGCTTCAGACTTTTCATAATGTATCCTATAAAAATTCTACAAACTTAACACTTGCGGCTATGTTCGATACTACGAAACCTTACTAAGTATGTTTGATTTTGTTTAAAAAAAAGATGATAAAATTAAATAAATTTTTGTGTGGAAAAACAAATTCACTCAAACTCAAAGGTTTTTCAATGACTACTTATCCAAATATTTGACGTACGATACTTCCAATTAATGTATAAGTCAGTAACATCTGCTTACGCGAACGAAGTAGCGGGTTCAGCTAGTATGATATATAGGTATTTACTAAGGGTGATACCAGCACGGCTAGTTATTAAATAGCTATACGTCAATAACAATAAATTCGATACACTTTTCCACCCATTGATATATCCTACACGCTATACCCATAACTAGTTGTCATTGCAATTTCCCATTTAGTTTGAACTTTGTGTTAATGCTAGATTCATCCAATCCGTTTATTGTTACCGAAATTTATTGTGAAAAAAGGGTACTTGTGTTTTTTTTAAATTACTTAAGTTGTTTGTGGTGTGCAAAGATTGTTGAAGTCAAGATTTGCCCTGAACATCTTGACATTGGTAACAAACTGCGTCTATGACATCTGTCTCTATCTAAGACATATCTGTCTCTGTCTAAGACATCTATTTCGCTCGCGTTAGTTATAATTGGTTGTTTTCTCTCTCTGTCACACGGTGACGTGTAACCGGCGACGGTGATGGTAGCCATTTTAAAATATATGTAATTAGAAAATCTTTAAAATAATTTTAAATGCCGTACTTACGCATGAAATGTAATTCTAAGATTTATTTGAGTTTCTAGAATTATTAGAACACTTTTTGAATGCACAGGAAGGCATAATCTTATGTTCAAAATGATCAAAATCAGTGATAGGCATAAACGACCGGCGTCCGCCGCTTCCTACAACCGACTAGCACGGAAAGAGTGAGCTCACTCTTCCCAACGTTAACCGTTCCGTGGGCCCTGAAGTTTGTGAGGGCTAATCTTGAGTTATACGATCTATGGGTTTGTGAGTATTTTTTTAATTTTATTCTGTAAATTAAGTTAAGTATTAATTTAAGTCGTTAGAAAAAAAGATCATGGTCCTTATGGAATTACCTCAGATAAGACGAATTCTTTCTTACGGTGCCATAGGAGTCTATGTACTAAATAAATTTCATACTTTCAATTCATTGTAGTTAGTTATCTGTAATCTCTATTTTGTTTTTCATATTAGGCAAATCGGTATATTTTTATTTTGTATCACATCTTAAATTTTAATCTGAATCGAGGTGGTTTCTTTTTTCTCAATTATTAGTGATTGTTGATTTCATAAGTGAAACCATTCAAAGCAAGATCTTTTGATCTTTTATTCGTAGGTAGATATTATCTTGGCTTCTTCCCACGCACTTTGAAATCCACAGTCGTAGAACCATATATTCCGCGGTTGACTTCTGAAAGGAACGTGTTTGATTTCCATAAGCTCAGCTGATATATTTGTCTAGGTCTTCCCTTTGTTGGCTTCACAATACTCCATTCTAAGGAGACTGCTGCTTTTGAAGGTGTCATTTATACTGAATGGTTTCAATCGCTTTGTTGAGATTCAACGTTGATTTGCACGTTTTCAACCATTGTGGCTTTTGTTTGCGTTTACATTTGATTGCAATGATTAATGTTTTTTATGTGATACCATTGTGATACCTACTAACTTAATATTATGATGGAAGTGGAATTTAATATTGTCAAGTCAATTAATTCATTTGTCGATGATATTATAAAATAGGTAGATACAATTCAAAGAAAATTGTGGTAGTTCAAATATTGCTAATGAGAATTTCCAAATGCTCACTGTTTTAACTTATTAGCTAATATAGATAAAAATGTGAACTGCACCTAATATTAATAAATTGCAGTGCAACCAGGAAATTGAAGTAAACAAAACCAATAAAAAGAGCACTCTTGGCGACAAAAGAAGATTACCTTCAGAAACGGACGGAATGTAATAAGCTTACTGCTCAGTTGCATACCGAACCGATAGAAAACTATTTCAAAGAGCTATAGAACTGAGAGTTTTCAATACTGTATCCCTAAGGAAGTAGACGCTTCAAGATCTTTACAAGAACTATTATCACGTAGAATGTGACATTTATAGATTAAATAATCGTATGGCAATGATGTTCATCTATTACTTATCTACAATAGCGAAGGTTGAAATAGATTAGAAGTTCAAGACCGCGTCATAAAGCGTAAACACTGCACACATAAAAGCTGAAATATTTGAAATGTTAAGACAAAAGTTACAGTCGTGCTCACGTCCGTCCATTCATGTTTTTATTACTTACACCGGTTGCACAGAAACTATATTATGTTTGGCAGTTATCCCGAACATTTTACGAAATATTTTGCTCTTATTGTCGTGTTTATGAAAAGGGGTTTCGTTTTCCACAATACCAATCCTTAGCTTAAAAACTATGATAATAAACAATAATTCCAAACAAGGACACCTGGGTATTACGAAAATTTGCAAATTGAAAATGTATACTCACATCGAAATGTTCTTATTTCACTACTTGTCTGTTCTCATGTGACGAAGTTGATTTTGAGAAATGGTTTATAACATGACACCTTCAGAGGCTACAGATGAAAATAGACCTTACAGTACTTATGTTTAAGCATTTTTTAATCTGATAGATAATAAGTATATGATGGTGACGTCTTTCAGCGCTATTTTTGACGCGTTGTTACTATTCTATACCCATTACGTATTAATGCTTTAAAACAATACATTTTATACTAAATGCTGTTACGTCTCAGTAATCACAGTTTCTTAGCGAGCCGGCTTAACAAATAACTTTGTTATGACTTACTTACTCCGCAACTCCGCAAGCTTATTCATAGACGAAATTATTGAATCGTTAAATCCAAGGGAAGCTGTCCACTGGATTTTCATTAAATAACTTGGATAGTTTGGTGTTCTTAGAGGCTGCTGTGTGGGACCGAAATTCCCAGCGATATGGAAGTTCAAAGTATGGTTCGGACTTACTCTACCGGTTATAAGCAACGGCACGTTCGAGTTAAATGGATTAAAGGCCTCTTTACATTTTGATTAGTGCGAGTGAGTGATTTGTGCAGATGTTAAATGATTAGTAGGAAGCACCTGTGGACACCGATTGATTAGTGCGAGAGCGTAGTAACTTGCGTAGTGAAGTGATTAGAAGCGTGTTCTATTTTTTTGCGAGTAGCCTCCTCCTCCACTTTTCCTTCCCCTTCCCTCGCAGCTTGCCTGCCACTAAATAGCAGCGTTGCCATACATACAGATTTATCCTTATTTATACAGATTTTTGATGTGCGATACAGATTAGTATTGGATACAGAAATATTTACAGGGTTATTGGTAATCAGTTTGCATCAATTTAAGGGGATGTTAGTATATTAAATAAGCCAACTTTTTTCTACAGTTTTATAAAATTCTTATATTTTTCGCCCATTCAAAATAAAATAAAAGTATATTTATCCGGTCTAAAAGCATCGAATTCTTCGTAACAAGAGCGCGCGCACTCTTTGGCGCTCGATAAATGATGTGCCGAAGTAAATAAATACGAAACAGCCGCTAAACACTGCTAGAGAGAACAACAAACACTATTTTGGAATACGTATATAGCGCAGCGCAGTGCTAGGTAATGATTTGGACTCTCCATGTTCCAATAACTGTGTGTCACTATGCTGTTATGTCAGGCATGTTGCTTACCATCAGGCACATGTCCTGATCGTATCGTCACTCTTTATTAACCCATTAACCGCCTACGTCGGATTAATCCGACAAATATTTTCGAGCCCATTCCGCCAGAGTCGTATATATACGACCAAAATATCACTGCTCGTTTAATCAGCTTTTCTATTTAATTACGGTGTATTCTATCAAAAATATGTTTACATTAGGTAAATAGTAAACTAAGTAATCATTTACAGTTTAATACACTTTAGTCTCTTAATTAGAAGTCCTAAAAATAATGTCCAAAGTTAGATGAATTACTAACATTATTTTAAGAAAATTGTATTGATGTACAACGCCCATGACGACAAAATCCGACATGAGGGACGGGACATATGCCAAGATTTACCGATACAAATATAAACATAAATCAAAATATTCCTCGTTATACTGACTTATTAACTTTAGAACAAATACAGCAATTGTTAATAAAACATTTTTTACAAATATTTGCGAGTAATTCATTTAATTCCTTTAAAATTAAGTAAATTTACTTATGAAAAGTCAGCGGTCGATATGATAGTTCCCATCCCTAGCCTACATGTTCCGAAACTTACTTTGTTAGTACGCCCTGCGCTTCGGTCGGATAAAGACGACCGCTTCTTACGTCATGAGCGAGTGCCGACTTCTGGAATTTTCCATCAGTGTTGTGCTTGTCCATGAAGTTACACGTTCGTATGTCGATAAATGTATATGATAGAAATGTATCATGACGACTACTGATGAGTTAATACGAATTCTAGAAGGCGATGAAAATGAAGAATTTTTATCAGACGAAGAGCTTGACATTGATGTAGAGGTAATTTTTTTTTATTACATATCTAGTTAAATGTATTTTAATTTATTGTGTAGTATGGTGGTGATGTTTGAATGGAAATATTAAACTTAATTAGAGTGAGTGAGATGGCGAGAGCGCGCCGTGCGATGATAATGCGCGCGCGGCCACTCTGGAACGATGATTCTGATTGGTTGGAGCGCGAGTCACGTGTGGGCTCGCTGACTGGCTCGTAGATACCTACATAGGTAGAGTTTATCTTGTGCGTGCCGCCGCGCTGCCACACACCTCACTGAATCGCACTGCTAATTTTGCTTTTGTAGGCTATTCAAATTTCCTACCTTGGAGACCGATGTATTTTTATTACTCTACAATTATTTTTGTTTATTTCAGATTCAAGGAAACAATGTCGCAACAACTAATTGGACAACGCAAATTGCTACCCCAGTGCTAGAAGAATTCGACGACTTTGTTTGTGGACTGTAAAATAATTAATTAAATTAAACAATAAATGCAAAGTAAAATCTAACAAACGTTTGTTTACTGTTTTAAAGTCATAGCGAATAATTTTTGTAGCCCGTACCTAAGCGTCAGTGTGACGTAAACGACGCGAGGTGCAAACTTAGCTTGGTGAGATGTCGTTGTTAGTTAATCACGCTAGCAAATGCAAATGTCGTTATTAGAATGAAATATCGACATCGCAAAGTTAACGTGTTGCACATCCCTCTTTCATGTAGGTATTTAATTTTCGATTCATTGTGCCGGGCGCTGGGGACACGCCAAGTGTCTTGAAGTCGGGCGGTTAAAGGGTTAAAAAAAAATACGTATTGAGTTTTGTCAAAAGTTGTAGAACAGGAGTTGTTTATTTAAATATACAGAACATGTCCTTATATTGATGCAGGCTGATTACCAGTAACCCTGTACCTATAAGTACAGAATTTTCTTCTAATTTTCACATTTATTTATTGCCCTTTTCATTGGCTAAATTACTATATGCGTAAGTGCCGTATTGTACCGTAACTTAACTTATTGTACCGTAGCTTAAAATAGAATACGATTGGAAAAATAAAAACATTAATTAGGTAGATACGTACTGCGCTTTCGTGGTGCATTTCGTAGTGAATACAAACTTTTAGTAGAAATTGTCATTAATTGTGTTTTTGAGGTTCATCCATACTTTCGGGCCGACGGCTGGCAACTCAATGAACTAAACACAGCTACACAGCTAGGTATTTTTTTCTCAATGTAGATATGACGCTTTATTGTATATGTAGATACTTATTATAAATATATGTAGGTATTATATATATATGTAGGTATTTTGGGCTAGAGCAGAAGACGCAAGATACCTACAAAAGTAAACTTATTAACTATACGCACATACGTAGAACTCATCTGAAACATACATGAAGCTCTACCTGAAAGCGTATCTTACATTTTTGAGAGAGACGAGAAACCACAATACCAAATACTCACAAGCAGAAGTGACGTCACTCGAAACTTCTAAATACTGTATCTTCGTCATTTTTCTTTGTGAAACAAAAGAAAAATCGTGTACCTATAATATTTTAATAATCTAATTGACGGATTAATTACTTATTGTAGGTATATTAAAAATTAAAGTAAATTAAGTAATAAAAAAGCGTTTCATTATAAAGTACTGTACTCTATTCAAAAAGAATGGACTGATTTTCATGTGTTTATATATTCGAGCTGACGTCATTACGATTAGTCCTAAATGTAATTTATGTCTGGAGTTACTTAACATTTTTAATTTTATATTTTGAGTAGTGAGTCGAAATTTAAAAATTTATAAGTATGGAAAATTATTGACAATGTCGCTTGTTTTTCAAATTTTTATAACAAAATCATTTCTGGCGCATTAGATAACAGTTTTTGGAAAAATATGGGGACGGCAACAATGCGGATAACACTGCGAGGTGCTACTACTTAATAGATAATTTAAAACACACAATTTTTTATTATGGTTATTGATAGGTGAGTACGCGGTGATCGGCGTCGACGTCGACAAGTACGAGTCTGAAGACGCAGTTAAATATCTCGCCGGACCGTTGAGAAAGGAGCCAGCGGCTCGGACAATCAGGGCATTCCGCTCTTTCTTAGCAGTCGCCCCGTCTCCTTCACCCTCGTACCCAGCCTTCGCGAAAGAAGTCAACAGAAGACTCGAAATGCATCCATTCAACTTTAAGAACCCAGTGAAAATCTTCGGCGGGGGAAAAGTTGTAAGTACCTTTTTCATAGTAAGTATAGAGTGACCAAACGAGCAGAACATCTGCCTGTTGGTAAGCAACATGCCTGCCACATAACAGCACAGTGACATGCAGCGATTGGAACATGAAGAGTCCAAATCATTACTGCAATGCGCTCGTCGCCCATCTAAGATATTATATCTCTTAACCCTTTGATTTCTCTGAAAACATTACCCTTCAGACCGGAACACAGTAATGTTTTTACAATCCTTCTTGGCGGTAGGATAACTGGCAAAGGTGTGGTACTTCCCCAGGCGGACTCTGTTAAGAATCCTACCACTACTAAAACCACCTTATCATAGAATTAAGACGAGCATCGTACTCGATAGTAGACAGGCCTACCTACTTACCAGGAGGCTTACTTTCTTTCTGTATCACAGGATATTTTACTAATATTGTAATATTTCAAACGCCAAAGTTTGTAGATGAGTTTATAGATGTGAGGACGTTTCTTAGTCTTTCGTGCTAAAAGTATCTACTGAGTGAATCTGATTGAGATTTAATTTAGAGATAAAATTATACATCCCGAGAAAATTATGGAAACTGGAACTACGCCGAAAAAACTGCAGAGTGCTCTTTGTAATTGAATAAATTGTAATATTTGTTACTATCATTATGCTATTAAATGTACTTAGGTTTTAATTTTCTGGACAAATTTCATCGTGATGTTTACCTACGCCGTTAAATCTAAAAATATCTGACCCTACCTTCCACGTCTTTCATATTTATATTACAACATGAATTGCTTCAACAAATCTTACCTCTTTCAACACCTTTCCGTGCTGGCAACTCGCCGACAATATCGTGTTGTACTATAAGCATACATATTCCTTTTCTTATAGTAAACCATCTATCTACCTGTTTATCTTTCTTATTTTAAAGAAAATCCTTCCGCTTTCGAAGACGAGTCCTCTCTTAGAATTAGTACCTATTCAGAGTAAATAGTTTAGTGCTTAAGATTTGAGTCGTGACAGAAAGCGCACCGTCCACTTTCTAAATACAGTGACAAGCCCGATAATTGTTAACACAAATACTTGAGCCCATATCGCATTACAGAAGCGCTTGCGAATGTTTGCTTAATATAATCAAGCAATAAGTACCAACGTGCAATTCTTTTATAGCCTTACTTCAACAATATGCGGGTCCTTTGCATTTTTATCGTCTCAAATCGGAGACCATTAGCGGTATCGAAAAGTAAACCGACCTTGTTTAAAGTACAGAAAAGTGAAATTAAGTTAAGAACGGTTTTAAACAGCTACTAAAATTTTTGCTTCTCTATCCCGCTCTCAGTAGCGTTAATTGAAAACCGCCGGTGACACAGGGCGCTCAAATTAACAGACAGAAATAGCAACTGCAGTATTATGCACCGGCCGACGCCATTCTCTCTGAAATGTGTAATTAAGTCTGCATCCTGAAAGTAATTCATTTAGCGAATAGCAGTCATAAAACCACGGGAAGCAAGGCTGCGGTAATCTAACGACAAAAATCTAATTAGATTGGGACGCCGAGGGTTAATTGCTACAAGACTTCTTGGACGGCCTTTAATGAAAAAGGGTTGACGGGTTGGTCAAGATTTTTTGATTAAACGTGTAACAATTTCAACTTTATTCAGAAAATCATACGTAATTATTATAACTACATGATCTTACTGCGTATTTTCACCTTGCTTTCCTGATACATACTCTCCATTCCGAATTACTTAGATAAGGTTTCTGACCTAGTAAGCCGACATAGATTCGTTGAATTTGAATGATTTTTCCAATTTAAATTGGAAAAATGTATGAAAATTAATGAATGCACAGGTATTTCGAAGTGTTAGAGTATTGACATCCTAGACAGGCTTTTAAATTATCGTTCAGCTAATTTCCGATTCTAAAACCGATCATGCCGTTCTTCCGCACCTGGATATAACACAATGGCACTAAATTAAACAAGGGCCACAATTACGAAAACCACTAGCTTCTGATCACATGATACTATTTATTGATGTCGCACAAGTCAAAGACGCAACCATTGATATTATCTACTCTCCTATTTGCGCGAGAAAGTAAAAATCATTCGTCCAACGTGCGACAATAGGCACAGTGTACCTATGGGTGAACAAAATTTTTATGAGCAATAACAAATTAGACTACTTACATAAAATAACAATATAAAATATTATAAGTATTAAGCATAAAAAAATGTTAAAATACACTGCTAGGGCTGCTACAATGTAAAAGAATTTAGAAATGTCGCAAACTTCAGACTAACATTACCAGCCATAAGATGATATATATTTACTTAAGTAAGTAATTCGTTTAAAGTTTTCATATTATTTGACTCAGGTTTTTTTTAGTATAGCTAAACTAGCAGGACATGTGCCTGATGGTAAGCAATACGCCTGCTATATACAGCACAGTGATACACAGCTATTGGTACATAAAGAGTCCAAATCATTAACTGCACTGCTCTCGTCACCCGGAGATCCCGGAGATACTTTATCTATAAGCCCTGTAATTTCCCTGGAAATATTGCCCTTCAAACCGGAACTCAGTAATGTTTGCACTTTACTGCTTGGCGATAGAATAACTGGCAAAGTTGTGGTACTTCCCAAGACGGACTCTGCTAAGAGTCCTAACACTAATAATTATGATATGATTTATTTAATTTTAAGTTTACTAACGATGTACAATTGATACATTTGTTGCAATAAGATACCTACTGAAATGATATAATGATTGCACCAACTGTTTTGTGCGATAACAATAGGAGTGATCAGAAGCGAGTGCTTTTCGAAAATGAGGACTTGCTCACCTAATATTTCTGTTGTTATCTGTTACGATAATTTTAATCTATGTTATCATCGACAGTCTCGTTAACCTAGATCTAATCCTAATCTAAATCCGGCGTTTTGTAATGTAAACAGACGCGAAGACAGGTTCACGACCGAAGAATACTGCATCCCACAGTACCGTTTGGCGCCCGTAGTCATGTGCGCAAATAAATTAATGAGGCCCATTGTACTGCGACGCAGGTACGAATACAACATATTATGTCACTGCGCGTTGCTCTGGCTGGATTTATGTTCCCGTTACGTATGCGTTACATACGGTCGAGACGGAAAACTAATTGCACTTTTTTGGACGTTGTTCCATTAACTTCGTCTGAGAGGTAAGTTGGACAATACCACCAACAATGAAACATTAAAATCATAAAATAAGTAATAGTAAACTATACTGACGTTTATTAACTTCAAAGAAATTGGTAATTAAAACATATTACCATACATTTTCTGTAAATTTGCACTTGGTACTTATTACTTTTTTCATAATATTTGAATGCCGAGATCCACAATATCTTGTGATACTTTCACTCGGTATAGGTACAAAACTATACTTATCTCCAATCCGGTAGTCAGACTGACTATGACTGAGTAGAGTATGACCTAGATCATAATATAGATCTATAACTGTCATATGAAAATTACGACCCTTTGCCCCTTTGTTGTGTGATTAAAGTCTTTTGGAGATATCCTACAAATCCCAACATTCTATATTGTCTGAAAAGCTTTAAGTACTGTTATTTTCTAGGTTAGTACCTACCCTCCATCGTAGGCCGCATCGTCGCTCAACATGTGGCGAGATGGCGGTCAAGTTTAAACTTATAACAGTAAAAGTAAAATACTCTACACGCATTTATAATGTTACATGAAGCGTCATATTAAGTATCTATTTGAAATGTTTTCACAATACACTGTTTAGCCCAGGGAGGATAGGCTCAAAACTAAGTCGAAACTTCAAGTATTTTATTGACAATTTAAACATTCAAAAGTTCACGAAATCACATACCTAAATTGCACACACATTAATGATATCTCAATTTTCCATCTAAGAACCAAGGTCTAGATTAATTTAGTTTTTTTTTATTTATTTATTAATTTAAATTAGCAAGACGATGAAGCCCACAAAGTATTAAACAACGAATACGAGTACTAACTTTACATAGAAATTTACGGGCTGTAGCTGATTTAAAAAAATGTTTCCCATGATCGTATGATACGATTCGTATCAAAACTTCTAATCACGAGCGCTATAGTTTAAAATAAATAAAGTATTTTATGTGAGTTTTTATAACCCTGTGTCGGTAAAGTCCAGTTTAGAAATGATTAGCAGCGAGGCAAACCCCGGTCACGTAAGCACCCTGACTTTAAAGACACCGAAGTCGTTAGTGCTACCTTTATTCTCTTTTAGTCTCTAAGGACAAGAGTTAGTGAATCTTTTGTGACACTTTTACTATTTTTAACGTAATTTCCCACCCAAATGTGAATGGAATTCTAAATTTAAACTTTGTGGGATTTTTACTGCTCTTTATGGAGTATATATCTGTGTAAATCCTCACTAATTTGGGTACAGGCAACAGCGCCTTTCTAAATTTATTGGCGAAGTTTGTGAACTGTAATGGATCTCCCAGAGTTCCAAATTAATTCCAATTAGCACGCAGTTTAGGTTCTTAGTTAACTTAAATATCTGCGACGCGCAGCTGGTTGGGAAAATTAATCTTTTGCATTTCAATTGGAAACGACTTCATTTCAATCATTCCTTTATAATGCGATTATGTTTTCTGACTTTAAAAGGGACTTACAAAAGGAAATTACATTTTTCTTGATTGCTATTACTGAAGTTTAAGTACTAAAGAACTAAGGTTTAAGTGCAACTTAAATGATTTAGTTTTTTGTGCAACCTAAGTTTTTTAACTTGGGTGTTTTCTATGTATAATAAGTACGAGTATGTAATTAAAAATGTATAAGTATTATATTAGTTATCGGGCTCCCATAAAGCTAGCACAAGCTTTCCTTAGTTTGGGGCTAGATAATGTTGTATGTGAAATGTCCACCAATGCTTATTTTTATTGTATTATTAAGAAAACATAAGAAGCGTAGCTCTACCTTTACACGGTAAACTAAACCGGAGTGAATTGAAAAATATATTACACGTACTATATTAGTAGCGCCCTGTTGTTTTTTGAGATAAAAAGTAGCCTATCTCTTTTGTGGTTTTTGCGTGAAACACATACAAACATCAATACTCACAAACTCTCGCTTTTATAATATTATTAAGGAGTCACTTATCAAGCCTTAAAGCTTAATACAGTATCTCTGCGTAACTTTGTAATCAACAAATATTCTTGTTTTATGTATGAAAATTGTTAAAATACGAGTATCAATCGTTTTTATCACAACGTATATAGATACATTTTTATTTTTATGGTTATCATTGAGTACTTACTTCATCAAATACTCGTATGAGTAATATTAAACATGATAGGTATTTTAGTGGATTCCGCCTGGGGTCCGGCAAACATGGTGTAGGACGCCCTGAGACTAGGTGGAGTGACGATTTACGAAAGGCTGGTGGCGGTTGGAAAGGTAAAGCTGAGGATCAGGCTGAGTGGCGTATTATTTATTAGAAAGGCCTATGTCCAGCAGTGGACCAATGTGAGCTGTTTATAATGATGAATGTTGCACAATACGTCACCTTTATACCTAGCTACTTCATGTCGGTGACACGAGCTCATAAGATTTTTCCTTTGAGTATTTATGAATAATTTGTCTGAAGATCTATCTTGCCTAAAAGTGGCAAACGCGGCAAAAGAGATATTTACTTCAAAAATCCGAATGGTATTCATATCTTTAGCGTTCCTCCCCCTTGAATACTAAGTTGTATTTTGATTTCACGCAGATACCGGTAGAAGCAGCGTGGCTCCACGACGCGGTGTGGGTGTACGCCCGGGCGCTTGTAACGGCTCTTACCACGGGCGAGGGTTTGCGGGACGGCCGAGCAGTCGCGGCCCATATGAGGAACACCACCTACCAGAGTGTTATGGGGTGAGATATCATTTTAATCATGAGGAGTCCGGTGCGTTATTAGAAAAATGGGGAGGTGTTTCAAACGAAACCTCCAATTCGACCTTGACTAGCGTTGTATATTTTTAAGAAAAGAGTGACAAGACGAGCAGATCATGAGCAACATGCCTGCCACATAACAGCACAGTGACAAGCAACTATTGACACATGAAGAGTTCAAATCCAAAAAACCTAGCCCTGCACTGCGCTTGTCACCCAGAGATCTAACATGTTATATCTCTAAGCACATTAATGCACATTACTGCTTGGCGGTAGAATAACTGGCAAAGGTGTGGCCTTAGCTCTCTCTTTTTAAGACTAGTACCAGTTGGATATTTAAATTAATTTTATTTTCGGGTGTGTTTGATTTTGTTGCGTTCCATCTCTATCTCTATATATAAAAATGCTATGTTGGTTTGTGTACGCTTCAAAAACTCAAAAAGTTCTGCACCGATCGAGCTGAAATTTTAAAATGATAGTCTAATTTTTGCATCACAACGTGCTACAGCGAAGCGTGGCAGGGTACAGCTAGTATTTCTATAAATGTTATAGATAAGATAAGCTAAGATAAGATAGCATTTATTGACATATTAAAACATACATTAGAATTAGTAACAAATATTTGGGTGACTAAATAAACAAAGAATGATTACAAACAGCTAGCCGATTTAGATGTAAAGATCTGAATTTCGAAAGGTCTGCTATTGCTTTAAGTGAAGAAACCTTCAAACCCCAATTCTACGGAGGGTCAAATTGGATTTCGAAGTTGCATTAGGTATTTCAAGTAGGGAGTTTTCAGCTCCAGCGGCGGATCGTCGAGGATTTAAACTAGTTGTTTATAAAACACGTCCTCTTTTTGTCCTATTTCTCTGATTTGTCGCCTCTTGTCTAGATTGCGTCGGTACTGAAATCTATATTGTTTTACCAAAAAAACTCCGATAGAGAAAGGATCTCTAAGTCTACGGGTAAATTGACTTCCAATCTTATGGTTCACTGAAATTAGATCCTGTAAGTTCGAGGCTTTCTCGTCCGAAGGTCTATCGAAAAAGCACCCTTCTCTATAGGTTTTTATACGGTTTATCACGTCAGGTCCATATCATAAGCACTTTCACAAGTAACAAATGACTTCATTATTAGGAAAACATTTTAAAGTCTTGAATGCCAAAGATCGAATTAAAGTTGCAAGTTTATTTGTTTCTTATTGGATACCACCAGGGTGTACCACTGATCAGCATGATCTAATACCATGTCGTCTTTTTTGTAGCAAACTACTCGTATCTTTTGAATTTTTGATTTCGCTAAAGCTACATCCTTTCATGGTTGAAATTCAAAAGACTTGCTCAATTGAGTATTCCGTGATGGATTCTGATTGTCATAATTCATGAAGTCAGTTAATCTACTTCTTCTGAGTAAGCGCGTTTCAGTGTAGACCGAATCGTCGCACATCAGGTTAGGTGACGGTCATATGCAAAACTGTACCTAATGCCCGAGCGACACGAGGTTATTTCTTCAAGCTAGGATAGCAAGCTAGTGTTAGTAAGCCATCAAGCTAGGAATTCTAGCTCCGTGTAGACAAAACTAGCGTTGCGTAGCGTTGTCTACACGAAACTGGAAGTACTAGCTTGCTAGCCTGTTGACACTGACTTAGTATCCTAGCTTGAAAAACAAGACTCGGTTTGAAAAACTAGTTTAATCGATTACAACAAGAACAAAATTAAAAATTTTGACTAACCCCCGACTACCTAAGATTTGTTATTTGTACAACATTCTACTAGTCAAGCCCTTTCATTTGATACCCATATTAAGGGAGTTGTGAAAAAAGAAATGTAATTCGCCATTTTGTGATATCGGCCATCTTGGATTTGTAATTTGTCATAGTGCAAAGTATTCTACTAATCAAGCCCTTTCGTTTGATACCCATATTGAGGTAGTGTGAAAAAAAAAATGTAATTCGCCATTTTGTTGTGGCGGCCATCTTGGATTTGAAATTTGTTATAATGTACTCTACTAGTTAAGCCCTTTCATTTGATACCCATATTGAGGTAGGATGTGAAGAAATATTTTATCCGCCATTTTGTGGAGGCGGCCATTTTGAATCGATATTAACCAAACATAGCTAAGAACACCCGCACGGTAATTAACTTTCAAATAAAAAAAAACGCATCGAAATCGGCCCATCCGTTTGAGCTCTACGGTGCCACAGACAGACACACACACAGACAGACAGACAGACAGACAGACAGACAGACAGACAGACAGACAGACAGACAGACAGATAGACAGACAGACAGACAGACAGACATCGACGTCAAACTTATAACACCCCTTTTTTGGTCGGGGGTTAAAAATATAGATAGATAGATAGATTAACTCTTTATTGCACTTAATATAAAAACAAACAAAAGTTACTGATAACAAACAAAATAAAGTAGCAATTGGCGTCCTTATCACTAAAAGCGATCTCTTCCAGGCAACCATAGGATGGAAAGAGATATTTGAGAATAAGAAGGAAAATATGCTCGCGATTTCACAAAAAAAAGGCGATGCCATGATATTTGATGAAACATTCAAAGTAGTTCAACAATTACTCACGTTAGCTGTTTAGCAAGTACTTCGTTAACTAGGGTTGCCCAATTGCGATGCTATGAGTACATAATTCCACAATGTAAAATAGTGAGTGACCCTTGACCCCAATCGCGCTTATACCTATGCAGTGTTGATTATCTGTGATGAATTATCAAAGTTTTACATAAATACACGGGTAACTCACGTATAATGTAGTCAGTCCAGTCCGACTCAAGTTTCGATCGCGTCCGGCGATCTTTTTCAAGGAGAGTGCGCGCGGGTTCGCAGCTCGTTTAGCACCCGAACCTGCGCGCGCACTCTCCTTGAAAAAGATCGCCGGACGCGATCGAAACTTGAGTCGGACTGGACTGACTACATTATACGTGAGTTACCCGTGTATTTATGTAAAATGTGTAATAACCACGTTAGTTTTCATACTAAAATTATCAAAGTTGTCTACAGTTAGCCCTAATGAAGTTTAGTGGCGGTCTTCTATATTCTTATGTAGCTATGTATGGTATTATGTAGAATAAGGTAGAGAAGTTTTTAAGTAAAATAAATTTGGGTTACTTTTTATAGACATGTATAAAATAGGTTTGTACATGACCGCCATCCCGCCTGATGTTGAGCGACGATGCGGTCCATAATGAAGCGCGCTAACTTAAAAGAAACCGATTCATTCTAGACTCGAATATTACATCCATGAGAATATTCACTCAGGCAACGCATTTCAAAGTGTTGATATTCTGATAAATCCTGCGAATCGCAAGCTTTTAGTATGCATACGCGGTTCTCTTCATGCTCAATGGACAAGGCCAGGCCATAATCCATCATCCTGACCTAGTCTGGGCAGGCGGATCATAAAAATGTTCTTAAAAAATGGCCTTCTTGGAACACGCCGGTTTCCTTACGCTGATTTCCTTCGCTGTTAAAGCTACTAACTATAAGAAACTCGCACAGCTGCACTTTGAAAAATACTTTAGGGGCAGGCGGGATTCGAAGTTGCGACCTTACAAATGTATTCATCTAGAGCATCTAGACCACTACGACTATTTTTCATGTTGCGAGTATTGATATATACTCTATTACAATTAAAATGTTAGTATTATTAACAACTACGAGATTACCGTGGTTAAATAGCGGATCAAGTCCCCGATATATTGTTGTTCACGGGTTACTAATAAACATGTACGTTACATAACTACATATAAAACATATTGATAATATTAGTTTGGTGAACAACCGTTTTACCTTAACACAATCAAATTTTGTCTCTCTGTAAGTAGGTACGTAAGTTGGGAGAACCACCTAATTTTACATTTTTGGCTGTTCAAGCGAAGATAAAAATATTTAGATGCCAATATATGTTTACAATTTTGGCGCATGAGACGCCATAGCCTATAACAAATTACAATAATCCATCACAATTACGAAGTAATTCGTCTTGTGTCAAGCGGCTGACGCACGTCGATGCCTGAGACTGTTGCCTTTAACACAGTATCTAGCCGGTTTGTTTGAGCCTTTCAATCATCAAATTTCTCATGATTAAAGAACTTACAAATTCGTTAAACTAAACCCATGTTCCGTAATCACACTCTAAATCTAACACTATAAAGCTGAATAGGTTTTTTGTTTGAACGCGTCAGTCTCAGGAACTACTAGACCGATTTCAAAAAATCTTTCACCGTTGGATATGTAGGTAAGTGAATTTTGAATGCTACAGGCTTATTTATTATGTACCACGGGCGAAACCAGGGAGGACCGCTAGTAATCTCTATAGTCTATACATAAAAATGTTATGTTGGTTTGTGTACGCTTCAAAAACTCAAAAAGTTCTGCACCGTTCGAGCTGAAATTTTACAATGATATATAATCCGCATCAAGGATTGTTTTTATCTAATTTTTGCATCACAATGTGCCACAGCGAAGCGTGGTAGGGTACAGCTAGTTATACATATATTTCAAAATACTAATTGAAATGACCCTCTTGTTCGGAAAAGATTCCCAAATTTTAAACATCGCCGCAAAGTTGTGAATTTATCGGATGCAATTCGGAGAGTGTGCACCTGATCTGCATGATCTAATACCAACTTGCACTTTGACTATCACAGTCCCCGTAGATTGAAAAGAATCGATTTCTGCTAGTTTAGCGCGATCCCTCATTGACCGTATCGTCACTTATCATCAAGAGATGGCGTGAAACTATTTATCGATAAAAAATGTTTACTGTGTTCCGAGTCGAGAAGCAATGTTTCCAGAAAAATTGCAGGTTGAATAAAAAACCATCTCATATCTCACGAAGTGCTGTGCTGGACAGTAATTTTGATTCTTCATGTTCAAACACCTTCGTGGTACTGTGTTGGGCAGACGTATTTGCTCGTACCAATGCTCCATATTTAAGATATACTCTATATTTATCACTTTGTATTTTACAATATTTTTTAAAGTAAAAGTTTTAGTGTAAAATACAAAGTGATTTTTTAATAAAAAAACGTATAATTATTTCTCTAATAAGTAACTAAAACGTAATGTAACGTAACTAAAACTAAAAGTAACTAACAATTTCTAATGTCTAGTTGTTTGTATTTAAAAAAATCTAAAATACATAAAAAAACTTGATGTACCTACTTGTGGCAATTAACTGAGAGCACTTTTGTAGTGAAACGTTTTATATCTCTAGGATCACCCAGAGCGCATACCGATGTCATATGAACTAATATTTATGAGGTAGATATATTACATTCGGTATGGTGAATAATTACCACGTAAATATTCTGTTTGCGGTATTTAGAAACTATTTATTCTTTTTAATGAGAATGAATCACTGCCAATTTTATTTTTTTGGTGAATGAGTAATGCACGATAAACAATTAATTGTTTTTGATCGTAACTAGCTCGCCTGCCCATTGCAAAACAGTTGCCAGGCAACAATTTGAACATGTTGACTTCAAATTACTGCCAAGCGCTGCAACGCACTCGTCTCCCTGGAGATTTAAGATACCATTAGATAAGATTTTTATAACACATTCGCTCGTTAAGGGTTTCTTATTTCACCAATTACAATATCGTAATGTATCTCATTACGATCGGTCAACATTTTATGAATAAAATTGACTTTGGGAGATAAAATATAAGAAATAAACATTTAATTATTTGATTTAATTAATTTTGACCATATATTACAACAATAAATCTATAACAAAATTCAAAAATAATTAATTTACGTTTTTAGTAATACTGGCTGATTTTATGCCTTTGCTTTAAAAAAAACACTAATGAGCGCGCTTCGCTAATTTGTGAACGAGTACAAATTATTCCGCGCGATTTTTCTTTTCGCTGTAGTGTTTTTATTTGAAAATGTTGTCAGGGTTTTATATATTTCCTCACAAATCTACACTAATATTATACAGACGAAAGATTAGATTTTTTGTTTGTTTGTTTTATTGAACAGGCTCCGAAACTACAGGACCGATTCGAAAAATATTTCACATTTATTATATATTTGTTAAAATCACACATTATCCGGGATGAAGATAGGCTATATATTTTATTCAAAAAAGTTAGGGATCCGCATGAAAACTTTGATAATTGAACGCAAGGTGGGGAAATTTTACCAAAAAGGATAACCATAATCTATGTACTAAGTATATCGCTTACGATGCGGAAACTATTGACAGCAGAGCAAAGTAATGTACACATCGCCTCCCAAAGTTCCGTCGTCCAAGTAGGTACCAAACGTTTAGTTTGGACTGGAGACGTTGAATGATAGAAATACTCATAAGTAGTATTCATAAGTTTTATTTTACAATGCTCTTCGAAAAAGTATTCTAGTAGCAACTATATAGATATTCTGCCACTGGTATCCCTATTTTAACTTACTTGTGTTAAAAGTGGAGTTACGACATCTCTTTGGCCGGAGTGGAATTCACGATATCCAATAAATTAAACATTGTTTTCTGGTGTAATTTAACGCCAACCTCAAGAGTTTTAGCAAATGGTATAGGACAACAGAACATGGAATTAAATACAGGTTGATTATTATAACCAGTAACCGTGTATATTGTGTATGACCACAGATACACAAACATACAGGTTGTAATTTTTGAGCTAGGAATGAAACAATGAAACTCGCGACACGGTTACCGTTACCAACACCTCTGTATATAAGTATGTACATTGTAGTGTTAGGACATCTGTCGGCACTCCCAGTGTTTTTTTTTGTGATGGCCACATGATTACATAAAATAACCTATCCTTAGATTATATATTTTTATAAAGCTCTCTTAACAGACTGTGTATTGTCTAGGTACTGGGTCCACATGGATGAAAACGGTGATGCGGAGGGCAATTACACCTTACTGACAGTGGATCCCTCTAAACCTCCCGGCCTGTACCCGCTTGCAGTCCTACACAAAACATCACCAGTAAGTACACTACTGCTCTACTACCATGATAATAATTAAATGCCATTTTATAATCTTGATGTCTCCAAATAGAGAGTGAATCGCTTTCGTCGGTACGGTCCACCGTAGACCGCATCGTCGCTTAACATCAGGCGAGATGGTGGTCAAGTGTAAACCTATAAAAGTAATAAAAAAAAATCTGGTTGCCTGTAAAGTCGGTTTTACGGGCGAAGATTTTACGTGACAACGTCTTTTTCTCGGTAGAATATTTATTGATATGAATATAATTAAATTGCACAATAGGAACAAGGAATTGAATGAAAATAAGAATTGCACAAATTTTAACTATAGAAATATATTTTGTTTACTAAAACATTGTACATGTAAACTTAAACTTAACTAATTCCTATTTGAGTGATTTTGTTGAGGATAGGACGATGATAGGAGAAATATGAAATGAAAGGAAGTGTTTCTGCTGTAATGTGTCTTGCGAAAGTCAAGTCGATAGTTGTTCCTTTTAACGTAGTTGACTTAGAAACGTTTGATACGCAATCAAGATTATACGTATTTTTCATGAAATTAAGAAATTAATCAATCAATCATAGTTTACGATAATGAAATATCAGTGTACAATTATTTACCTTTATTGTTGTAGTTGTTGTAAATGACGAATCTAAGCACTCCACATTTTCACTACAGACACAGCTGACGATACTTTAACCACACGTGTGAACTTGTATTATGACGCTTTCTTGTTTTTCCAACGCCAAGAACGTTCGAGAAAGACAAAGACAGAGACACAAGCATGCGCCGATTCAATGCGCCTAATTCTCTAGTGCTGCGCGCGCGGCAGACCGATCATAGTTGAGTGGGAGAGAGACGCAAGGCATTCGGCGGGCCTCTCTCTCGTTCGGTGACTCATCGTAACGTTACCGAGCGTTACACTTTTTCATAAGTGACTCCCAGCCGCAACCTAATTTAAGACGTTGTCACGTCAAAAGATTTCATTGCTTAGAAGAAATGTTTTAAATGATTTCCTATATATGGATTTCAAAAGATTTCGACTGAATTTTATTGACTTTGACAATCTAACTACCGTGTAAGTTTTAAAAATTACTTGAATTACCCGCGACGTTAACTGTTTTTGAGTGGTAAGCTCGGCATTATTATTAAATGTTTACAAATAGTTTTAAATTTTCGCGGCTTGAACTTATATTTAAAAACATTAGGATTGAAACGCGATCTAAACTATTATTTAACTAGCGGTACGTCCCGGCTGCGCTCGTATTACATAACACCTATAGAATAAATATCCATATCATAGCATAGCCTATCAAGCAAGAAGCATCAAGAATATTACTATATTCTCGATGATTCTTTTTCTTGATGATTGAGTGCTAATACACTCAAGGATCAAATTCAAATCTCAGACTCAAATTATGTATATATGGATATATACAATGCACATATCCAACGGTGATATAATTTTTGTAATCAGTCCAGTAGGTAGTTCCTAAGATTAGCGCGTTCAAACAAAAAATCTCTTTTTTTTAATAAAGAGTGACAAGACGAGCAGGACATGTGCCTGATGGTAAGCAACATGCTTGCCACATAACAGCACAGTGACACGCAGCTATTGGAACATGAAGAGTCCAAATCATTACCTAGCACTGCACTGCGCTCATCACCCAGAGATCTAAGATGTTATATCTCTAAGCCCTGTAATTTCTCTGGAAACATTGCCCTTCAAACCGGAACACAGTAATGTTTGCACATTACTGCTTGGCGGTGGAATAACTGGCAAAAGTGTGGTACTTCCCCAGGCGGACTCTGCTAAGAGTCCTACCACTACAAATTACCTTTTCAGCTTTATTGAGGTAATATTAAGTAGTAGTAGGTAAGTAATATAGATCAATAACCTCGACGTTTCAGCAACGTTAAGCGACTTAAATAATAATTTAGATTTGTTTGTTTATTTATTTTTAGAGTTGTCTCACATTATTTTTGCCGGGAGCAAAATTTTTATTTTTGTTTTTTATAAAGTTCTGATTCTTAACCACAGACGCATAAACTTATCCAAATTATAGAGGTATTTACGTTATCGCCATCTATTGTAGTGCTGACAGGTTTATTACTAATTGAAATAGTTAACATTTCCACTTTTATAATAGCCGTTGTCTAGCCAAATAAAGCTTTATTTTCCAAACTTTGTAGACTGCCATTTTGTATTCTAAATAGCAACTTAGTTCTTACAAATGGCTATATTTTCAATTGCGGAGCGCTTTTTCTATTTACTTAACTGGGTACTTTAAATTTAAAAAGTTTTCTATTTAGGTGTGAATGTTCGTAACTTACAAATCCATAATTTTATTAGCTGTAATAAAAAATAAGTAGGTAGGTATAGAAATATTTGAACTGATTTAATCAGGATGATAAGAAATCCTTATTATAGGCAACTTTCTCATTTATGGAGATTTTTCGGTATTATCACTTCCTATGGGGAAACCTTAAATATTGCAGATTCGAGACAAAGAGTTCGAGAAAATAATTAATATTTGATCCGACTTATAATTATTTTTTCATCCGAATGTTCCAAAACAAGAATATTTTTAAATTGTTAGGTTTTGCTTAATCATTATTTACATTTAACTGCTACCATAGAATAAATATTCGAAACACTTAACGAATCAACGCTTACGCTAGCCAAACATCTGTAATTTTTTTATAAGTAGGTACATACAGTGAAATAGGTAGGTAGGTACAGGAGTTTTTAACAGTTATGACTTCGGATGAAGTAAAAAAAAACATTTAGCTAATGAAAAATTATGAACTTTCGACTTCATGATCATAACGACATAACATGATCAAAAAAATTTGAACTTTGTCATTTTTCTTTGTAAATTTAATAACTAGATGTGTTCTACAGTGTAACCCGCGGCGTACCTAAACTATTAGCATGGATTTTACCCCCTCAAGGGTAGAATTTTAACTAACTTTAAATGTCATATTTATTTAAATCAAAAGCCTAAGAAAATTATTTCAATCAATTAGCGTCAAACATCCTTTCGGCCGCCTTTGTAACTGTGTTTTGTAACCAGTCACAAAAGAAGAAAATTTATTATGAAACTTTTTCCACTAACCAAATTAAATTTATGAATTTTGGTCTAAGTCTAAAATTAGTTTATTAATAGCTTGAGAAAGAAATAGGTTACTTTTTAATCCAAAAAAAGCGCTGTAAGGCGTTGAAAAAAGAGATAATATTTTAAAGAAGTTTCGTAATTTTTGACGCTAGAAGCTTGAAACTTATTTTTAACGAATTCAAAAAAGGAGAGGGTTCTCAACTCAGATGTATGTTTTTACCCGACTGAAATTAGGGTTATGTTTTGCGCACGTATCTTGTAGGTATGTTTGTAAATTTCTTTATTCCCACGTATCTTCCAAACGGCTGGGTGGATTTTGACAATAGGGAATATGCATGCATTTTTTTTATATTTTAATTCACTTTTTACATTATTATAGCACAATAAAAAATATAAATACTCTTGTAAATGTACAAATTGATTTTTAAAATAATATTTAAAATATCGATATAATTTGTCCAGTTTAAACGCCATCTTTCCCGCGCCTGCATGACGTCACAGGCCACGACCTGTGTTTGTTTACTACAAGTGTTGCAGTTACTTTGTACCGATTTTTGAGTTGTACTAGCTTATCAAACGATGGAGAACACGACTTTTCTCTCTAACGCTACTAGCTCAGTACGAATATCGACACCGTTAAAGCAGAAAACATGCCATGTGACGTCACATTTGGTTTCCACAGATAATTATGCGTTTCGCAAACTTGAATTTCCCGCGCCTATTTTGCACTTTTTAAATAATATTTTTTAAAATTAAAAACTAACTAAATAATAAAATAATTGTTTTGGCATAATGGCGGGACATTAAGGATCCTACGAAAAATAAATCAAGCCTATTTAAACTACATGCATATTCCCTATTAGATTCGTCTCAATCACCCGAGTGTTCTTGGATAGTATATTGTATTACATCATGTGTATTATCCGTTGCTTTTTTGCTGTCGGGTTTTTAAATTAAAGTTATTTGTATCTCTGTTACGCGTTACGCGATAGCTCCGCCAAATGTGAATCGATTTTGATGGTACTTTTTTATTTGGTCACAGTTCAGAGGTTCCATATTTATATTTTATCGAAATCAGTGTGGCTGGCGGCTTTTGAGATTTCAACAAAAAAAATTGCTTTCGGTTATCTCGACGATGTAGATAGTTAGCTTATTACGTAATTTGGTCGAGTGTTTGAATTTAATTTAAAATTGATATATAATAAATTAGACAATTATTTAATCACTTTAGTAATTTAGGCGCTTAAACGTAACATACGCACAAATAGCTGTACCTATAATATTTATAATTTTACAAATAGACAGCGTTACTATCACATATTTAATATTTAGGATATATTAAATAGATAGGGATAGGGATCGGCTAATAATTTATTTTCTTAAAAATACAAATATGAATTTCTTAAAAATAAAAACATATGGTGCAATGACTAAGTACGAGTGTGACTAGAGTATGACGAGTAAATCTAAGTATATCTTTATCTACTAGGCCTAGTGCCTTAAATGGTAGTAAGTCTGCTTGCGAGGTTCGATTCCCACCCACTGCAAGTATTTTTTTATGAATACAATTATTTATTGTGTGACTATGTGTGAGTGTTTCTATAATAAATAACTAAATAAATATTGGTGAACATATCTCATTATCTCAAGTTTTATCTCGACTCCTTGATTCGTTTTTGCTTAAAAAGTAACAAAGATTCATTACATACGTACAAACCTTCACATTTATAATATTAGCAGGATTTATTTATAGAAGTCAGTCAGTGAAAAATGAACCCTCAGAACAATGCGTGCTAGAACGGTTTTAGAAACGAAAACGCTTCTCGCAAATTAATTTAGCGAACCGGAAAATAACGCTCTCGACTGAAATTAAAATTTTCCCGATATCTTCTATGTTAAACAAGCGCCCAATGCCACTGACCCTTAAATAAATTGGGTAGGGCTCATAGATAATTGGTTTTGTTATTTTTCCTCTTAATAAAAGTTGGAGATAGCAAACTTAGCAAATAAATTACACGCTAAAGCGTTCCTTATTAAAAATTTTAAGAATCTGCCCCGAAAATACTGCTCTTATTTTGTGAATTACGTTCAAATTAATTTTGACGGTCGCTTCTAAATGTCTTAAAATCCCCGAAAAGTTGCAAGCCTATTGATTTTTAATCAGATATATTTCGGAGAGTGTGCAGCCTCTTTTTGTGCTGTGCAGCAACCTTGCAATTTTTGTATAGGACTGCTAGTAGCGCGAAGAAGCGCTATCGTTTCATGGTTGACGTCCAAAAGTCTTGAATGAAGAGGATTGACACCACTTCCGTGATAAGAACTCCTAGGCTTTGGTATGCGTTGAGTGGGGTTTTCCATATGAATGCAATCTTAGTGTCAGCCAGTCGTGAATAAATAGCTTTCTTGTAGGTACATTCCCTCGTACACCGCATCGACGGCGACGCTTAAACATTAGACGAGATGGCGGTCAAGTGCAAATATGTTTATTATTTATCGATAAGATTTCAGTATCTTAGCCCAAAACGAGAGACAGACAGTCAAAGAGGCACATTATATAATAGATTTTTTACAAATACAGTACTACTCAAAATGGACTTGCTAAGGTTTAAAATTAGAACCAACCTAGAACCCACATTCTGAGCCACCTCTATAATTATTTAAAATTAATTATTTAGCAATATTTAAATTGCGAAATACATTCTGCATTTCCACAAATTTTGTAAGGTCTAAAAATGTTTTTGTACCAACGGGTGATTTAAATTCCGGGGTTTCATGTTTGCCCTCGTATTAAAACTCGTTCATACAATGCTTCCTTTTTCGTTTAGTACTTTTGGGTACCTTTTTATAGCAGCTCTCTAAATCTCAGGTAATTTCTCCAGCTCCGATAACCTCTCCAGTTATTAAGATTCGAATTAACTGGCGACACACGTTCACAGCAAATCTAGACGTGGACAGAATAACCACTTCAACTGTTTAGCAAATGTTTACGTCATTTGGCTCCGGTAATGCACTTTGGTGCCAAATGTCTGCCGATTCGAATCAGCGCGAATGAGAGGTCCTGAAATCTGGAACGAGTCTATTATCTTAAATGGCAGCTTTTTGGTATATTGTGTCGGGTAATACTGGCTTTAATGTTACGCTAAATGGTACATTTTAAACGCAATAACCGGTCCGCTTCAGTTTACTGGGGCAATATGATACTGTCTTGTAAAATTGGCAACCGTCAAACCGCCTGCTCATTAAATTATATTATAAACGTTATTACTTATGTAGTAACATGTAGATAGTGTTGATATGGTTAATTGCGCACAAAAGAAGAAAAAAATAAGATTGATTTTCATTATTTTGACTTAAGTATGTATGTATATTACAACTGTTTAAGCATTTGTAATATTACATGTCGTGCTTGTAGCACTTTGTACACGAGTAATAAATGTTCCTTTCAGTTACAAAAAGAATCAAAGAATCAAATCAGTAGTCAAAGGAGCACCAGAGCAAAGACTAGCACCAGGATTTTTTTAAAGTCCTTACTAGTGGACTTTTTAAGACGTGTAATCACATCTAAAACACTGAAAAAGACATTAAACTGACTCGTGCTCTGTGACATTTTTTGAATCGATTAGATAATATAATTAAGCCAACTTAAGTTCAACCAAAAAGAGATTCTAAACGCTTTTTTTGTAATCGTATCATTGTAACGTTGTCGTTTAAGATATATTTTTGGATTCTAAGCATGAACTTTTCAAACGCATTTTTGACGTGACAACGTCTAATAAATCGATGAACACCGGCTGCACTCACGAAAAAGTGTTCCTTTATGTCCCGTTACGCTCGTTGTCCCGTTACGCTCATTGTACGCTTGCACCGCATTTATCAATGTTTCGTTATTACGTTGTCACGTTAAACTATCGTCCGTAAACCAATCGACTTTACAGACAATCATTTTTTTTATTTATATTCCTAAATATAATAGACAGCCTATTTATTTATTACCCAACACACATCCCCAATAACCCTTTTAGAATGTAACACACCCAAACCCATCCACGTAAATCACCCTTTAGCGTGCTAGGCCTAATATTATTAATTTAAATAATTTTATTTTGTCCGAAAGAAAAAACAAAAATTGACTTCAATGTAAGTTAAACTTAAACACTCGACTAAATTTAATAATTTTTGTGAACTCTACGATAGCGTCGTCCAGATAAAAATGAGCAAATACTAGTTTTTTGTTGATATTTCAAACCCCGATTTAAAATGTATGTCAAACTAGTTCTAAACTTTGATCTACCAAACAAAAAAAAATACTATCAAAATGGTTTCGCAGTGGGCGTATACGGGCGTAATATCACGTAACACATAAAAAAATTGGCAGTCATAGGATCTGCCGATAAATGTTAAAACTTATAACTCAGAATTTGACACCTTACTTTGGAAACTACTCGGGCGAAACCAGAGGGCATGGCCAAGGTCCCGAGTTTACCCGAAGATTTCTTCTCAATCCCGAGGGCCATGCTAGAATTCAATTCACAATACACGAAACATCTGTCTGAGGCGCGCGAAAAGAAGTTTTCACTTCAAAAACAAAGAACCAGATTGAGAACATCCTCATTTTTTTAAGACGAAAGAAGAGAGAAGCTACATTACAATGTCTATGTCGAACCCATAATATTTTCTTATACCTAAAAGTGCTCAATGCGGCCAACCGAGTTTCCACTTTGAAATTTTTTTTTTTTTTTTTAACTGTAATAGGTTCGCACTTGACCACCATCTCGCCTGATGTTAAGCGATGATGAGATCTACGATGGAGCGTGCTTACCTAGAAAAAACCGATTCACTCTCGATTTGAAGACACCAAGATTGTAACCATCAGGGAAAACCCACTCAGGCAACGCATTCCACACACACACTCTCCGAAGTGTATCCGATAAAAACCGATAAGCTAGCGATTTTGCGGCGATGATCAAGACTTTGAAGTCTTTTACGCACAAGAGCGTCATTGCCTATGAGTCTTTTGGCACGTCTCTCAATCGATTCCAGAGTCCCCAGCTGATACTTAGCCGATCCATCCCAAAGGTGCGAACAGTACTCCATACAGGAGCGAATCTGTGCTTTGTATAACGTGAGCAACTGTTCAGAGTTGAAGTATCTTCGCACCTTTGAGAGGACACCTAGTTTATTGGCGGCTAATTTAGCCTTAGACTCAATATATGTGCCAAAGTTGAGCGTCGATGACAGAGAAACGCCCAAAAGCTCGAGATGGTCAGTAACCGGCACGGACACGCCTCGAACATATATAACGCCTCGAAAATATATAAAAATAAATGAAAATATCTATTTTTACAAAAAAATTCATTCATTTGTATGTACCTACTATTGTCATGTCATAATTTGAATAAAAACACAGGCTCGGCTTAGTTTGAGGCCCATCAGAAATTAACGATAGAAATGGCAATTTAAGCATTTACATTATTATACTCGTAGCTACCAAAAAATCAAACGGTCGTTTTGACATTTGAGAAAGATTCTAGAATATAATTTTACATAATTTTAAACAAAACTGAATGAAACTATAACTAATTGCGTAAAGTGATGATTACATTTTTAAGCGTATTACAAACGCGAACGTATGTGAGAATGTGTGTTTGTAACTATTTCACGCAAAAACTACTAAGGGGATTGGGACGAAATTTGGTACATAGATAGATAGAGAACGGTCTGGAAATACCCATAAGCTATTTTTATCCCAGGAAAATAAACAGGATCGGAACTACGCGCGCAAACTAGTAAAATATAATATATAATTGTGAGTAAGTTTCAAATTTCAACATATAATTTTTTGAAAACAAGATATGAATAGTAAACTATTTTGGCTACAACTTCTTGATGTTGTGAATACATTTTAGTATTTATCTCGAGAAAAATAAAGAACTATACATATCAACCTTCCACATGACTGCACGCTATCTAATAAAGTAGCTTACACAACATGTGAAAATTCTAAAACATGAAATACTGGAACATCTATTTCAGCCGGGACTGAATTATAGTTTAGTTTCAGGCATGCCGTGCACTGCAGATTCTTACGGAGATAAATTACAGTACACACGCCAAAGTTCGTGCAACTAATAGTTTGCACAGCTAAAGGTTACCTCGGAAGATAATCTGCATTCTTCTCTGTCGTCTGTCTTGGAAGCAAGCCTGTGATAGATACTTAGATAGCTATTAGCTGCGAAATGTTATTGTATCGATAATTTCTGATACAGTTTGTTCATGATTCTTAAAACTATCAACGTTACATGTGTTACATGCGGTACATATTTCTAATAATTTAATTTTATCCGAAAAAACAAAAACGGGCTTCATTTTAAAATTAATCTGAGACACTCGATTAAATTTCATACTTTTTTTGAAGTTATGATAACGTCATCTTCACAATGGTTTTTTCTATGGATAAAAAGTATGTATTTTAAAATATATTATATCAGCTATCTGGCTTTCATAGTACAAGCTTTGCTTAGTTTAGGGGTCAGATAATGTTGTGTGTGAATTGTCCAACCCATATTTATTTATAAATGTTAGCAAAATTTAGCTTTTTGTTCATATTTCAAAAACCACCAAACCGATTTCGATAAAACCTATAAATTAGGAATGGAGCCCTCGGAAACTGTGCTCTACCAAACATAACCAGCGAAATCGATTCACAATGGGGCGTTTTCAAGAGGCAACAATACCTGTCAAAGACAGTTCCTAATTTCGCCGTAGGTGGCGCCACTGTTTAATTTTGTTAGAGAAATTTCACAAAAACCAACAGTGGTGCCACACTTGGCAATATTTAGAACTATCTTTGACAAGTCTTTTTGCGTCTGGAAAACACCTCATTGACGGAGCTATCGCGTGACAGGCATACAAAAAACAACAGAATTGAGAACATCCCCTATTTTTTAGGTTTTTTAAAAATACATTAAAAGTCCACATGCCCTGATGTTCTAAAACATTTGTGTAGTCGTGAAAATAATGCGTTGTCAATATATTATCATTAAAATGTGTTATGTCTGTTGTACAGGAAGTGAGGTTCCTACGGGATATGAAGTGGCCCGGAGGACGCGTGCCGCTTTCTGAGCCTCCCTGTGGGTTCCGGGGAGAAAAGTGTGTCAGTAAGTATCTACATTTCATGCATATATAACTTCCGACATTTTCAGGATACAAAAACACACACGATATTTGTTGCAAACTATAAGTATACTAGCGACCCGCCCCGGCTTCGCACGGGTGCAATGCCTATACTAAATACCTACTAATAAAATTCCGGTCCGGCGGACCGGCGGCAAAACGTTTCGTTTTACGTAGTCACATAAGTCACAGTTTTTTGTGATGGATACTTTTTTGGTGCGACGGACGCACGCAATGTGTTGATTGATGGAACGAAACGTGCTTCACGCCAATAATGGCGACAGCGGTTTGTTTGTCAGTGCCATCAGAATTTAACGAAATTCTCCATAATCCGAATTTTGTAGACATATGTTGTCGACTCAAAATCAATATGTTTTTATGTTTTGTTATTCATATTAAGGTTTCGATCAAGTCTACCGTACCCCTTGACGAAATTATTAATATATAAATTAATAGCAACAGTTCCCCGTTTCACCCGCGTAGTTTTTGATCCCTTTGTTTTTAACCCCCGACCAAAAAAAGGGGTGTTATAAGTTTGACGTCGATGTCTGTCTGTCTGTCTGTCTGTGTATGTGTGTGTCTGTCTGTGGCACCGTAGAGCTCAAACGGTTGGGCCGATTTCGATGCGGTTTTTTTATTTGAAAGTTAATATCCGTGCGGGTGTTCTTAGCTATATTTAGTTAATATCGATTCAAAATGGCCGCCTCCACAAAATGGCGGACAAAATATTTCTTCACAACTTACCTCAATATGGGTATCAAATGAAAGGGCTTGACTAGCAGAGTACTATACGCTATAACAAATTTCAAATCCAAGATGGCCGCCACCACAAAATGGCGAATTATATAATTTTTTCACTACTACCGCAATATGGGTATCAAACGAAAGGGCTTGACTAGTAGAATACTTTGCACTATGACAAATTTCAAATCCAAGATGGCCGCTACCACAAAATGGCGAATTACATTTCTTTTTTCACAACTTCCTTAATATGGGTATCAAATGAAAGGGCTTGACTAGTAGAATGTTGTACAGATAACAAATCTAAGGTAGTCGGGGGTTAATCAAAATTTTTAATTTTGTTCTTGTCCCAGGATAACAATTACCCTATGTGTTATTCCAGATTATATCTATGTACCAAATTTCAGAATTCCAGGTACCTTTAGTAGTTTCATTAGTTCGTATCTTCAATAGTTCGTGTAAGAGTAGCAAATATCCATACATACCTACTCACAAATAAATATACCTATATTGTGATTCTAATTTGGGAAATAAATTTTTCCTACTCACAAATTTTCGCAGTTTTAATATTAGTATGTTGTATTTAAATGTAACGCACATAACGTTTCTCTCGCTTACTTGAGGGATAAAAGACCTCTAAAAGTCACTTAAAAGCGTGTTTATGTAACGAGTAACCCGTTATTGAATTAAAAATGTGTTACAACCACGTTCGTTTCGAAGAAATACCTAGATTACTTAGTAAAAATATTTTAAACGAAAAATTTTACGAACAAACTAGTTTTGGTGGACAATTTGTATAGGTAAATAACTAATATATATTAAATAACTAACATAATACTATTTCACAATATTAATGTGTAATATTACACTTTTGTAACAATATTTGAATATCACAAATTCATTTTGTAGGTTTTAGTTTGATAGTCTAGACATTGTAGTTACTCTCAAACTTTATTTCGACTTTATGACTATTCTATTTCAAATTTATGACGCCCAAGGCTTACTACTTTGTACTACTCATATAGCGATGGGATATATATACTTATAGAGCCTGTGGAAATAACTAAAATCGTGTATCTAACCAAATCATAAGCTACCTAAAATAATGTCCTTGTTATTTTAGCTTATTATTTTCCAATACTTCCTCACTTAGCAGCAAAAATATTTAGGTACGAATCGCGACAAAAGAAAAGACGGCGACCGGACCATGAAAACCTTTTTCACTCAGCGTAATGCGTAACATATGTAAGTGGGCGATAGAATCAGCAAGTGGACCCGAGGAGCTTACACGCAGGCTCTTTTAACTATTGTGTTTATTGGCCATCTAAAAAACTAATACTGTTCAGGGTCGACTGTACATTAAGCGCAATCTTTATACAAGCTACTAAGTAGGGTGGCATGTAATGTGTTCGCGTCGTAACGTACCAGAAGGAATTTGAGCCGGCAAGCTATCAAGCACACGCCGCCCCGCTGCGTCGTCTAATGCCCCCCACACAGCTATTACACCACAGAACAACGCTTAGCCGTCACAACACGAAAAAGGCTTTACAATACATCCTATGGTACCATAGAGAGGGATTAGCTTAAAAGCCTGCAAGCTAAGTGAGTTGTTGGACATAATTATACCGCATGTTTGTTTTGTAACGCTGTAAGTACTATTGCATATGCTAATGACAGTACCTATATAATAGTTATAATTTAATCTGAATAACTGCTTCAGTTTTGGAAATACACTAAAGACGTGCTAAAGATACTTCTAAAGACGTGCTAAAGATACTTTAATAAAAATGTGTTAGTTATTTATTTTTTCGATTTAACAGCGCGGACCTGCTATTCAAGCCATATTAGCCATATCAATTGTAATTAGGGACGATGTACTAAAAATTTTGAAACAAATATTGTACGATTTTAACCGACTTAAAAAAGAAAGGTTTTAAATTCGTTAGAAACATGTTTTTCATGTATGTTCATTGATTACTCGAAGACGATTTGTTTAGTTCTAAAGAGATTATGCTTCCGAGACACTATTTTATCGAAATCAATCTAGCGGTTTTCAGAAAATCAAAAAATACATACATTCTTCACAATGCTGATATCTTTGTTTATTCTGAAACACCCTGTTAGTCCGTACATAAGTACACATACATAGACAATATAGACATGCGTTGGCCAGTCCGTATTATATAATTCTTGTTAAATAAAATACATCTAAATCCGTGTAAACTCAACAAATAATGGAATTAAAATATTTTTTATTGGAACGGTAAAAATGTAATTTCTATGACTTTTTGGACCAATTTGAAAAATACTATTGTAAATAAAATGGATACGTTTCTAAATTGAAGTCAGTTGTTTCTTTATTCGGAGAAAAATAAGTATTTCAATCAAGCCTTTTGAATCCTTCATTTATTTCTAGTAATCTTATCTCTTTACAAAACGACCCAAACTGTCTTTGAATATAACACAAACACTTTGTGAAACCGTTTTGCATTACTTTTCTTCAAAGCGGATCTTGTTAAAAATGACAACTTTTGCATAGAACCTTTTGCTCTTTCCGCAGAAAATTCCTTTGATTAAATCTTTAGAAGTAAATTCAAGTTTAGCCGTATCTAGCCGTGGTCACTGGATCGCATGTTAACCAACTCTAGGTAGATAAACTCTTAGAGCTTGTAGGTAATCTGCTGACTTTAAACTTGTGGATTAAGAAATCTCGCTTGAGGTCTCGGCGTGAATTTAATGAATCACCTTCATTGTTGATAGTTGTTTCTGTGGCTCTTTATTAAATTAAAGATGTTTTATGACACAACAAGTGACAATAATGAACTACAGCAAAGAATAGTCAGCTTACTGATCTAGGTCGTAAGTTCGAAGCCCACATAAGATTAACATTTGTGTTCATATTCATATGAATGTTTATTCTGTATCCGGTATCTATGTGATCGGTGGTATGTAGTTATCATAAACATATGTTGTAGTATAAAAACTAACGTGGTTCTTACACATTTTAAATAAATACACGGATAACTCACGTTTGATATAGTCAGTGTAGTCCGACTCAAGTTTCGATCGCGTCCGGCGATCTTTTTCAAGGACAGTGCGCGCGCGTGTTCGCAGCTCGTTTACCACTCGTGCTAATTGGACAGACTATATATCAAACGTGAGTTACCCGTGTATTTATTTAAAATAAACATATGTTGTAGAGTGAAAAATGTCTTCCAGTATTAATATTTTATTATTAATATCTTACGTAAACAGTCTCAGTAATTTTCAATGTGATTTACTGCCATCAATAGCGATCATTATGATACCCTTTCATTACTTATAGGAAAGTTTGACTCGAGGTCGGTTGACCTTGCTCTATAATAATTGAATTGTGAATTTGTCAATTTGTCTATTCACGCATATTCGAAAACAAGACGAATGTAGAAGCTTATAGTAGTACAAAATGTAGAAGCTTTCGATGTCTTGAACTCATAAGTTTGCATATTATCTTACAGTCTTTTTGCAGATTCAACTATAGATATAGTATCAAGATAATTTGTGTAAGTTAAATCCTATGATTTAAACCCGAGATCTTAACTTGTCAATAAAAAGATAGCAGAACATTACCTAAATACTAAAATAGGATACTATTAGAGACCAGAAGTGGGAAAAGAACAAAAAACACAATGAAGTTTTACACAGTCACATTTAAATGCGAAACTTTACAGAAATACACACAAAATTAAACCGATCTTAAACAGAAACATCTAAATAACCCATTCCTCAAGTAAATTCGACAGATAATGATTACAATTTAAACTTTGGCTGGTCAAACGGTCAGAGCTACCGCTTGAGAGAGTATGTGGCAGGAAAGAGACCGAACTGGGCGCACGATCGTTTATAAAGGTTTTCCCCCACCACCGCGGACCCTTAAAACTTGTTTTGCAGCTAACAATACTATAACATATGAAACTTCAAATTGTAAATATATACTGTATACATAATGTAGCACGATTTATACGGTTCTTCATCTCTGTGATAGTGGACGCTTCGTTGAAACGTTGGCTCGAGGCCGACCGACGGCGACAGGACGGTACGGGTGTGTTGGTAACCGCAGCTCGTCGGCACAATGCGGGTCCGCTCCCAAAACTGATTCAATTACCGCTTACATTTACTCTAATGTTGAGAATTTCAATTTCAAAGCTTATTGCGTTAACTAAAAATATGTTACTCGGGAATAATTTGTAGAGTTACTGCCTCTTTACAATTTTGTTTTTGTCTATTTGAGTGCGTTTGACTCAATGAGCCTAGCCATAAACCTAAAATGATTCGAATACTCGTAGTCAAATAGCAGGGCAAAATTGTAATCATGACTTATGCCTGTATAACTTTTTAGCACAACTAAATCGACAAAGAAGCAAATTCTTTATCGATTTGGTAGATCATAAAAGACGTAGGTCAAAACCTGATTATCGATTACATCTTATTCAAAATTTGACTGGTAGTATATGGCGCGGCTAAGTCCTAATTGAACAATTGGAATGTTTTCGCTCCTCATTAACTACACCATAAAACTATGGCAAATATAACGTAGTGAACAACCATGACAACTTAAAACCTTGGATAGTAGTATAGTACCTACATTCTTTAAATTGTAAATATTCTATAGTATTTGACTCATGAGCACCTAACTTTTTACTGCCAAATGACGTTTGAATAATTTGACTAATTTGTAACAAACTAACTAACATACAAAGCCTACCTACAGTTGAAATATTAGACCCATATCAGGATACACTATACGAAGAAAACATGATTACGTACACTCGAATCATCTACTGGAATCAATAAAATTAATATAATCCCTGCGTAGGTATTTTTCTCTACCCTAATTTAATCTACCCATTTCAAAATCTAATCGGAAAGTTTCTTTGGAACATCCAATCAAAACAAGAGAGACAGATAATGTAAACCTCGACAAGAAACTTTCTGATTGGATTCACAATACGGAAGCAGATATCAACGTACTTAGATACATATCGGTACATGAATAGCTCACATTGAATGAGAAAATATCATATTCAAACCGAACAGAAAAAGTTATATGATCTACAGAATACTTCATGAATTTCAAAACACTTTTTTTTCAAAGGTTTTATTCTAACATGTAAACTTTTAAATAGGTTTGATTTTACATTACACCAAACTAAGGGTTGGTTCACTAATTCGACCAAAATCAGTATTACTAATGAACTTGAAAATGTTTTCAGCTTCATAATTTTCTTTTTGTCTGAAAACCCAGTTGTTTTCATGTGTGTTAGGGTGTTTTTCTCTCACCCACAGGGATTAATTGATTGTCTATAGAAACTTTACAGTACAATACAATACAGTACAAAAACTCTTTATTAAAAAGCCACAACACAAAAAATTTACAAAAATTAAAAAATAATAATTTTACATTTTGGCGATTTAATTAGCGGCCTTATCGCTTAGAGCGATCTCTACCAGGCAAACGTGCACGGATAGGAGATGGCAATCCAAAATGGCCCTTAATTTACACACAGGAATTAATAACAACAATAAAACAAAAAAAGAGAAACAAAACAACTAATCCTAAATAGTAAAACATCATATCAATCAATCATAACAAACATACATTTTCCTATGTATACCCGATTAAAATATCATAAAACACATTGTACCCATATATTAACTTAACCTACACAATCTAAATTATTATTTATTTATTATATACTACGAACGTATCTAATAACAATAAAAAATATATAAAACTTTGTGTTTGGTATCAGGTCATATAGGTGCATGGGCGCTAGGTGCTTCCGGAGGCACTCTAGTGTTGTTGATCTTGGCAGCACTAGCGCTTTACCGCGGCTGGCGCTACGAACAGGAGCTCGATTCTTTGCTCTGGAAGATCGACTTCAGAGACCTCCACCTACCCGACGACGAGCAGCGGGCCAACAAACTGAGTAGGTAAAACGAACTTATATATGTTGTTGCTTGCACACTACTGCTTCATTATCAAAAAAAGTTTTTGCTTCCACAGTAGAACCTCGATAATCTGAACCCTCAATTATCCGAACAATGACTTACTTTATCGGAACACTCAATTATCTGAACATTGATGCGAAAAATACACAGTTGCTCGCCCATTAACCGTGTATTATTACGCGTTTAAAAAATTACGATTAAGAAAAACTATATCACAAAAAGTAATCATCTTTTTCAGGTGTTGTAATTGCATGTTCATCAATCAACGATATTGTAAAATGATGTTAAAATATGTAAATTATGATCTCAAACAAACCACGGTTCGATTTTCTAAACTTTTGATTGTCTGTAGGTACGTACTAGTCTCATTCCTTATTGGTTCGAATAATCGAGGTTCTTCTGGAGCATTAATCTACTGCATATTTTTTGTGTCTTTCATGAAACATTCAATTATACTGTACCTTAATGATTAACATCATTATATTTTAATACAATCTACACGCCTTATGTACCTAATATTTTATAATTCCTTCATCTTCTCTGTTATCCTTTTCATTTTTTTTAATAAACATTTTCATCCTGCCGGGTCAACTTACACATTCAACTTACATATTCTTATCATACCATCTTCCTAGGTCTTGTACCAATTGAATCCAGTGTCACTCTGGATTTGTAATCACTAACCAACTTTGTTGGAATATTTACTAAATTTGGGATTTAAAAAGAAAGAGCATACAATTTTTCCATTCTATAGTTTGGGATTAGGTTTACCACCATATCCTAAGGCCTAAGGCACAACTTAAATCACAAAACGTACTAATCTAACTAGAGGTACCTATAATAAAATAGTTCGTAGATTTAGTTACAAACACAGCAAATTTTAGTTGGACTAATACCTAATTGATTTGATTTCCTTTGAATCGTCGTTTTCCTTTATCCCTACGTATAAATAAGACTGTTTATTTGTTAAATAGGCTTGAGGATGAGGATAGTCCATGTATCCGCAAAAGCTGTATTGAATACTTAGTACTAGCTATTATTTAACCTAAATAGAAATGGTTCCCGCTTTTCTGTACAAATTGGTGGCCAGCAATTAACCTTAACGAGCCATTTCAGCAGACCACTTTGCTAGAACCTTGTCGCGTTTTTTGCAGTAGACACGCGAAATTAAGACAGTCATAAAAGATTTCTGCCTAAACGTGGACCTTATTTAAATTTAACCTCCAAAATGTGAGAATAACAGAAAAGTTATTTAGTCGTATTTGTAAAATTCTTAGTGTGAAACCTAAATAAAACCCCAGAAAAAGAACGTATTAAAAACACACACAAATTAAAATAGAGTAATAATGAAATATAGGCTTTAAATAATTTAAATAAATATTTTGTAATCTAATAACAAGTTTATAACTCTACAGGCTAGATCCATTAAATTGGTACCTACATACGTAATCAACCCTCATCCGCTGTAGCTTTGTTTTAGCTTTGTAGCTTTGTGCTCTCGTTATGTCAGACCTAGCTCCAGGCAAGGCATCTTCGCTTCAGCTTGATTGTTCTTAGTAACTTATTGTTCAGGGTTACATGAACTCCACCTAAGTTTCAACTTAAACAGGTGTCAAGTGTTAAACTGAAAACTACCCACATCTTACGTACCTACGAACAAACTTAGTTAAACGAGTTAAGTTTTCACCCAACCACATACACTTTTCAAAACGTTTGATTTTGGAAGCAATAAATAGCATGGGGCTGCCCATGCTATTTAATGCTTTCACTGCGCTCACTACGTTTTCACACTACTGGGATTGAGGTCCTCTCTCGCAAGGAGACAGTTAAGACCAATACCCACCACGCTGGCCTAGTGCGGTTTGACAGATGACGCATAAGCTCCGAAGATTCTTGAAATATGCCGGTTTTCCTTACGATGTTTTCCTTCACTGTTAAATCCAGTAATGATGAAAAACTTCTGCATTAGCTCTTGAAAAAATACTCAAGATGCGCAGGAGGGATTTGAACCCACGACCTCACCATTGTGAATCACACGTTCTAGCCACAAGGCCACTACGGCGTGCGTATTGGATTACACGCGAATTTTGTATAAATATAGATAAAATTAAAAATAAAACACACAGTTTTACATAGTTCCTACACTGTTTTGTTGAAAGTTTTAGTGTTTTGCTGTAACCTAATTTAATTTATAGGAAGGTTAAGTTGAACATTCATATCAATTGATCAACAGCTTTTAAGACAAACATGGCCTTTTTTAAGAATCTATGAGAAGAAATGGCTGAGTACAAATACGAGTAGTGTACAAATCATTTTTAAATAAAGCACATTTCATTGCCGTGTGATGTGGTTAGTTCAGTCGGGCTGAACGTTCAGTCACATTCGATGGCCTTATAAAAGCAGCAGGTCTACTACGAAGTTCGATAAACGATATATCGGCCGAAGTTATGGACGTTTTATACCACGAAACACAATCGGTCGGTTGATGACACATTGATGAATTTTAAAATATTTCACAACCATCATAGTAAAAAGTGTGCAAATTAATGGATATTCACTTGAAAATATATTTTTAATTTAAAATAATTTAAAAATGTATTTTCAAGTCACAAATAAGAAATATACGGGTGGAAATAAAAACACAAAGTTTTCATTAAAACTCTTCGTTACAATCCCCACAGGTACAAGCCTATTAATTTATTACACTCAGCGGGGACCGTACCTACATTGTTACTTAAAGCAAATTGAAGTTGGAAGCGTGCCAACAGCACACTTAGGTTGTCCTAGCACATTTTAATGTGCTTGTGCAACGGCATGACTTCCCTGAGACTCGATGGAGGACAATACAAAATGTCACCGGTGGCCGGCGGCACTTAGAAATCAAGAGCCGATGACATCTAATGCATTAGTATATAAAATGTATTGGTAATTATAAAATGTAAAGAAAAGATGTCTTGTCATGCCTACTATGAAAGTTTTAACTTCGTCATTAGTAATAACGCCGCCATTTATCGCACTAGGTATTAGTATTTTTCTGATCATCGTAATTTTAAAGTGTGCATAACAAAGTACTTATGTCTATTTATCTAAAGTTTTAATAGACGACCTGAAAATTATTAGATTTTATAAACTAAAAGTATTTTACTAAAGATTAACCATTCGGCTAACCGACTGGCTTTTACCAAACCCTATTACGGTCCGTTATCTTTGTTTAGGTATGTATGAGTTATATTTCTATTAATGATATGTGATAGCTATGATACCTATGTGATAGCTATGATATGTGATAGCTATGATATGTATATGTGATAGCTATGATATGTGATAGATATGATATGTGATAGCCATGATGTGTGATAGCTATGATGTGTGATAGCTGTGATATATGATAGCTATGATAAAATAAAGCAATAAGAGAAAGAGTACTGACTGTAATTTTGTGATTTTGTAGTCTCAAGCATATTGGTCAGAGCTGATTTTTTCCAGCAAGATAGCAGCGCGGGCGCGATCGCCAATTCTACCACCAACGTCGTAACCAGCAACGAGAAGAACGGAGGCAGCACGGGCGGGGTCCGCTCCAGCCAGGTGTCGCTGAGCTCCAATCCTGATTTGGACTTTAGGTATGTCAAAGAGGTTACATATACTACGTTTAGAGTTGGCACAAACAGTTACATTTATATATTGCCATTACAATAGCAACAATTGAAACTAAATTAAACAAAAATCTTACAGGTATTCTGCCATATTTACGGAAGTAGCCTGGTATAGAGGAAGATTGCTGTCAGTGAAGCGAGTGAGGCGGCATCACATCGACATAAACAGGGAAATCAAGAAGGAACTTAAAATCGTAAGTTTTATGCTTACATCTCACTAAGTACTAAGATTTAGGCGACCGGTGGCAGTTGGAAACGAGTCGAGCCGATGATCGGATTGAGCGCCATATTATGGCTACGGCATAGATAAAGTGTATTATAGATAAAGTGTAGTATATGTAAACTCTTTGGGCTACAGCTTATGTTCAGCTAATTTATAGTAAATAGTGACGGGACAAACAGGACATGTTGGTAAGACATGCCTGGTGGTAAGCAAGGCTTGCCTATAATAGCAAAGTATCACGCCGCTACTGGTACATGAAGAGTTCACATCGTTACAGAACTGTGCTTATCACCTTAAAATATAAGGTGGTGGACTTGTTCAGGTGACGTAAAGTTTCAACCTAGAGGCGAAACTCTTTGCCAGGGAAAGGCTCCCGGGGATACGGCTTCAAAAAACCAGTTTGAGAGGCGTCTAGTCTCTTCACGGTGCTGTGTCAATGTTCTCTTCTTCTTAGTCTTTATCTCTATTTTAGGATATCATTTTCTTCTTTGTGTGTTCGTCTACGTGTCGGTTACGTCTTATTGTGAGTAAATTCGTGAATAGGGTGGTTAATACCTTACCTTACAGTAGTTTTGTTCTTATCCTCTTTATCCTCATGTATATAAGGTTAGTCTTGGTCTGATGATGGCTCGAGTCCTGTATTCTTTAGCTATTAACTTTAATACGTTAAATACTTTGAGTAACTCGGCTTCAGAACTCGTGACTCTTTGAAATTGGAGATCTATTTATTTATTATTATGTGGAAAACTTGTTGCTACCAAAACAAGGATATAACAATAGCGTAGATTCATAACTAATTACTTCTGCTCCTTCCTCGAACTTGTCTATTAATTTATGTATATACCTATTATTACCTACTTAGCTGAGGTATCCTCATATCCTCATAGTAAGCATAGTATTACTCTAAATTTATAACAATATGATTATGTTTTATTGCATTACATTGTAGCCGACATAGATTTTCTGTTTAAACCTTCCAAAACTAAAAGCATAAAGCTAACCCGTAAAACCGTAAAGTCAAGTCATTTAAAAGTACAATGTAAAGAAATATTTTAGGCTCAGTACCCAGATTTCACATAGAAGAACATTATTTGGATAAAACATAGGTATGTCGGTTTACTAAAATAACATTTTAGAAAGTTATGGTAATATCAAAATGAATGTAATTTTAAATGTACCAGAGTTCGTTCTCCGTTTAAAGTTTGTTGATAGAGAACACATACTCTACTTACGTCCGCATCTGTTTGCTCGCTGCTCTAACCTCTGAATTTATTCAGAGCCACATAAGCCGCCGTATAAAGAAGCTACGCTTTCCGCAAAACCGGCAAAACAAACAAAATGTTTCGAGGCTTTGTTAGACATTGACTGAAATAAATAGTTATATGTCGTAGGCAGCCTTTAATGGCGTTTCCGAAAATTTTCTCGGAGTTCGGATTTATGAAAAAGAGCGGTAAGGAATTTTTACTAAAGAATATATCCGTTTACTGGATAAATACTGTAGTCCTAACATATATACAAGATTAGCATTTTTTGTATGTATTTTTGTTGCTCAATCACTTCTAAACGCTTGAACGGATTGGGCTGGAATTTTAGAGCACTGTTATAAAATAGTCTGCAATATCATATAGGGAACGGCAATACGCGGGTAAAATCGCGGGACTCTGGTAGCTAATAAGCATCAGCAGCCTCCTGTATGTTATCAGAATTGGAAGATTGGAACTTAGAAGCTTAACTCTCAATAAATGCTAAATTTGTGTTAAAAAAGTGCCATTTGGCTCTTGTCTTTGCCTTAAGGTCGTAATTCACCACATTTCACAAGTGCGAATTGGCAAATGGCCCACGTCTTATGGAGATATCTGTCTTTGGAAATACCGGTTTCCTCACTGATGTTCCCCTTCATACAATGAACAATGATGACAAACTTGTAGGTACATCTGCACTTGTAAAAGTACTCTGGGGTGCTGATCGGTTTCGAACCTACGACCATACGATTGTAAAAGCAAACGTTGTATGCCACTAGAACATTAGGTACCTACTGTTTTACGGCATTTTCGATGGATTGCGAATGTTCAGAGTACCTAATAGAAAAAAATGCCGCAGACCAAAAAATATGTTCCATAAAACATGAACATTAACTTTTGACATATTATTTACGAAATAACCTCAATGCTACAAAATATAGCCACGGAAAAACAACACCATATATGCAGAACACTTTCCACATACGAAATCACTGAGAGTAACAAATACAGCTTAATTCATTTTCCTGCTCAGGTAGGGATATAAATAAATAGGCCTGTTTGTGCACCTCTGAACATGTAACGGAAATGGTCACATATCAGTCTTGTGAGCTAAATAACAACGTTTACCTCGACCCAACTCGGCATTTGTGATTCTGCCAAGTGGAAATCGTTCTATGTCATTAATTTCGCAAATGGAGTGTTTCGTTACATTTATATTCCAGAAATAGACAAAATAATTTAAACTTTATATTTAAACTCGACTCTTTACTGATTCAGCCTGGGATAGTACCGCACCCTAGTTAGTTATTCTACTGCCAAGCAGCAATGTAAACATTACTGAGTTCCGGTTTTAAGGGAAATATTTGCTTAAAAATTACAAGGCAAAGATATGCGTCGGGTCGGGCCGTATGACGAGTGCAGTGAGGTGATAAGAGTAAATTTGATTTGTTCAAATAACCGTGTGGCACTCATAAGCCATATCGTGCACCTATCCACAGTTTTAGACAAAAGTTCCTCATCTATCGAGGTAGTATCATGTGTCGAGTTCTTTAAAGAATTCTTCATGAAAATAGCTTCAGTGTGAACTTTTCACGCAAATAGTTTATTGAATTAATGTAAACACGTTTGATTAAGTACTTATAAGTAGATTAAAGATAAATAATTCGTCTAGGATGTACCTACATTTACGTCTTTGAGCAAACGTACGGGTACCTATGTGAATATTGGTGACAAAAGTTATGAAGCAACTTGCTTATCAGATGAAATAAAAAGCAAGTAAGCAAGCTATAAAAAGGAAGTGAAATTCTCTGAACTTGTAATATTATAAACCGATGAATTGCTGAATGTAGCATGTGATTGTAAGATCTTTGCGGCACACGAAACTCTTCTTTTATTTTGCTGATGATAAAAGATGCCATTGATCGGTTCGTGGGACGCGCGATGGCTATATCACTGAAAGCTATTAAAGATTGTAATTTATAAATGGAAATTGAAGACAAACAAGCCAGTGGTGAAGGCACTGACGAGATCAAAGTGATCTGAACTAATTTTAATTCTGTAGAAATTGTGGTTATGCCTTCAGCACTTGTCCTTGCTAAATTTGTTTGTTATGGCGAAATGTTTTGGGATACCCTCTTCCCTAAACGATTAAAAGTGATACCTACACTAGTAGGTACTACTACTAGTACTCCGCCTGGGAAACACAACCACACCTTTGCCTTTTATAAGCACTACTCACTCACTCAAAAAGCCAGTAGATAGATCATTAATATGTACTTATCAATCTACTAGCTTTTTGACTTGACTAGCACCGACTTCGACTAGATGAGTGGGTAAGTAGATTTTGACCAATTTTAATAAAATGTATATGGGACCATTCGGAAAGCATACCCATTCGAACAAAAAAGGAAATATTAAAATCGGTTCGGGCGTTCTCGAGCAATCAGGTAACATACCTACGTAAAAAATATGGTGGTCGAATTGATAACCTCCTCCTTTTTGGAAGTCGGATAAAAATAAGATAAATGAGAAACTTCCTCGTGTTTAATCTTAACCATTATTTTTATATTTACACTCTACCACTGCACTTCGCACGTCATCCAGACAGGTTAGAGGAGTACTTTGCTACGAGGAGGAGTTTATTTGCTAAGTTTTTAATTATGAGTAACTCAGATAAATATTTCGATCAAAGTTTTATCATGCTCACTTGTAACTTTACAAAGTACATATCGATATATTATTTTATGAGCTGTGGAGAAAAAATATAAATATCAGACTTGTCCCGGCGGGCCTCTTCATCATTTAACGGGAGCTCCAAGATTTTTCATTTCAAAGATTCTCTCGCAACTTTTACGAAGAGCTAAGTATTTTACGAACTCATATAAAATCATCTTTTAAATAAAGCCAACGTATGAGAGTCAATTATGATGGCGCGCCGCCGTCAAATAACAATGTTTGATGATTGGAATTTCTTTGTAGCTTTGAACTTTATATCATAAGAAGAAGGTTAAAATTTGAAGGGTTTGCAATTGTTGGAAAATATTAAATCTCTCCAAGCAATATGTGAAGTTTCAGACAAGTCCCGCGAGTGGTGAAAAGCAAACGCTTCCAAGAGCAGAGTAAATAACTGCATTTGCTCAGGTGCAGTAGGTAGCAGTACTGCTACCTATGTGAATGCTAGGATTCAAACCGCGACTATAATAAATTAATTTTAAGCTTAGCAGAGTTCTTTTCATGTACCTACATGTATGTTTGTACCACAGATCACTATAATTTTACACCTACATATTTACCTACTCCCTTGTCCTAAAGAGACTATTCTGGGAATTTTCACACATTACTCCTTTGTTTCAACTTTGCTTTTGATTAATAATACCCAAATAGTTTATGTACATATACTACATATAGAGTTGGCACAAACGCTTTACATCGAAACCACGGGTAGGATCTTTCTTGCCTTGTCGCCCTTGTGGAAGTGACATACTTTTGTCGCGGCACTCTGTTGCCATAGAAATCCACGTCATCTGCTTACGCTTGACACAAAGGAACCGTGCGGAAAATCTATTGGTAATACCCACTCACTCCGTTTAAAACATCTGACTAAATAAGGCTAAACATGAAGAAGGGAAATTAATGATGGTTACTGTTATTGAAACTTTTCCCTTATTCGTTTCTTTTTTTAATACTACCTAATAGATTTTCACTTTGTTCGCACTAGACTGCCATCTCGCCTAATGTGAAGTGCCGATGTAATCTGCTAAACTTTTGATATTTTTTACGTTTTGTTTCATAGCGTCTAGCTTCTTATAAATTAGATATGTGCATCAGCAGTGCCCCGTGTTCTCGTTTCCGTTGTTTCCCCGGATTGAAAAGTAGCATATGGGTTATTCCATACTATACTCTATTTGTTTTCTAACTTTCAACTTGATCCGTACAGGAGCTCCGTCGTGATTGAACAACAAACATTGAAACTATCGCATTTATAACATTAGTAGGATAAACACCTAACTTGGGGCCTTCTCTCTCAAGCAGTCAGGACCATAACTAACCAGTGGCAAAATGCGAGTAGGCGAATGACACATATCCTCGATATATGTCTTTCTCGGAACATGCCAGTTTCCTCACATAGTTTTCCTTCACCGTTAGAGGCGTTGATGTTAGACGTTGGCGTAATTGTGCTCACCAAACTTATTACACTAACATTGCACAACTGGATAGAAGCCAGAAATTAATATTATATTAGAATCAGATGATACAACCGGTTAAAAGTTAAAAATGAAAGAAGAAGAAGACTTTATCAGCTGACTATTATTATCATCATTGCATAAATTCAGACCAATGGAAACTGTGTTGCCAGACATATTGCATGCCTCTAGAAGAAGAGGCCAGTTTGTATGGGTTAATTATTAAAATGTTTTCATCCCACCAGCTCGGAAAGAGTACTTTTGCTCCTCGATATCAGGGCGCAAAGTCGTTTTACCCTCTAGAGGTTAAAGTAAATTTGAATTTAGAACATCGTGTGTACTGAGGTTTTGAATTCAAAACATAAATCAACCTATTTATTTCTACCTCCTTGGTGCCGAATGCATCATACTTTTTTTTTTAATATGTTAAAAACTCAGACTCGGAACCTCCTTGGTGTACTTACTTTTTTAATTTACTTAGCGCGAAAACATTTAAAAATTTGCATTTAGTCATTTCCTCGCTGAGGTGGAATGAAAAGTTACGTGTTGCACTCGAGTGCAAAGATTTTTCACCTTGTGCTCGTTTGATTCCCTTGCTACGCTCAGGATTCTAATTTTCAATTTTAGAATCCTTCGCTTGCTCGGTCATCAAAATTGAGCACGCGGTTAAAAATCAACATTGCACTCTTGTATAACAAATAACTATTGTATCACCTTATCTTACCTGCAAACAGCAATAAAGATTTTGTATTTTGTATTTGTATTTTGAGGCAGCGGTAATTACAAACTTGTACAGTTGCTGAGATGCTGGCCAGATTCGAAACCACAACCTCACTGAATACTGCTGGTATTTATCTATATTTGTGTTAAGTAGTTGTGCTGGCCGGATTCGAAACCACAACCTCACATTTGTGACATTAGACGTACTAGCCACTTGATGGTCTAGTTGCTTTTGTCAACTAGATAAATACTGACATAATATACTGATATAATATAGGTATATGTATGATGTTTAGACCTTCGTTGGTCTATGGATAGTTCAGATGTGCTAAAGTGTTCTCATTGTATTTTAGTTTCTAACGAAACAAAATCTGTATATATCTACATATCTTTTTTTTTATTAAATTAGCCACTCCGCAGACTTCGGGGTCCGTGATCTTTGTCATATCAATTGTTTTTTTACACATTTCTTGGATAAGGAGAAGACGAGGAAAATAGGGGGAGTTGGGTACATTTAAAATCTAATTCTAGTGCTCGTCTGTAGAGCCGATCACTACCGGTTGGGATTCCACTAGTAATCGACTCGACATCGAGTGTTTGCCTAATTGCCTTTTGTCATTTGCCTAAGCCGCCTCCTCCCGGCTCAGAGCCTCTAATGATCTAACGATCTAGGTATCTAATGTTATTCAATTGTTTCTTCCATACATCTCTTTGCGTCTGCCTTAGACTTAAATCTTATCAGTAGTTTCATACGTAGATACCTATTAATAAAAGAGTCACACGTTCCCAGGTTGATATTAATAAAGAATTGCTCATGAAAATTTAAAACGGTTAAAGCTCACAAAATAACATTATTGTCTTGGTCTCGAGAAGCTATTATATACGCATGTGTGTAGAAATATTTTCGTATGACGTCAGAAAACCATCAGGAGTGATTTGTTTACCTACATTTATTTGCTCATAACCTGCGCCGATCTCGGAGTTTATATTGCTATCATCATAGGCATTATTAACCTAAATATTGAAGATATATCGCGCAGTTATATTCTAAAGTATGAATACTGCTGGTATTTATCTATATTTGTGTTAAGTAGGCTTATAGATGAATCAGGTGTAGGTAATGTATGACGAGCTTATTTTCAAAAAACACTATAAAATGAAATGAAAAGTGTTGCTACATAATAATTTAATGTTTTCTGACAAAACAAAACTAGACTATAGCGGCCAGATAGCTGATATACTTATATAATTTTAAATACATACATATTAGGTATACATAGAAAACACCCAGATACGTGGAAATAATGAAATTTACAAACATAGGTACAAGGTACGTGCGAAAAACATTTTCGCACGCAACTTTCTTTCAGTCGGGTAAAAACCACTACACTGATTTCTAATAAAAATATAATAGGGCCATCAAAATCGATTCACGATTGGCGAACCTAACCACGTAATATACATGCAAAAAAAACATATAACCAAATTGAAAACCTCCTACTGTTGTGAAGTGGGTTAAATATAACAATTTTGAATAGGGCTAGTATATTATAGATACAGATATATATTTGTATGTTTAGAGATAGACATACTTTTTTGTACGATAAAACCGAAGATTTACCTAACATGGAAAACTTCAACCACAGGAAAAATGGTTAATTTGGTACGATTCCTCGAAAATTAGTTTTTACAACTTTTTTGCTCGATCTGATGCAAAACTTACCAACAGATATAACCATTTTTATGTTTAGTATGTTGCTAGAAGCTATTTTGGTCGTATAGAAGAATTTTTCAATTAGTTTACAACGGAGTTCCTCCGCGCTCCCTCGTCGTGAGCTTTGGATATTTCATTATTGCTTCAACTCGCGGGAATTGTTGCTTCCTACTCAACTTACCAACAACATATTAAGAAAAATTACAGTTTCTGTAATAAAACCGATAGATTTACGTTTAATAAACGTCAGAGATACTCGATAGAAGGAAGTAAGGTTCTCATTTTCAAAAAACCTTTCCGCACGTTTGGCCTACTCAATGCGTAACCAAAATATAGGAATTTATGTGACCCAACGTATAAGCAATATAACATTCAGCGTGAAAATATTGCCAACATGCAGGAAGTGCAAGTTTGTAGCAAATAAATAAATAAATATAAATAAATAAATATTGGTGGACAATTCACACACAACACCATCTGACCCCAAACTAAGCAAAGCTTGTGTGATGGCAGCCAGATAGCTGATACAATACTTATATAGTTTTAAATACATACTTATTATACATAGAAACACCCAGACACAGTGCAAACATTTGAATTCATCACACAAATATTTACACTGGGTGGGGATCGAACCCACGACCCTCGGCTTCGCAGGCAGAGCTACTACCAACTAAGCCACTAGGGCAGTCAATGCACTATTTATCTGGGCTACTTATTGAGTTTCAGTAAAGGCAGTATCTATTTGTTACAATGACCTAAGGAATTAGTAAAACGTGGGGTCAAGATATTTTTGTATTCGTAGCGTAACATGGCTTCTCTGACACTAGGAATTCTAGTACAAGAAGAGGATTGGGAACATTTGAGCCCACAGAATTATTTATTTTAATTAAGATACGACTGCTAAGATATGAGTGCCTGGATATTACTGATTACACTCCTCTGTAATAATTGGTTTCTCGATTCGTTATTGTTGTATGTTATTGCTTAGCAAATAGGCAAAACTATCTCACAGTAAATCAACATAGCGAAAGCTGCCTACTTTAAGTTCTCTCAGCTGAAAATCGGGGCTGCTCTCACAATAAGCGAGAGTCAAGGCCACCACCAATTTGGACAAGTCTGCCACGCTGGTTAAGTGCGAATTAGCGGACGAAGCATGTCCTCAACATGTTAGTTTCCTCACTCATGTTTTTCGTTACCGTCGAAGCCTAGTAATGGCAAAGATTGTGTAAGTTTATATAAGTTTGTAACAATTGGAAAAATGCTCTGAGGTGACAAACGCGATTTGAATATTCGAACCTATAATATCTATGTATATGTGAAATCAAACATTGTACGCAATAGACCACCACAGCTTTTTACTTAGTAAATTAGTAAGGTACGATTAGACCGTTCTATTGGTTTCCCTAGGAATAGTGTTATTTCCTAGCAAACGAGCTTGAAACAACTTTCTAACTGTAAATCAAGTAAAAAAAAGATTAATACTACTCTCTTTAATTATTACTACTCTCTCGTTTGTACTTCAATTTATAATATTTCGCCCTTCAATGTATTTTAGAATGTTTTCATTTGTCTGCAGATGCGGGATTTACAGCACGATAATGTGAACGGATTTGTGGGCGCATGCATCGAGCCACCGAATGTTTGTGCACTTTCGGAATACTGCACTAGAGGCAGTCTCAAGGTAAATTTAAAAAGAATTTATGAAAAAATCAACGTATGCTTCGATGCGAAAATACGAGTTGATTATGGCTGATAGTGATGAATAAGATAGCGCATTGTAGAGACGAAGCGATGAGGTTTTTTCTTCTTAAGTACTAAAATAATATTGTATTTACATCTCGAGTTGTTGTTTGATTTACGTTTAGAATAAAATAAATAGAAACCTACTATCCTATATAATATATATCCTACTTATTATCTTAACTCACAGTTTCACCGTAATTTTACCCGAGATAAAAATTGTCTGAATTTGATTCGTTCAGACGTTTCGACGTGATTGGGCATCCAAACTTTCGCAATTATAATATTAGTAGGGTTATTAAAGTTAGTATTTTCATTACAGGACATTTTAGAAAACGAAGACATCAAACTGGATAACATGTTCGTCGCATCATTAGTTGGGGACATTATTAGGGTATGTCACACAAATATTTACCTATGCTTGTTATATACCTCTACTACACTACAGATGCTTTTGATTGATTGCATTTTTTAAATATGGTATACGAGTAATGTGACGGAACGAGCAGGACATGTGCATTATGGTAAGCAAAAGGCCTGCCCATAATAATACAGTGTCACGCAGCTATTGTAACATGAATAGTCGAAATCATGACTTAGCTCTGCACTGCGCACGTCAGAGATATAAGATGATAGATAGATAGATATACTATATTGAACACACTAAATAAAAATAATTTACAAGTAAATTAGTATAATTTCTCTGAGAACATTGCCCTTCAAACCGGTACACAGTGATGTGAGCACATTGCTGATTGGTGGTAGAATAACTGGTAAACGTGTGGTGCTTGCCCAGGCGGACTCTGCAAGGACTCCTACCGCTACTAATCGGAATAAAATCTGTCATGTTTCAGGGTATGATATTTATCCACGAATCTCCTTTGCAATACCACGGCGCGCTCCGACCGTCTAACTGCTTGGTGGATGCGCGATGGGTGGTCAAACTCTCGGACTTCGGCCTCAAAGAGTTCAGACGAGGCGAACTACCCCTTCTGATCCTAACGCGTTGCGTAGCTACATTGACAGTAAGATCTTATCAAGATATGTATCTTTGTATTATTCCTCTGTATAGGTACCATTGAACTAAAGTTAATGGCCTCTACTCATTCTTTATTAGAAAAGGCCCCGAATTTCAACAGTTGGTATGTACATAAAGTGGACTGTTTTTCTATGCTAACCAAAGTAATAAATAATGGGCCTCAAATCACACATAATTGTAATAGTTATTTGTTATACAAGAGTGCAAAGTTGATTTTTAACCGCGTGCTCAATTTTGATGACCGAGCAAGCGAAGGATTCTAAAATTGAATCACGAGCGCAGTGAGTGATTCAAAATTAGAATCCTGAGCGTAGCAAGGGAATCAAAAGAGCACAAGGTGAAAAATCTTTGCACTCGAGTGCAACACGTAACTTTTCATTCCACCTCAGCGAGGAAATGACTAAATGCAAATTTTTAAATGTTTTCGCGCTAAGTTAAAAAAAGTAAGTACACCAAGGAGGTTCTGAGTCTGAGTTTTTAACATATAAAAAAAATGTACGATGCATTCGGCACCAAGGAGGTAGAAATAAATAGGTTGAATTATGTTTTGAATTCAAAACCCCAGTACACACGATGTTCTAAATTCAAATTTACTTTAACCTCTAGAGGGTAAAAACGACTTTTGCGCCCTGATATCGAGGAGCAAAAGTACTCTTTCCGAGCTGGTGGGATGAAATAGTTATTTGTTATACAAGAGTGCAAAGTTGATTTTTAACCGCGTGCTCAATTTTGATGACCGAGCAAGCGAAGGATTCTAAAATTGAATCACGAGCGCAGCGAGTGATTCAAAATTAGAATCCTGAGCGTAGCAAAGAATCAAAAGACACAAGGTGAAAAATCTTTGCACTCGAGTGCAACACGTAACTTTTCATTCCACCTCAGCGAGGAAATGACTAAATGCAAATTTTTAAACGTTTTCGCGCTGAGCAAATTAAAAAAAAGTAAGTACACCAAGGAGGTTCCGAGTCTGAGTTTTTAACATATAAAAATAAAATGTATGATGCATTCGGCACCAAGGAGGTAGAAATAAATAGGTTGAATTATGTTTTGAATTCAAAACCTCAGTACACACGATGTTCTAAATTCAAATTTACTTTAACCTCTAGAGGGTAAAAACGACTTTTGCGGCCTGATATCGAGGAGCAAAAGTACTCTTTCCGAGCTGGTGGGATGAAAAATATTTTTTTATACAATGGCGGGACGAGCTACAAATACGCCTGATGGTTAGAAACACATATATTTTCAACAGTTATTTGAATATTAAAAGTGCCTAACTGTGCACTACGCCCGTCAGCCAGAGATTTACAATGATTAGCTCTTTATCCCGCAATTGTTCTGGATATACTACCCTCAAACCGGAACACGACAATGTTACCATATTGCTTGGCGATAAAATTACTGGCAAAGGACATACGCATACTACTTCTACAAGTGGGCTCTGAGTCTCTATCACAGAGTCTTACTTATACGACGATAACTCTAAATAAGCCATTTTGTACTTACAGATATAGTGTACCTATCTCCAGAGCTGCTTCGCGCAGCAGGTTGGGGAAAGGATGGCTTTTCACTATCAGAGGAGGGCCGGTGCGGTACTCCCTGGTCAGACGTATATGCATTCTCACTGGTGCTGTTCGAGCTTCACACTAGACGCGGTCCGTTCGGGGCGGACGCGCCCCCTACCCCTGCACTGTTGAGACGCCTCGCCGTGCCCGACCCTGCGCCTTATAGGTAGGTACGTGTCCTGGCTGAAATATCACGCTACACAGCTGAGCCGAACACTGACCACAACCAAACCAGCCTAGAGTCAACCAGAGCGATTAGTGACGCAAACCTACTAACTAACCATGCACCTACCATCCTGCTTCTAAATTCTAATCTAGTCTAGGTACTCCACAAACTGGTTGATTAATCTTGTTATTAATTTTTAGGACAATGTTTTATTATCATTTTAAGCTTTAAAGGCCACAGACACGAGGCCCGTGCTCTTTGTCGGAATTTACATTGTATCTATCATCGTTTTTAGGGTTCCGTAGCCAAATGGCAAAATGCGGGACCTTTATAGATTCGTCACGTCTGTCTGTCTGTCTGCCCGATCGTATGTCAGTCACAGCCACTTTTCTCCGAAACTATAAGAACTATACTATTGAACTCAATTTTCGGTGGAAGTTTGCATGGTAATGTACATCATATATTTTTTTTATCATTTTCTTACTTTAGAAGTTACAGAGGGAGACACACATTATAGCACTTTGGAAGTGTCTCTCGCGCAAACTATTCAGTATACAAAAAAATGATATTAGAAACCTCAAAATGATTTTTGAAGACCTATCCATAGACGCCCCACACGAATGGGTGTGATTAAAAAAAATTGAGTTTCAGCTCTATGTATGAGGCAACCCCAAAATTTACATTACCTATATTAAAAAAAACAGACATGACGAATCTAAAAGGGTTCCGTTTTTATGTTTTACGAAGCCCTAAAAAACAATACATGTTGGGGTTAAAATCATACGTGTGGGTTATCTATGCATAGGTCTTCAAAAACGTCTAGATAAGACATATGACAAAACTAAAAAAAAATGTATGATGCACATTACCATATAAACTTTCAACGAAAATTGGTTTGAATGAGATCTAGTAAGTAGTTTTATTTTAATTCTATGAGTCATGTAACTTGAAATAAATAATTTTGATTTGATTTTTGATTTAATCACTATTGCACTATTTTTCATAAATTCACTATTGCTAATCACTGATTAAAGTAACAACGAACTACAAGAACTTTTATATTTTGTTACTTGCTGCTACGGAAGCCTTCATGGGCGAGTCTGACTCGCACATGACCACTTTTTTGCATGTTTTTTATCGTCACCGCATTTCTGTCATTGTTGGTTGCAATTTTTTGCCAAGGGAACTAGCTATACCAGTTGGTCTTAAGTTTTTACTACTTTTTTGTACTTTTGGGTAACGCAGAAAGCGCATAACGCTACTACCCTAATCTTACTAACTAGGTATAGGTACTTACGCCCATACGTAGACCATAGGTACCTGAAAGCTTTCCAAATACTCGTATTTATCACACTATATTACGAATACTGGGTACTTCATCTCATACAACGACGAGCACAAGGGCACCTCAAAAGGTCAGCCTTGGGCTGCCTTGGGCAGCCTTGGGCTGCTTGGCCTCAGCCTTGGGCTGCCACCAACAGGGAAGATTAAGGAACGACTTGACATACCCGAAAAGAATGCCCTGCCTAAAGGGGAAAATCTGACATACAAGCCTCGGTATTTAAAACGTATATCTATTTACCTGAACCCTTTCTGCAGGCCGCCATTGGAGTCGCTGGCAGGCCGGTTCGACTGCGTGCGGGAATGTTGCGTGGAGTGCTGGGCTGAGGAGCCCACCGCAAGACCCGACTTCAAGGCGATACGGACCAGGTTACGACCGCTAAGGAAAGGCATGTAAGTAACTCTATCGATACTAATATTATAAACCTGAAGGAAGAGCTTTTTTTGAACTACTAGACCGATTTCAAAAATTCTTTCATCTATACTAATATTATAAAGAGGAAAGATTTGTATTTTTGTATTTTTGTATGGCACGAATAAACTCAAAAACTAATGGACCGATTTCAAAAATTCTTTTGCCAATAGAAAGCTACATTATCACTGAGTAACATAGGCTATGTTTATCACGAAAAAAAATGAGATATCTACGTAAATTTTTACTAAAACCAACGCAAGGTATAAAAAAACAGTCATAAAATGGCTTTCATCGCATACGCTGCGGAAAGTACTAATGATAGACCAAAACAATGTTCTACAATATTATAGAGCGTATTAAAATCTACAAAAAACCTCGCGAGACCATATGTCTCACTACAGTAATTACCTCGCAACAACTACTTTTGTACATTTTAAAAGTAAGTAAAAATGCCTATCAAATTCAGACCATGTTATCAACACCTTTGTACTAATTCTTATCCAAATGAATTATTTCTTATTCAAGACTCTTTTAATACCTATTGACTACTTTTGAATTATTGAAGTCGGACATTCCATTCAAAAGATTTAACGAAATTAAAAATATCAATCCTATCAAAATGCGGCGCCGCGCGGCGCAACACCGATAGAGGGGACTCCGAGGCACGGGGGAGAGGTGTTCGCAGCTATGAAATAGGTAAGTACGAGTAGCCGCGCGCGCGTCTACTAATTCGCGTGGTCGCCTCGCTACGTAGGTAGTGGACACAAATGATACTAAATATTAAACAATTTTTCGTGACACTTTTTTATGTTCCTATCAAAATGTTCTTTTCAGAACTACTTTTGTATAAGTTTATTCTACCTTTACTGTTATTGTTCAAGTTTTCTCGCACTTTCTACATAGTATTACATTAAATTTATTCCATTTCTGTTTCCTCACAATGTTTTCTTTCACCGTTTTAAATTGGAGGCATTACGGATATGACGAAACAGTGATGCGCGTGTAATTTGAGCTGGTGGACCTATCCCCCAGCTATCGTATCCTAATACGATATCGGTCATCCCCTTACTAAATTAGAATAAAACGAGCATTAAGGACTACGATGATGAGACGATCAGAAATCTAGCTGTGTCAATAGATTCAATAAGCAGCCCACTAAATATTCCTACTGGGACTCAGGGCCCTCTCTCGCAAGGAGAGAGTCAAGTCCATAATCCACCACGCTGGCCCAGTGCGGGTTGGTGGATGACACCATGACCTCAAAAGATTCTAAGTACATGGCGATTTCTTCACGATGTTTTTCTTCACCGTTTTAAGTTAGCGGTATTACGCATATTACTCCGAAAAGACAGTGGTGCCTGGTGCACGTGGGATTTAAAACCGGGGCTCTAGATCGGCCGCCGCCGTTCTTCCGACTAGACCAGCCGTAACTATTTAGTACGTATTTAGAACTAATAGACTTTAGTACCTACATAAAACATTGCACAACCATAAACTACGTCGTAGGTGGCATTAGCAGATTTCTAACACTAAATTACAACAATTAAATATTTACTGATTTAATTTTTGATTTGATGCGTAAAAGTAAAAGGGGAATAACAACGACGCCAGACACGCCTAAAGTTTTTAGGACTAATGATAATATACGATAACAACTAACGCATAACAGTTTTCGTATAATTTTGCTACCGTATATAGCATAAACATAACTGAGCATAATGTTTAAAGGCACATATTGAGAGAAGCATAACAATACCTAAACATAACAATTGGTCCTATTATGGTCTATCACTGAGGTACGACTCCGGGTGAGCTCCTGGAGCCAGAAGCTCTATGTCCTTGAGTGTAACCTCTCGCTACGGCGACGACCTCGCTTGGCTCGCTCCTCTCAGGACCTCCCTTGAGCTTCTGGCTCCCGCATTTTTTTTATAAAGTAAAATAGGCAAAAAAGCATGCGTTTTAAATGATAAACAGATGATTGTTTGTTTTGTCTTATGTCCTAAGCATGGCAATTCTGCCAAGAGTGTGTTAAAATTTGTAAGTCTAATAATTTTGTTTTATACTTATTTTCCATAACACCCGTGCGAAGCCGGGGCGGGCTGCTAGTCGTTAGATATTTACATGATCCCTGGGTGGTGGCTAAACCATACTAATATTATAAATGCGAAAGTAACTCTGTCTGTCTGTCTGTCTGTCTGTCTGTCCGTCTTTACCGCCTAAACCAACCAACAGATTTTGATGAAATTTGATACATAGATACAATAGATCCCGAGAAAGGACATAGGCTACTTTTTGTTCCGAAAAAAGGGTTGAAAGGGTTAAAATAAGGGATGAAAGTTTATATGGAAAACTTCGTCATTGTTGAAGAACTATGAAACTTTACGTCTAGATATTTAACACGACACCATAAAATGTATGTTTTAGCAGTTTTGTAGTTTCGAACTGTACCTACAGGGGTGGAATTGGGGGTGAAAGTCTGGAAGTTCAATATTATTGAAGATAAAACCATGAAACTTTGTATCTAAACACTTGAAATGGAGTCGATAAACGTTTGTTCCAGCAATTTTATAATTTCTAACTATACGGGGATACTTATATAACCGCTTGATACACTGGCCGCTTTTCGCGTTTTACAAATTTGGCGGGAAAAGGGGTGTCAGGTTACATAAGTGCGGTGTTTATGTTTCGGCATATGAAGTGCCGCCTTCATATGCCAATTGAAGCATATGAAGGCGGAGTAAGACCCCTTTGAGCCATTTACTCTCAAGAGCGTTTCAAGACGCTTCTAGCGGTATCATTTATTTATAATTAATGTACTTAAATAAATTCAAGATAGTCGCCGCTACAAAATGGCGGATAATTTATGTTTTATTAATCCCATCAATATGGGTATCAAATGAAAGGGCTCAACAAGCAGAATACAATATACTATAAAAAATTTAAATCCAAGATGGCGGCCGCTACAAAATGGCGGATAACGTAGGCTTTATCAATCCCATCAACATGGGTATCAAATAAAAGGGCTTGACAAGAAGAATACAGTGCACTATACAACCTCAATATTTTAGATGGGCGCAGCCACTGAATGGCGTATCAGACAGAATTTTTGATAGTCGACGAGATTTCCATGGTATCTTATCAAATGGTATGCATGATGGACGCTCGATTAAGGCAAATTAAGAACTGTAAAGTTGAGTTTTTTGGAGGAGTAAACGTATTACTTTTCGGTAACCTTTTACAACTGCCTCCTATAAAATGATCAGGAACACCTGTTTTCAATTCTCATATGAAATTATATACATATATGAAAGTAACTCTCTCTGTCCGTTACCGTCTAACGCCTAAGCCACTTAAAGAGTTTGTTACAATTTGGTGCACAGATAGACTAGACTTAGGAAAGGACAACGGCGGCTTTTATCACAAAAAAAAGAGTTGAAAAGAGTGGAAATGAGGAGTAAAAGTGTGCATGGAAGGATCTTTGCACTCTTTGTATGCTATTTTAACCGACTTCAAAAAGGAGGAGGTTATCAATCCAGTTGTATTTCCAATTGTGAATCAATTTAGATGGTTATTTTTTTGGTTGGCAGATTATAGTTCAGAGGTGGTCATATAAATTTTATCGAAATCATGCAGTGCGGCGGTTTTTGAAATATGAACAACAAACTAAAATTTGCGTTCATGTAATCAGACGACATATCTATTTTAATGGACACGTATGAAAAGCACTACAAAATCCCAGAGGATGTGGGTGTTTCGTCATCCAGACCGGACATTTTCCTTTTTCTAGAGCTACGAAACGCATAGTCCTTGTAGAACTTACCGTACCGTGGGAAACTAATATACCTAAAGACCACGCGATGAAACAAAATAAGTATTACGACCTCCTAAACGAATTAACAAAAAACGGCTATGTAGTTAGTTTATACGCTGTAGAAGTGGGAGCGAGAGGTATACCAGCAAAATCTCTCTATAACCTACTGAAAGACCTTGGCTTATCCAGAAGTGCTGTAAGTTCTATACTAGAACGTGTATCTAAAGCTGCACTAGTAGGCTCATATCAGATTTGGCTGGGCAGGGAGAGAAAAACGAGTGGTGAAGGTGAGTGTTGATGTACGTCAGAAAGGGGCCCCTTAAACCTACGCCCGAGTCACAAGTCTCGGGAACTACTCGAGTTTTTCTCTCTCTGCCACACGATGGACCTGGCACCCGCACGGTGAATCCATGGAATGCTAAGAAGATCGTCTCTAATATCTACTAATAGACTCTAATAAAATTTGGTGGACCGTCCCAATATGATTTTAAATTAAAGTCTGTTTTTGATAAATTTTTTGAGAACATAGTTTGTTTGTAATTTGTCGTGTAAATTGTACATTTATTAATAAATATAAAACTTTAACTTAGACCGATTTTGATTAGGAATCGTGAATTTGTATGGTAGTAGACATACGAGTAGGTGCTGCCTCAATTACTTTAATAAATATGTGGCGCGGACGAAGTCGCGGGTAAAAGCTAGTATAATATATATGTAGTATGTACCAAAGGTGAAGCCGGAGTGGACCGCTAGTAAATAATAATTTTATTGTCGAAGGACTCTTTGCAGGACCCGCTAAGGAAAGTACCACTACTTTACTTCTTTTTAACTATTCTACGGCAGATCAGTTACGTGCAAACATTTCTGTGGTCCAGTTTGAAGGGAAATGTTTCTAGAGAAATTTCAATATACAGCAATTACTCATCTTATATCTCGAAATGACTAGCGTAGTCCATTGGTAGGTCGTGGTTTAGAGTTTAGACTCATCATGACATCAAGTATATAGGTACGCTCTGAGTGACGCTATGTTGTTATGAGCAAGCGTATTGCTTACCATCGGGGGTATGTCTTGCTCATCCTATCCTCTATATTAATAAAATGAAAACCACACGTCGAAATTGACAAAAACAATTTGCCATCACTATACATGACTGAAAATATTACCTACAATCATTTGAAAATAATTGTATTAAAATACACTTTGTCGTCCTTGGTTCCTAACAGTGTCCCAATTCCCAATGTTCCAGGAAACCAAATATCTTCGACAACATGATAGCAATGATGGAGAAATATGCAAACAATCTAGAGGCACTAGTAGACGAGCGCACCGACCAACTACAGGAGGAGAAGAAAAAGACTGGTAAGGATTTACCTCTAGGTACATAAATACTGCCGATAGAAGCGAAAACTTGTTACTTAGAATTTTAGCAGCAGTAATATTTCAGAATAGATGATATGTATGTATGTATAGCCACAGATATACTGCGATCACGTAAGTCGGTAACGCGAATTTACGAGTTTTCACCCATCTAAAATGCGTTTTAAGCGCACGTCCCGCCCCACTGCTCCTTTATCATTCCGACGCTACGCCTGTACATTTGCATGTAGGTAACGCGATTCCATAAAATTTTCCTCTGCCAAAGTGAAAAACGCGGCGAAAGAAGGTTTCACTTCAATAATCTGGTTGCTTTTAGCTATAAGCTCACCATTTGCTTCACTCATTTAAAAAAATATATTTATACATATAGGTATGTTTAATCGTATGTTGTGGACAACAAAGTGTGAATGAAGGTCACAACAGTAGGACTTTAAAAAAACGAAAATGATTTACGAACGCCAATTGCCAAGCCGCGTCAGAAGCGCTGAGTTTCGGCAGTTTTAGTCACGTTCATTCACCAGTTTTCAGCTTATGTAAGCAAAACTCATTAGTGAATGTAACAATCTATCTATCTATGTTCCAGAGGCGTTGTTAGAAGAGATGCTTCCGGCGCCGGTTGCTGAGCAGTTGAAGCGCGGCCGGCGGGTCATGCCGGAAAGCTACGACTCGGTCACGATATACTTCAGCGACATCGTGGGCTTCACCGCCATGTCGGCCGAGAGTACGCCGCTGCAAGTGAGTTGAACGACGTGGGACAACTTTTCCCGCGGTGTCAACCCTGAAGACTACATTCAGGCGAAAAGCATTACATAAGACTTATTTACCGCCAACCCTATCGTGGATTCGTGGACTACAATTTCATACGACTTAGTTACGATCTGAATTATTATTTAACTAGTTAAACAGTACGCGCGTTGTTACGCCACCTATAGAAAATTGATCGTACCAACTCAGATTTAGAACAAATTTGGTAAGCTAGCTTAGATTATAATAACGCAACCTTGAAATACGTATAGACACATGCCGTCACTGACTTCAGAGCACGTCAGCACGCGCAACGAAGGCTCTCATAAAGGATTATTTTTCCCGTTTTTGTTACATTTTCATTCATACTCCGCTCCTAGTGATGTTATATTAATAATTAATGTAATTGCGTAATGTTATATTAAGTATAGCCTATAGCCTTACTCGATAAATGGGCTTAGGTATACAACAGAAAAATAATCTTTCGATTCGGACCAGTAGTTCCCAAGATCCTAGCGTTCAAACAAACTCTTCAGCTTTACAATATTAATATAGACTGCAATAGCCTACTACACTAAAAGGCAAAAGAACTTGCAGATGGTCTTATTGGAAAATGAGACCTCCGTCTCATTCGGTCTTCAAAAATCATAGGGTTGTCACACATACATAACACTAACCGCATCAATAGGACCTGTTCATGCGGACACATACAACAGACAAACCTAACCAATAGTTTAAAAACTATACCTACTACAATTTTGTTTAGTCCAAAGGGCATTCTTGTTTCGCCGCCAAGGTGTTGGCTAGGATAAGGGAAAATTAATATTTTTGTGTTTTACAAACAAAAGTTGCGTCATCCAGTGGGCTTACGAAGATTTGCATTTGCATTTATGTTTTGCATACATTGTGCATTTATGTCAATAGACTTTAATTTTTTTAATTTTCAGGTTGTGGATTTTTTAAATGACTTGTACACGTGTTTTGACTCAATATTGGAGAGCTTCGACGTTTATAAAGTGGAAACTATTGGCGACGCGTATATGGTGGTGAGTAATTTTTATTTATTCATAAATAACTTTATTTACTTTACTACGCTTGGCGTAAATATCTACGTAATTTTTTTAAACAGGAATTGCAGACCCCGCTTATTAAAAATGTCAAAAATCATTCCAAAGTTTGCTTGGAAGAAAACTTTTTACCGATAAGGCCGCCTATTGTGGCACTACATTTGGGGATCATGGGGGTCATGGTCCATAGGCTGAGTTCAGCAGAACCTAGGTGGACCAAACTAAAATGCACGTAGGCATTTATCGCACGGTCTTGTGACTTGACCAAGACTACGTGACTGTCTCCTTGCGCCATAGCTGGATCCGCTCTTGGGTAGGAGACAAGAGATTGTTTACTACGGAAAATGATACTTACACTGAATTGACTGCCCTAGTGGCTTAGTTGGTAGTAGCTCTGCCTGCGAAGCCGAGGGTCGTGGGTTCGATCCCCACCCAGTGCAAATATTTGTGTGATGAATTCAAATGTTTGCACTGTGTCTGGGTGTTTCTATGTATAATAGGTAAGTATGTATTTAAAACTATATAAGTACTAGCGACCCGCCCCGGCTTCGCCCGTGGTACATATATATATATATAACCTACAGCGTTCAAGGATTACGAACATATGAAAGAACGGTGAACGATTTTTTTAAATCGGTCCAGTAGTTCCCGAGATTAGCGTGTTCAAACTATATATATGCTATAGGCTACTTTTGATCCCCAAATTATCGTGCTGTTTACTGGGTCAGAAGTGACACCTGTAGACATCTGGCGGGGATAACTAATTAAATGACGATTGATCAGTTTTCGACCGGAGAGGAAAATGATTAAATTACTAAATGGCTATTAAAAATAAGGGTTGATCATAGAAGGGTGAAAATTGAGGATTGTATGTATTTTGTATGTTGTATCATACAAAATAGAAATTAAAATTTTGTCTAAAAATAAATAATAAAATTTAGGGGTGGACTACCCCTAACATTTAGGGGATGAAAAATAGATGTTGGCCGATTCTCATAGATACCGGATAAGCACAAAAAAATTTCATCAAAATCGGTCAAGCCGTTTCGGAGGAGTATGGCAACTAAAACTGTGACACGAGAATTTTATATATTAGACGAGAATTTTATATATTAGATTATATCAACTATCTGGCTGCCATCACACAAGCTTTGCTTAGTTTGGGGTCAGATGGTGTTGTGTGTGAATTGCCCACCAATTATCACAAAATTATATCAAAAACTTAAAATATTTTATGTGTTGTGATTAAAATTTTGCCAAAATTCTGCAAAAACATATCACAGTCTCCTATAGTTCTATTAAAATATAGTTCTGCAGTCTACTATATTATTATCATTTCATTTTGCTCCAATAGAGTATCAGTGGTGTATGTAATCGTTCTCAGGTGTCTGGTCTCCCGATCCGCAACGGCATCGGGCACGCGGGCGAGGTAGCCTCGATGGCGCTCGCGCTGCTGTCGGCGACGCGCGCCTTCCGCGTGCGGCACCGCCCCGACCACCGGCTGCTGCTGCGAGTCGGGATCCACTCCGGTAACTAGCACCTTTTTGAAGAGGAAACTTCTTTTCAGCTCTTATTGGTAGGGGTTCGTACAGGCGCGGTCCCAGCCTGGAATTTTGGAGGGGGTCACCAGTACGCAGTCTCAAATTTTGGGAGGTCACCAGTAGGAATACAATAAATCGTTAATTTTGTTTTAGATTTTTAGTTTAACTTTTACGATTTTGGGTCATGTCCCCTGCGATTCCCCTCGGACCGCGCATGGGTTCGTGCCTGTCTAAGCTGGATCCGCCTTTGGTCACCGACATGCTAATGATGGGTGGTAGAGATGTGCCTAGCGCCTTTTAGTGTTGTTTAATAAGTAATAACATTTTAAATTATATAATTTTTCACTTCTATCAGCAGTTCCTATGACTACAAATTGTTTTCTTTTTATAATTATACCTATAGTAGTTGGCTTCAGATAGTCTCTACTGCCTGCCTACCTGAGAGTTGACCGCCAAACTAAAATATGTTGCTCTCTCTCCTTATATCCTCTTGAAATTAAAGAGAGCAATCAGTAGCAAAGCAATAACTATTTAATTATTTTGCTACTTATTTTACAACAGATTTTGTTGTGAACATTGTATAACTCAAAACTTGCCGTTCACTGCCAAAAACACCACACAGTATAAAGAAAATAAACTATGGTAATGCTAAGGGTATGGATAACCTGCATTGATAACTTGTGGTTTATAGCGTATTTGGTTTAACTTTCTACTTGGTTTCCATGATAATAAACCATTTCATAGTAAAAGCGACGATTAGTGTCCGACCGCAACAGGTTTTTCAGCCGAAAATAAAACCGAACTTGATCACTAAGCTAGACAGTGTTGTGTGAACAATGTCCCCCAACATTTATTTATTAATTTCCAGGGCCAGTGTGCGCCGGCGTAGTTGGACTCAAGATGCCGCGGTACTGTTTGTTCGGCGACACCGTCAACACAGCCAGCCGGTTCGAGTCCACGGGAGCGCGTGAGTTATATAATTGCTCATGAGGTTACCACCATGTGGGATGTTGTTTTTTTTTTTAATAAAGAGTGTCGAGACGATCAGGACATGTGCCTGATGGTAAGCAACATGCCTGACACATAACAGCACAGTGACACGCAGCTATTGGAACATGAAGAGTCCAAATCATTACCTAGCACTGCACTGCGCTCGTCACCCAAAGATCTAAGATCTTATATCTCTAAGCCCTGTAATTTCTCTGGAAACATTGCCCTTCAAACCGGAACACAGTAATGTTTGCACATTACTGCTTGGCTGTAGAATAACTGGCAAAGGTGATTCCACGATCATAGTCTCAATAGTGTGTCGGCGATCGGCATTATAGCGAAAAGTCGATCAAGGGTCAGATACAGAAGGCGGTCATCCTCGACACAGCGCGCATCGTCAAGAGGTTCCTCACTGTGCAGTGTGCAGCCCTAACTACCGGTACTTAGCTTAGGCCCTGCCTCGCTGCCAGCCGCGATCTAAGTGTAGATTATTAAAATGTTTTTTAATTATTTTTAGATAAATCAATATTGTAAAAATATAAACTTTCCTTAAGTTAAATAACAAATAACTCAGTACTTAAATAATTATAACATTTAAACATATTTAAAAATGAATAGAGTAACTGAACAATTATATTTTAGAACTTTAGAAACTACGCGAATGAAAACGCGGAGCGCTGCTATTTTATATACTAGCGGCCCGTTCCGGTTTCGCTCGGATACTGTCATATAAAGACAAGTAATCGGAATAAGAACAGTCCTATATTTCAAGTTGGATCAAACTGCACACGGTGTGCATGTTTTAAAATCGGTTCAGTAGTTTAGGAGCCCATCGGGGACAAACAACGTGACGCGTAATTTATATAATTATATATACATACATTTAAATTAGGATTTAAATTTATATATATATATATATAAATTTAAATTAGGATTTAAATTATACTGAATTATTTTTTCAGCACTGAAAATCCACTGCAGTTCTACGTGTAAACTACTTTTAGATCAATTAGGCGGTTACATTTTGGAAGAGCGAGGGATCGTATCAATGAAAGGAAAACGCGATCAAGTAAGGCGACATTATTTTATTTCATTTAAACTCCTGTCGTAAACACTGGTGTGTAATGAGTTTGACGTATCATCTACGTGAATTACGTGATGTACTTTTAAATATCGGTATTGTATCTTCTCCTAATCTATACTTCTATACTAATATTATAAAGCTGAAGAGTTTGTTTGTTTGTTTGTTTGTTTGTTTGTTTGTTTGCTTGAACGCTAGGATCTCGGGAAGTACTGGTCCGAATTGAAAGATTCTTTTTCTATTGGATAGTCCATTTATCGAGGAAGGCTTTAGGCTATAGAAAATAACTCTACTATTAATTGAAGCGGAGCATGAAACAAGAATGTAACAAAATCGGGAAAAATATTCCCTTTGAGAGTTTTCGTACGTTTCGTGCTTTGACATGACACATGACAGCATGTGTCAAAGATTGCGTCATTGAATTTCAGTAATCTGTGCCTTGAATATTAACCTTTGCTAATTTTTTTTTTCTAAATCTGAGTTGGTACGACCAATTTCCGACAGGTGGCGTAGCAGGTTGCTGAAGAGGTTTTTTGTTTGAAATCGATATTCTCAGGAATGAGTGAACCGATTTCAGTCATTCTTTCACCGTTGGATATGTACGGGATCCCAATGAGTGCTATACCACGGGCGAAGCCGGGGCGGGCATCTAGTCCAACATAATTGCTAAACACATTTAAAAAAAAACAAATGAAAAAGTCACGAACCGCCACAGATAAAATACCCTGGGTATATTGTCTTTGCGAACCCCAGACCCCAGACCCCAGACTCTGTGATGTGGCAAACATAAAAAAAAACAGTAGCAGCTCCAAAAAAATGACCCTCACTGATCGGACCGATCATTAAGATGGTTCTTAGCTACGAGTATAATTGTTATACCTACAGTTAATAAATATGTAAATTTTTTACTATTGTCTACTAATTAAAAGCCGTGTTGACTTGTTTTTGTAATTGCTAGAACGTCACAATCGTGAGGTCCAAGGTTCGAAGCCAGCCTGCACCTCTGAGTATTTTTCCAGATCAAAATGTGACTAACTTGTACGAGTTTGTCACGACTAATTCGCTTTGACGGTGAACGAAAACATGATTACGAAATCGGCGTACACCACGAAAAAATCTTTGGACGTTACGTGATTACACAATTGGTCAGCTTGTGTTTTGCTATGTGCTTGGATTATGGCCTGGACTCTTTCCTTGTGGGAGAAGGCCCCGAGTCCGACCAGTGGGGACATAACGTGGCTAGATATTAGGTACCTCTACATAGAAATATTGGATAAAATGTTTTAAAAAGTAATTATCTATGTCAAGTCAAGTCAATGGAAGCTATATTGAAATGGAAATAACGAAAACTAAACACCCTGATCATCTTCGGGATTACAGGGTCAAACTGAAAGTTCTTAGAACTGGCCACTTATAAACAATATAATAAAAAAATAATTCTATAATTTGAAAATTGAACTCTTTGCCAATATTACTTAGTATATACTTCATTCATTTGTCATTTGTTTTACGATTTGGCGGCAAATTGAAAATTGTCTGTGTCACGTCAACATGAATTTAACACGAGAAAATTTTCGTGCAATGATTTTTATGACTTTCGATGTCATTTAAGTCAACAAGAAAGTTATGATAGACTACGATTGGCCTTTCACGATGAAGCCCCATCTCGTGCGACTGTTTAGAACTGGTTTAATGAGTTTAAACGTGGTCGCACTAATCTCACTGATGATATACGTGAGGGACGGCCTTCTACGGCGACGACTGAAGATAACATCTGTGTTGTGCGGCGTATGATAGAGACTGACAAAGAGTGACCTATCAGCAGATTCGGACAAGCTTAGGCATCGGTATGAGTCAAGTGCACAAAATCCTACACGAACATTTAGCGGTCAGGAAGCTTTGCGCCCAGTGGATACCTCATAATTTGACTGAGGCTCAAAACTCCATCGTGTGGATTGGTGCCGTAAAATGATTGAAAGATTTAACGGAGGTGACTCAAATGCTGTGTTCGACATACTAACAGGTGACGAAAGAAGGATTTACTGTTATGATCCTGAAACCAAAAGACAATCTGCTCAGTGGGTGTTTCCTTTCGAGGAGTTGCCAACTAAAGTGAAGAGAGATCGAAGTGCGGGGAAAAAATGGTGGCCTCGTTCTTTGGAAGGATAGGTCATTTCGCAACAATTGTGTTAGAGGATCAAAAACAGTTTCTGCAGAATGGTACACTACCAATTGTTTGCCACTTGTCTTGGAAAAAGTTCGAGAGAAACGACCTCGCAGTAGGATCCTCCTTCACCACGACAACGCCTCATCGCACACCGCCAAGCGAACGATCGACTATTTGGCGACATCAAACGTTGAATTACTGGGTCACCCGCCGTATAGCCCCGACCTCGCGCCTTGTGATTTTTATTTATTTTCAAAAATTAAAGAAAAACTTAAAGGAAAGCGGTTTATGAATGCTGAAGAAGCGGTGGCTGCGTATCGCGATCCCATTGAAGAGACCCCTAAGGACGAGTGGGCAAAGTGCTTTTCCCAGTGGTTCCATCGCATGCAGCGGTGTATTGACGTGAATGGACAATATTTTGAAAAGATATAATAAAACTAATAACTGGCTAATGTAATCAGTTTTGATTTTCTAAGAACTTTCAGTTTGACCCTCGTAGCTTCGCGAGCCGGGCTTAAAGTGCCCCGACAATTAAAAAAAAATTGGAAGTCATAGAAACTATCGCTAGAAGTGAAAACTTATAACGCAGAAAATTTATAGCTCACTTTGGAAACTACGCGGGTGAAACAGGAGAGTGTAGTCATGATAATGGCCAACTAGATCATTCGAGTTCACCCGAAGTTTTCTTTCAATTACGAACTTGACGCTTGAGTTCACAGTCCAAGGAAAATCTGTATGTAGTGCGCAAAAAAAATTCACTTCAAAAACCAAACATGTTTATGATATTCTGTGGTACTTATTGGTGATAATAGGTAGTATGAATCAAAGATCTCAATACACAGATGTGCCCTCCCAAACTTCAGGGCGCACAGAATCATGTCATTGTTGGGAAGAGTGAGCTCACTCATTCCGTTCCAGTAGGTAGCAGGAAGCGGTGAACGCTGGACGTTTTTTACCTATCACTATTCGTTGTCAACAACCAAAATAAGTAGAACCATAGCATATCGCGCCGCTAGCGATTCTCGGGGTCAAGTAGATTGGTTATGTGTAAACTACTTACGACACACATAGAGACGCAGTTTATTACCAATTTCAAGTTGCTCAGGGCACATCCATTGGTTTATATCGATGGTATGAACGATTTCAGATGACATACTGGTTGCGGGGCGAGGAGCCGAGGGCGGCGGCGGCGCGGGCGCGGCGGCGCGCGCAGCGGGAGGTCGCGGGGGGGGAGCGGCGCCGCCCGAGAAACGGGGCCAGAGGAGCTCGCTCAAGACTAAGAACTGGAAGAATCAAGTCGGAGGACTCCACAGGTAAACTTCGCCTGAGACTATGTTGTATCTTCTTCATCGGTATCACTCTTGACAGAGTGGGCGTGGTTTTCACTTGTGTTGGTGGCAAGCTCTACAACACGTCGCCACTCCTCTCTGATGGCCGCCTTTCTATGAGACTATGTATATCTTATAAGTAGTAAAAATAACAGTACAGTGCATAGATATAAATTATCTTATAGCTTTAGAAAACAAGAGGAACTCTCCTAATCTTTCTTATCTTCTTCTAATCCAAGAAATATGTACAAAAGAGAATCCAAATGACATAGCCCAGGTAGCAATTTTACGTCATGACGACGTCCATTCACGGTCATTTTCGACGTAAATGACGTCGTAAAAAACGTCCCACAGACGTACTAAATGACGGCCTAATGTCAGGTCTCAGCGACGTCTCTGAAGACGTCATATTAACGTCTCCAGATAACGTCATATTAACGTCTCCAGATATCGACTTATTCACGTCCCCAGATAACGTCATATTAACGTCTCCAGATAACGTCATATTAACGTCTCCAGATAACGTCATATTAACGTCTCCAGATAACGTCATATTAACGTCTCCAGATATCGACTTATTCACGTCCCCAGATAACGTCATATTAACGTCTCCAGATAACGTCACCTTAACGTCTCCAGATAACGTCATATTAACGTCGCCAGATAACGTCTCCAGAAGACGTCAATACCACGTATTGTGAAGACCTCCTATAATAACGTCTATTAACGTCTTCAGACACATTAATATAACGTTATCTGAAGCGTTAATATGACGTCATCCGGGATCAATTTGGCCTCGATGCAATTCATCCAGCCACAGTCTTCAAGTAACTCTGAAAGGTCAACATTAAAAACACAAATTTGCATTGTAGTATTATTTATTATAACGAGTTAACTATCACAACTTAATTAATAAATGGAGAATTTTAATCCTTATAACCATGGAGCATAGGAAAACATATAAAAGAATTACTAGTTGCCTCTTGAGGAATAACAACACATTTTGAAATAATATCATAAACAGGTACAATTTTGTAAGCTGAACAGAGTTCCGAAACTTTAAAAATATCAATAACAGCAGAATCATAAGGATACGTATAGTAGGAATCATAATGTACAAACTCTTTTCCATAGACGAACAAGGAAACCTCTCCATTAATCTTACATCTCAAAATATTATGTATCTCGACTACTTTGCCGTTTGCATAGCAGTAACAATTATTAGCTAAACCAGATTTTGTATACATTGCAAAACCCTTATAAACAAGTTTATTAAAGCATTCATAAGCATTGTTATCAACAGGCGTTGGTCCTAAGCTATTGTAATAAAAACCGCTGGTACCTCGTCAATCAGTTTTGGAGGAAAAGTAGATTCCATTTCTTTTAATCGTTTATAAATTTGCTGCAACGGTTTGTTAGGTGACCTAACTAATTTTTTTAACATGCCTAAATAATTTTCGAAAGGAAAGGCGGAATAACTGTCCAAATCACCAAATAAACGAACGTCATCACACAAATGACATAACATATGAACATTGTAAATTAAAAATTTCCGGCTATAAATAGTTTCGAATGTCTTATGAACATTAATAATAGCTCATGTGCTAAATATGTACCTACTTTATTGATGTTTCTAGGGCTACAAAGAATTGTTATAGCACAATGAAATAACAAAAATTTTCATACAGGAGGTTGGAAGGATATTTTTTAGAACAACTGGTCCAGTATATAACAAAAACATCCTAAATTCGGTGGCTTTCCAGCGAGCCAACTCACTGATACTTCGCGGTCGCCTGTTAAATTCAACAGGTATATACAACTTGCACAGCTAAGTAATTTTTCAGAAACTGCATTTACTAAACGGCTATTTAAACGAACATTTAAATCACCACCAACCCAAACATTTAAAAGTTTCCTCATGACTCCCAGACAAACAGCATGCATATAATCAATGGGAAACAATGAAACTAAATCTATGGGAAGCGTCAAAGTGGAGATTCACCAACATGATGGTCGTCATCAGACTGTAAACGAAATTGTGAATCCGTTCTCCTACTACGCAATACGCTTGTATAAATCACTCTACCTTGAATATACTCACCAGGTTCTACACATTTATCACATGATGAGTATCCACCATGGGATTTAGTACATTTGATAAAAGCTCTAGCTGGAGCGTCACATACAAAACTATGTACTTTTACAATATAATGAGTATCTTCAAAATTTATTCCATCATTAAGTAATGTAGACAGTTCTTCAACAAATGGCCCCAAAAACAGATTCAATGGTGAAGGTTTAGAGTTTCCACAGAACAGAGTTATTACAAATGGCTGTGCACAATTAAAGTTTTTGATCAAACCTAATAATATAGGCCATAGTTGAGTATTCGTGCTTTTAAAAAGTGGCAAACCATCAACATTAAAAGACAACAATATTTCACTATTTTTAAAGTTGAACCCACTGTACAGTTTTAATTGTGCTTGTATTTGATTTATGAGACCAATGTGCACCAATTCACCAGATTGCAAAGAGTTACTTGATATATTCATTGGCGTATTTAAAACGTTCTGCTATCTCTAGGCAATTTAGGGCAAAAAGGATTTAGAATTTTTAGAAGACTATCTAGAGCACTGTGGGAAATTTTATGTTCTACGGTAGCCCAATGTCTTAATTGCGATGGCAAATCGTTAGCATCGTCAGATCGTGAATCATCATTATCTATAAAACAATCCTCAAACAATGTTGATTGACAATTTTCATCTAAAAAAATATTCTCTTTATATGTCCTTAAACAGTTTTCATTTAAAGTATTGTTGTCAATACTACTGTTACTCGTAGCTATAGATGTGGATGTATATTGTGGTGAAGATGGCAAATCACTTAATGATGGCTGTAATGTACTTCTTTGTATTTCTAAAATAATTTTTCGTTTTTCTGCCAAAATCCTTCTATACATTTGACGCTCACCTACTACATTTTTTTTCTTCCTAGAGGATGACATTGTTATTTTCCTTTGACAATCGCTTTTTGCTCGTTCAGGTGCGTGCTTGAGCCACACCTTTATATCGTCTTCAATGTCTTTTCTGTAATCCTTGGAGAGGAACTCTTTAAGCTCTCTGAAAACAAAAAAGTTTGTGAATATAAGAATAGCCCAAATGCCTGCAACGCTCTGTGGGGTCAGATGACGGGTCGCTCTCACACAGCGACTCGCGAGTCGCGACACAACTGGTGTTAAATATTATTTTAACGGAGAATTAAAACCGGTCAAGTGGGTGTTGGATCACGCGCATTGTAGGGTTCCGTAGTAAGCCCGTCGCAATAATTATGTGGACTTAATTGTTTTATTTTACCAGTTAATTGACGTGATTATTATTATATATAGCCTTGCCAAATTACAGCTTTCTAGTACTAAGAGTCTCCCACCTAGCCACCTACATAAAACATGCCAATTATTAACCAGTTGCCAGTACACAAGGAATATGTATCTTTTGAAATTATTTAGGTATTTCATAGCACACTTATTTTGTATTATAGATGAGATCTAGAAAGAATAAATTTAATCATATGAAAGACAATAGACACATACCAACAATAAATTCACGGAGACGTAGCTCTGAAAAAAGGCTTCTTCTCAGACCTTTTACCATAGAAGTTGAACTTGCTTGCCAACGAGTCTGACAATGTATATTTCATCACTCTCGATACTTTATTTTTAAATCATGCCCACCAAGGCTCTTTAGGTAGCTTGTCTGTAAATATTAATTGATAGCAATAAACATCCACATATATCTCTATAAGTACACACTAGAATTAACATAAGATCCAACAGTCACATACATAATCTTGAGCTCACACTATAGGATTCCCTGTCATAGGTATCAGGAACTACGAGTGCCAAGGTATCATGACACAGACCTAGAGCAAATATTTGTGTTGCAACAGGAATTGAACCCACACCTCACATCTCAGCCCTCTAATCGCCCACTGTGAAGCAGTGGCCAAAATTATTAGGAATTAACTACACATAATGTGAGCAGAAGCTAATAAAACATAGCCTGTCAGGGGTAATGTAGCTTGCTATTAGTGACTGAATTCCCAGAATTGAATCAATAGTTCCGATGATTAACTCCTACATCCAAACTCACAAACAAACTAACTCATTCTAGCAAGGTACCCATGTAATAAAAAGCTTTCTTATGGTAAAGTAGGAATTAATTATAATTGCTCAATAGGCATTTCCTGTTTATAAAAGTAAACACTTACCAGGTTAGCACAGTTTTCTGTATTAGTCAGTAACTGTTCCACTGTTTCTAAATCTTGAAAAGTTTCCAAGGAAATTTGAATTCAGGCTTCAATGCATTGGTATTTCCTGCTCTGTCTTTCAAAATTGCTAGGATGACATCATTTTGGCTTTTATTTTGGCAAGTAGTGAAACAACTTGGCCTTGACAATCTGGATGAAAAAGTAGTATGGTAGGTATTACAGTCTATAATAATCTTAACACCAACCACCACCACCACCACTATACCAAAAAATAGAAATAATCGTCGAAAACTATACTCATGCATATAAGGTAGTATCTAGCAAAGAATCTAGTTAGGCAGCTATAGATTTAAAAAAATCAAAATGATTTTTACTATTTACCACAGTTATTGGAAGCACTGCTGGCAACAATTTCATCGAGTGTCATACTTTGTGAACCAGATGGTTGATCATGATGACTGTTAGAAGCCTTCTCTTGTGCATCAGGTTTATTCATCTGTGAGTTGTGATTTAGTACCAAATCACTGTAAATTGTGCTTGTACTTGAAGGTTCAAGGTTTATATCTAAAAGCAAAAAAAAAAAAGAAAATAATGGAAGGAAATATTATTATGTTCAAAATAATTTAGTTAATGTATCATCCGGTATAATTACAATTGGATAGATGTTTCTTTAAAGGCGGAGGACGAGGAATTCACACCTTTTCTCATCATCATTATCATCTGATGATGAAATGTATCTGCTAGTTTTTTTGTTTTGCGTTTGGGTGGCTTACTTATATAATTTTCCTCCTCAGTCTGTATATCTGATGTGTCTTCCACCAACTTTAATTTTTTCTTTGCCTTATCCAATTCATCTATAGAACAAGCATAAAACACCAACACAGTTAATATCAAAACAACATGCAAGTTAAAGTTAGTCACGCCATGCAACACACCCACGCCGTACAAGCTTGGTAGTCCAGCACTTATTAATCCATTAGTTCTATCTCATTACTAGTAGTTAATAGTACTGCCATTACTTATATAATTTACTATGCTTTTGTTTCTGTTTTGATATGGTATGGTGGTGAGATTACAGGCACATGAGACTGCAATGAACACAACACAATGCTATGTAGGGCACATTCTAGGTGGATGTGGGTACATACCCCCATACATACCCTGGTGGTTCGGTGGCCACCTAACCACCAGGTTTATGTATGTTATACAATGTATAATTATAAGACAAGACCAACAAATATTTGTGAAAACAAACAAAACCAAACACCTGTGAACACACTTTCTTGAAATGATTACTTATCTGTTGCTTGCTTGCTGTCGCCGCTGCTGCTTGTTTACACGGCGCCATGACCTAAAAATAGCAGTTCTGTCTTGTGATCTTGGGCAATCTGAATATTTTTTTCTGTGCGCATCAAAACTGCAGTCAACTTCAGCTCGGCCGTAATCCTTAGATTTTTAGGTTATGGCACCGTGTATTTTTTAGTTAGGTTTTAAAACACTAGCACCTACTAGAATTAAATTCTGGGCCAGTCTGTCTGTGCCCAGGCTTAAAGCATGGTAAAGTTAACTGCCCTCAAGCCACCAGCTGCTAAAATAGTTGTGTGTGGTGGTGTTACACTACCTACTCATAAAAAAAAACACCAGTCTGATAGAAAACTCTATCGATCTCGTATAGTTTCCATTGTTCATTTGGAGACGAACACCTCTGTAGAAGTTTATCAAATGCTTTCGCCTCCTTTACGGGAGGCCAATAGATTTCTTTTTTTTAGGTGTTATCCATTTATTGATGACCACAGCCACAGTGCCACCCTCACTCTCCGCGAACTGAACGACACTATACATAATTTACAATCCTTTTTATGTGCTGTGATACGTACTATAACAACAGCAAGAAAAAAACATGAGAATTTACATTTGTTTGACACAGAGAATTGAGAAAGAAAAAAAGCGCGGGATACCAACCAACCGTCAACGCGTTCGTTCGTTCCGTTCCGAAATAAACAAAAGCAAACAAAAATATATTTTTTACTTTTTAAATATTTATATTTTAATCAGCCTTTTCTATCTTATATTGGTTCTTTCTAATGTTTGATGATAGACTAATAGCTGAATTTCTTTTCATTGAGTTACATAACAAATACAAATGTAAAAATAATAATTTAATAAAATAATAACAAACAACATGCTATCAATGCGTTCCGTTCCTCATAGATTGGAAGAAAGATAAACTCTGGTGATAATTTTTAAATTATTAAAATGGACTATTTACTGTCGAGTTAAAGTTTTACAGAGTACCTATATTTTAATACAATAAAACGTTCGCTAGCCGCATGATAGTTATGTTGTTAGAGCTAATTTAATCGTGCCTGCTTGAGCATGGTAGGCACCTGTTGTACTCTCCTAGAATAAAATTATGTTTCTTTTCTTGGATAATGGCATACCTAGCTCATATACCTACCTTACTTAATTAGGTTTTATTCTGATTCCCATAATAATAATAATATGCTTGAATGTCCATAGCATCATAAGTAGGTTCCCGTTTATTCTGCTAGTCAAACGAATGGAAGTCAGTGGTGGATGTTTCTGTAGGTATCGAGGCGGCTCAAGACCGCTCGTCGTGGCATTTCTATGTATATGGGGCCTGTCCAGCAGTGGACTTCTAACTAAAAGTGTTTGTACAAACCTACTTACAGAAAATAAATCATTTATCATTTAAACTGATAATTTATTTAATGACGATGAATATTAATTTTATCGGTTGCAATTAGGTACCTACCTTAACACGTTCGCAGTCCAGTGTACCCTATGCGGTACACGCGGAGCAATTCCGCCAGTCCGTGTACCCTATGCGGTACACGAGGCCACTATAACTATATGGGCTCTGCAGCCACGGACTTATGAAATTTGTTAGTGTATCGTTCCTGGACTTGTGACAAGGGTTCTATTAGACAAGAAAAACCAAAACATGACTTATTTTTTTATATAATGTTTTCACAGTACAAAATGAAACGAGTTAGTAGAAATATATAATGTTTTATTGGTGAACTGTAACTTTAGGAAAACAATCAATACATATGCCTTTTTACATTTTTACATTGTGATGACACCCTTTTAGCTTTGGCGCGTGCATACAAGTGAGTCTTCCTTCGTCGTGTTTTAAGTCCGTGTACCGCCCGGTGTACACGAGCAAAGTCAGGGCACGGGCCTTTATTTTAACATAATTATGCATCAGTTGTGACGTTTGCATCGACTAATGGTCAAAAGTAATGAAAATGATATTGGACTTATGGCGTTGTCGGAAACTTTTGTATTGGGACTGCGAACGTGTTAAGCAGGTATTATTAAGTAGTACCTACGTGTTAGAGCATTCCTTTAGATGCACTAAATAAATAGTACGTAGGTAAGTACACTACGGCCGAAATATCTTGGCGAGTCTGTACATAGACACTACGAACTTTCGCCATTGACCCTAAATGTAGGTACGTTCCTACGGCGTCTTATTAATGAACAACACAGGGCGTCACAGAATGGAACCCAAATGGACGTTGCTAGGGCGTCTTATTAGGGAACAACACAGGACGTCACAGAATAGACCGTAAATGGACGTTGCTAGGACATATAATACATGACCAACACAGGACGTCACAGAACTGACCCTAAATGCACGTTGCTACGGCGTCTTATTAATGACCAACATAGGACGTCACAGTTGACCCCAAATGGCCGTTGCTAGGGCGTCTTATTATTGACCAACACAGGAGGTCACAGAATTGACCGTAAATGGACGTTGCTAGGACGTATAATACATGACCAACACAGGACGTCACAGAATTGACCCTAAATGCACGTTGCTACGCCGTCTTACTAATGACCAACACAGGACGTCACAGTTGACCCCAAATGGACGTTGCTAGGGCGTCTTATTATTGACCAACACAGGACGTCACGGAATTGACCGTAAATGGACGTTACTAGGACGTAACATTCACGACCAACACAGGACGTCACAGAATTGACCTTATATGGACGTTGCTACGTCGTCATAATCATGACCAACATAGGACGTCACTGAATTGACGCTAAATCGACGTCACCAGGACGTTCCCTTGAGTACCAGACGTTAAAATGACGTCAGTGTGACGTACTTATTTGACGAATAAACTACGGACCCTAATATGACCTTAGGATGACGTCATTTTTTCGTCGCAGACGTCATTTTGCTACCTGGGAGGTCACGGACCCCGGAGTCTGTGGAGTGGCTAGTTAAAAAGAAGAAGATAAGAGCAGTGCTAATGATAAATAATGATTTGTACTCTTCATGTTCCAATGGCAAGGGCAGATCCAGAGGGAGGGCCATGGGGGTCGACGTGACCATGACTCCCCCCCCCCCTGACGCCTTTGCTGGATCCACCTTTGGCACTTTTTCCACAGGCGAATGGTCGCCTGTGTCTTTTACGCTGGCACCAAGTTCGGGAGGCAATGCAAGTGACAATCGTTATAACACTATCATATAAAAAGTTCCCAAAAGCCCATAGGCCCCATATAAAAAGTTTCAATAATATCTAAGTGAGAACCTTTCATTTGGATCGAGATTAAATCGACTTCCTTTAGGTATGCGTGCTTCATCGTATACCACATCATCACGTAAGATCGCGAGATCGGTGTAACTACAAATAAATTGTTTTTAAGAAGCGTTGTTTACACATTATACATATTGCAGCGAGTACTTACATATTTATGTACTTGCTACAACGATCACCTCTCACCTCGACCATCGATCATTTCCCCACTTACGTAAATAATACTTATCTTGACTGTGTACTATGTTTAAGTAGGTAAGTATTCCTTGATGAATTTAATCAAGTGGAAGAGTAATTCGGTTTCTACGTACCTAAGCGCGCTTTATCAAACACCATATCTTTGCTTAACATCAGGCGAGATGATGATCATGTGCAAATTTATTATGATAAAAATAATCATAACCTTAACTTTATCAGGGATAACAGAGGTATTAATTAAAATGATATGTTTCCAGATGTTGCAGTTTAGAATCTCCAAAGAAGTTACGTTTCGCCTCAGGAAACCATTTAGAATCTCATACGGATAGCGTGCTGCACCATCGGAGTGACGAATATCTTATGGAGGCATGTACTATCTCTATATATAAAAACGTTATGTTGGTTTGTGTACGCTTCAAAAACTCAAAAATTTCTGCACCGATCGAGCTGAAATTTTAGAATGGTATATTATAATCCGCATCAAGGATTGTTTTTATCTAATTTTTGCATCACAATGTGCCACAGCGAAGCACAGCTAGTTTTTTTATAAATATTCAGATTCAGATATTGTGTGTATTATTTACCTACGTCTCGCCCGTGCTGTGAAGAATTGTGAGCACATGGTCGTAGCCAACTCCTTGGTACCAACTAAGGGCGAAGGCGTCTACCGTAGTAACGTTTTGTAGTGTTATGACTCTTTGCAGAGTCCGCCTGCGAAGCACCACACCTATTCTAGTTAATTTACTACCAAACAGTAATGCGCTTAGATCAGTCTGCTCCGGTTTGAAGGGTAATGATTCCAGAGAAATTACAGGGCATTTCATATCTCAGTGTGAAGAGCGTAGTGCTAGTAATTAATGTTCGAATAGCAGCGTGTCACTGTGCTGTTATGAGCAGGCGTGTTGCTTACCATCACGGGCATGTTCTACTTCTCTATATTATAACAAGAACAAAATTTAAAATTTTGATTAACCCCCGACTACGCCTGATTTGTTATCTGTACAACATTCTACTAGTCAAGCCCTTTCATTTGATACCCATATTAAGGGAGTTGTGAAAAAGAAATGTATTTCGCCATGAAAAAAATTTATCATAGTTCAAAGTTTCTACATTTTGTGGATAGCCATATTGAAGTAGTATTGGAAATTTATCATGGTTCAAAGTATTCTACTAGTTAAGCCCTTTCGTTTGAATAGCCATATTGTATAGTAGTAGTGAAAAATAATATTGTAATTCGCCATTTTGTGGTGGCGCCATCTTGTTGTGTGATTTGAAATTTGTTATAGTTATATTTATTTATATATTTGAAATATAGTATTCTACTAGTCAAGCCCTTTCATTTGATACCCATATTGGGGTAGGTTGTGAAGAAATATTTTGTCCGCCATTTTGTGGAGGCGGCCATCTTGAATCGATATTAACCAAACATAGCTAAGAACATCCGCTCGGATATTTACCTTCAAATAAAAAAACTGCATCGAAATCGGCCCATCCGTTTGAGCTCTACGGTGCCACAGACAGACACACAAACAGACAGACAGACAGACATCGACGTCAAACTTATAACACCCCTTTTTTTGGTCGGGGGTTAAAAAAGAATTGCAGTCTTAGGGACTGCCGATAGAAGTGAAAACTTATAACTCAGAATATGATAGCTCACTTTGAATACTAAGCGGGCGACACCGGAGGGCGTGACCATGACCATGGCTATCTAGAAATGCATCAGCATGGATGCCCAATGGCCATGGTCCAGAGTTTACCCGAAGATTTCTTACATTTACGAACGTGACGCTTGAGCTCAATTCACAGCCCACGAAAAATATGTTTGTGGTGCGGAAAGAAGTTTTCTTTTTAAAAAAGACTTGAGCCTTCGTTTATCGATTTAGTGCAAAAAGTACCCAACGCGAATTTCACTTCAAAACGTACTGCATCTCCAAATTTGAGTTGTTTTCTGCGTAATAATGACAACAATTGATTCCCCGTCAGGTGGTCGGCGAGAGACTGGCGCCGGCGCAGCGCGGCGACTTGCTAGAAGCTCCGAGTCTCCGGCAAGAATACACGAGCGTGTCCTGCCCCATCATCGAGCAAACAGAGCTACCCCCTATGCTCGCCACCCCTGCGGCCTCGTGCGCGCCTCTCATACAAGACATAATACAAGAAAAATGTGACATCAAACTCGTCATAAACGGCTGTTCGCTCGAAACCGAGGCTGCCATTCCACTACTTGCGGACGCGTAATGGACAGGATGACTAAAAACAAATTAATCCGTCAGATAAAAAAAATATTGTACACGTATTTTTTCCTTTCATTCATAAACAATAAATGATGGATAGATTATACAAAAATGTTGTACGTCATTTTCTTTCGTTACACAAACAATAACTGACGAATACAGTGTTTAGAAATTTCGAATGACGTCACTTCATTGTTCGATTTTTACGAAGACGTGACGTCACCCCACCTCGGAAGTTTAATGATCTATATCTTTGTCGATTTTTAACAATTGGATAATATATAAAGTACGTGTCCCATATTTTTTCATAATTTACCTGACGGACTAATTAGAATGGAAATATTTTTGATCCGGTCCTCATGCCAATTGCACGCAGACGAGCCCGTACTTAAGCGTACCCTAGTCAACGTCAGAGACGACGTGCCAGGACTTATTCACAACTTTCGTCACATTCCATATTGTCGATACAACAATATCGCTCCATACAAATGATACTTTTAATGTTTATATGTAACAAATAATTGTCATACATTTGTTTTCTCGAGTTTTATAGCTTTATACTTATCAGTTAAATCCTGCAATTATATAATTTATGCCGAGACATAGCATAACATTGACATATTTTTTTATTTTTTTGAAACTCAGTGACATTTTTAATTTAGTTACGGGTTAGCACAAGTAATATGGTCGGTCCAGCGTGACTTAAGCTCAAGTGAGTGACTCGTTTTTTTAAATCAATCTCAACTGTCCCATGACTGGACAAAGGTAACGTTAATTTCTGTCTGGTTTTCACTTATTCCCTGAGCTTCTAAATTAAATATACCCGTAAATTAATCAAAAATATGTGATAAGTTTACAACCACATTAGTTTTCATTAACAACATAGTGACGAAAGTTGTAAATAGTATGTAGTCCTATCTTAACTTAATCGGACGGTAGATAATAAATATTGCGCTAACGGAGGTAGAATAGGTGTAATGTGATCTACGTCAGTATTACTAAGAGACAATTGTTCAATAGAAATTATTTAATAACATTAAACTCTCATTTCACAATTGACGGTAACATCGTTTTACTTACACATATTATTTACAGCGTTCACTATACACATATACTTTCCTATTCGTAAACATCTAATAGACACATTTTAGTTAAAAATCCCGTAGGAAAATGTGACTCTATTAGATGAGTACGAATAAGTGGGGTTAGGATAGATAACTAGATATAGAGGCGGGTTCAGACGGCGGACTCGCGGTCTAAGAGGGGCGGGGCCCGTCGCAGCGACGCACTGGACCCGCGCGGGGCGCCCCCGAAGATGCCTAAAAGCCAGGAACGAATCGCGAACCGCGGTAGCTTGCGTTCGCCTTTGCCGTCGGATAAGTTTTCAAGGGGAACGGCATCGTTTGTAGAATTCGATGTAGGAGGCGTCCTTTTCTTTGCGTCGTTCGGGTTTGGTGGTGCGGAGGAGAGGGCTGGCTTCGGTGCCTCGGTCTTCGACGATGCCGATGATGGTGCCGTTGAAGAGTGGTGCGCCGGAGATGGTGGGTAGCGGCGCGGGCGCGTCGAGCGAGCGCGTGGTGTGGTGCCGGCGCAGGCGCGCGCGGCCAGCGCGTCGAGCGAGCGCGCGCCGCGCAGCGCGCCGCCGCCGCACTCGCACTCCGCGCACGCCGTCGACGACGCGATCGATGACAGCGCGTTTCTGTAACACACATTACCAACTATACGTTAATCTCTGTTTATCAAAATTGGTAAAGTGCGAGTCGGACTCGCCCATTAAGGCTTCCGTAGCAGCAAGTAACATAATATAAAAGTTCTTGTAGTTCGTTGTTACTTTAATCAGTGTTTTACAATAGTCAATTTCTGACGTATTAAAATAAAACTACTTACTACATCTCATTCAAACCAATTTTCGTTGGTAGTTTACATGGTAATGTACATCATACACTTTTGTTATTTTTGTCATTCTCTTATTTTAGAAGTTACAGGGGGGGACACTTTTTATTCAGTTCTAAGTATGGGACACCCCTAAAATTTTTGTTTTTTTCTTTCTATTTTTTGTATCAAAATCTAAATGCGGTTCACACACAGATTACATCTACTTACCAAGTTTCAATAGTTACCAAGTAATAGTTACCAAGTTTTAATAGTATAGCTCATATAGTTTCGGAGAAAAGTGGCTGTGACATACGGACGGACCGACAAAGAGACAGACCGATCGAGCTGATATTTTAGAATGATATATAATCCGCATCAAGGATTGTTTTTACCTAATTTTTGCATTACAATGTGGCACAGCGAAGCGTGGCAGGGTACAGCTAGTACAACATATTATGAATTGAACCTCTTTTGGCTCATACAGATTTTTCGTGAGCTATGAATGAAACTCAGCATCACGCTCGGCAGTGAAAGAAATATTCGGGTGAACTCGAGACCGCCACGAGTGTGCCAGAGCAAGAAAGACAAGTCTGTTACACGTTTTTTTTTAAATTAATCTTGTCCATGGATACTAGTCCTTCAGCCGCATCTGTCACTGTGATTTCGCTATGTTTACTACATTCAATGTGTTATGCAATCGTTTTTATTTTAAACTATCAAAATCATTCATGATTTTTAATTAGTTTTCACTTCTCGACTGGCCTCGTGGCTTAGTGGGCAGTAACTCTGCCTGCGAAGCCGAGGGTCGTGGGTTCGATTCCCCACTTAGTGCAAATATTTGTGTGATAAATTCAAATATTTGCACTGTGCCTGGGTGTTTCTATGTATAATAAGTATGTATTTACAATTATGTAAGTATTATATCAACTTTGTGGCCGCCATATTACAAGTTTTGCTTAGTTTGGGGTCAGATAGTGTTTTCGGTGAATTGTCCATAAATATTTATTTATTTATTACTTCTGCCTGCGGTCTTAAAAGCACACATTTTTTTTACTTCTATCGCGATTTCGTCCGCCTAACATTTCGAAATTGAGTATTTCGTAAGGAACGCTGTATTTTTGGGAGATAAAAAGTACCCTATGTATACCAGACTATAATCTTAGTTCCAAATTTCAGCACGATGCGTTCAGGTCTTACTTACAACGTTATTGAGCATTAAACATCAAACCAAATAAATTTTCACATTTACAATTTTATCGAGTTTTACTCAATTTATAACATTTCTAAGATTCTATCTCGCACAATCTAATGGTTATCATCAGAATGTTAAAAAAAGGTGGTAATAAAAAGATTGTTCTTCTTGGTTGTTGCTAATGTAATCGTTATTCAGTCCAACGCCATTGTGATCTACCACATGACATCGTGGTCTCAATTCTCCTCCACCGAATTATCACAACGCCAAGATATATTTTTTATAGCATAAAGTGACAAGACGAGCAGGACATGTGCCTGATGGTAAGTTGGTAAGCAACATGCCTGCCCATAACAGCACAGTGACACGCAGCTATTGGAGAATGCCTGCCCAAATCATTAGCACAGTGACACGCCCGCTATTGGAGAATGAAGTGTTTTATCTCTTGCTCCAAATCATTACTAGTTCACCGAGAAATTACAGGGCTACGCCTCGTCATCCGGAGATATGATTTGGTGTTTTCATCTCTGCGTGTCACTGTGCTGTTATGTAATTTCTCTCAGGCACACATTGCCCTTCAAACCGGAACACAGTAATGTTTGCACACTATTGATTGGCGGCAGAATCTGGATTTAAAAGTGTGGTACTTTCCCAGGCGGAATCTGCAAAGAGCCCTACCACTACTAATACATGGCCAAAGAATAGTTTATGATGATCATGCCCCAGCGGCCTCAGTGGATTCCGTCTCCGAGGGTCTACCGCCTAACTAAAACTGTCGTAACTTTAATATTGCTCTCTCATTTCTTTCCGCTTGAAATGATAGAAACAGCAATAGCAAAGCCAAAGCCGATTTAGTTAGGCGGTAGAAGGGGGTGTTCCTGAGTGATTGCATAATAGAATCACAGTATAAAAAATACTACCTGTAGTTCATCGATTATCGATAATGTCTAGACACGGGAAGGGTCTTCGCAAACAAAAATACTAACTGAAAAAATGACTTAAAATATACGGAAGAAGTCAGCCCTGCGCCGCGCTCCTGCAATACTAAACACTAATGTAGGCAATGCAGGAGCGCCCTTCCCGCGTCTCACCCCCGCAGGCCCCGCACGATTGTTTAGTGTAGACGGCTTCGTCAAACGACTGTATGATTTAATCTTTGATTATATACTTGTATGGATAGACCATTCGAGCGCAGAAACACTACAAAGAATATCAGCCAACTGTTCGCTGATAAGCTCGATCTGTCAGTTTAGTTGCGATACTGACGTTGTGCGGTAAATACGTGTTTTGTAAGTCTTGAATATGACGATTTGCGTTATAAAAGTCTGCAAAAATTACGAAGGACCATTTAAAATAACTAAAACATTACCTATCATCGGTAAGTAACCTTTGTTAAATTATCGTTTAGTAACCAAAACAATTGATTTGAAAAAAATTGTGTCGCAGGACAGCGTCATTTGACGTCATCTTTAAAAACATGCTACGAACACAAATGTCTGTTGGAGTATGGGTAGGATTTCATGGAGCGATTTAAAATCGCGGCCGAACGCAAGTCAGTAGCATAGCTTAGGGAGGGCGGTAGGGGCGGCCCGCTCGGGGCGGCCCGCTCGGACGGCACTTTTAAGGGGGTGGCAAATTTTAGAACAAATAATAATACATTTAAGGTCAGGTTTTTCTGCCAAAATAGGCATTAACGCTGCATCGCGCGCACTGCCGCTCTCATGCGCCGCTTTGTGCGGAATCGGTGCTACAGTTTAAACTTATTTATTTTTTCAAGATTTGTTTATAATTGTGATAAGAGTTTTGTTTCTATATAAACCAGGAAATATTTTTCTACACTCGTAGGTAGCTATACTACAATGAACCTTTTATTTTTTGATGACGCTATAAGTTGAGACCGGCTTTACCAATTCCATTCATTTTTTTTTTAATGTTGCCTTATACCACACCCCGGACACTCCACTAAAACTCCATACACCCGCCGCTGTGGAGTTACCTACTCTTCATACAACTAGGGCTAGGGCTACTGAATTGTTTTATTGAATAGTTGTGCCCCTGAGTTCACCTGGTGACGTAAAGTAGTCTATAAACTTTTTTTTTAACTTTTATAGGTTTACACTTGGACGCCATCTCGCCTGATGTTAAGCGACGATGCGGTCTACGATGGAGCGTGTTTACCTAGAAAAACCCGATTCACTCTCGATTTGAAGACACAAAGATTGTAACCAATAGGAAAACCCCCACTCAGGCAACGTATTCCACAGCCTAGACGTTCTTATCACAAAAGTAGTCAAATCTCTTTGTTCGTGTCTTTGGAACATCAACCATGAAACGATGTCGCTTTTTCGAGCTACGAGCATTCCGATAGAAAAAAGGGCAAGGTGGTATTAGATCATGTAAATCAGTCGCACACTCTCCGAAGTGTACTCGATAAAAAACCGATAGGCTAGCAAGTTTTCGGCGATGTTCAAGACTTTGAAGTCTTTTTCGCACAAGTGTCGTTGCCTATGAGCCTTTTGGCACGTCTCTCGATCGATTCCAAAGTCTCTAGCTGATACTTAGCCGAACCATCCCAAAGGTGCGAACAGTACTCCATACAAGAGTGAATTTGTGCTTGATAAAAAGTTAGCAACTGTTCAGACTTGAAGTACTTGCTATAATGTTGAGTTACATAAATAGAATGGAGCCAAATTATACTATTCTAATTAAAAGGGTCGACTTTTATCGATTATGCTAAGGCGTTCGATACGATTTGTCATGAAGCTATCTGGGAAGCACTCAATAAATGTCACATAGACAATAAATACACAAAAGTACTGAAAAACATCTACAAAGGCAGCAAAAGCCAAGTCAAACTAGAGAAAAGAGGTCCTGACATACCAATATGCAGAGGAGTTAGACAAGGCGACCCCCTTTCACCAAAAATTTTTATAGCTGTGTTGCAAAACATTTTTGATAATCTCAACTGGGAGTCTGAAGGGATTAGAGTAAATCGAGACCGCCTTACTCATATCAGATTTGCGGACGATATTGTTTTATTCGCAGAAACAAAAAGCGGAATACAAACAATGATAAATACCCTGAATATAGAAATATATAATATAGAAAACAAATTTCATTCGATGATAAAAATGAAGAACAAGAGGTCGACCGCCGTATCAACATGAGTTGGAATAAGTTTTGGTCCTTGAAGGAAATTCTGAAAGAGAATTGTCCCCCACATCTGAAGAAAATAGTCTTGGATACCTGCATTCTGCCAACCCTCACTTATGGATGTCAAACGTGGACATTTAACACAAAAATAAAATCTAAAATAGTTACATGTCAAAAAGCTATGGAGAGAAGTGTGCTAAAAAATAAGGAGACTTGATAAAATAAAAAGCAGACATATAAGAAATAAAACAAAAGTGATAGATGCCTTACAGTACGCTTTTAAACAGAAGTGGAGGTGGACAGGACACATAGGAAGATGCTCAGATAAAAGATGGACTATACAACTTTTAGTTTAAGATTTTTCCGGTTCCGGTCATCACAGTGTCAACATCTTTCAGTTGTGCTCTTGAAAATAAGTCCACTAAAAATTACTACAAGAGATCATTACAGTCAGACCTACGCTTCATCTTAAAGATAAGTCACTCGGAGAACAAAAACTAAAACACCTCTGTCGAAATTTCTTTGACTTGCACAAAAACTTCCAAATCAAAACACGAAATCTTGGAGGTTAGAAAACAACGAACTGAAAACAGCGTCAAGCAAACAGTATAGACAACGGTAAGAAACCACTATTTTACGTTTCGTTCCGTGCATTTTGGTTCCTCACTACTACAGAAACAGTATTGACAACATAACTAACGCGTGACGTTCCTTACTACGCAGACACGATTAATATATTGAAAACGAATTTTAAATAGTATTTAAAAATGGATGCAGGTCTTGAAAAACTTTTTTGACCGCCTAAAGATACAATTGGATATTCAAACAAAGGAGATTACAGAACACTTATTGTCAAAAATGGATGAAAAATTGCAACCATTAGTGGATGAAAACAATATGCTGAAACAAAAAGTCGCCACTTTGGAAAATAAAGTTGAAATATTAGAAAGAGAGAAGAGGAAGAATAATTGAATGATTTTTGGACTTCAAGAACAAGAACAAAATTAAAAATTTTGACTAACCCCCGACTACCTCGGATTTGTAATCTGTACAACATTTTACTAGTCAAGCCCTTTCATTTGATGCCCATATTAAGGGAGTTGTGAAAAAATAAATGTATTTCGCCATTTTTTTTTAGCGGCCATCTTGGATTTGAAATTTGTCATAGTGCAAAGTATTCTACTAGTCAAGCCCTTTCGTTTGATACCCATATCGAGGAAGTAGTGCAAAAAATATAATTCGCCATTTTGTGGTGGCGGCCACCTTGGATTTGAATTTTTTTTAATGTATAGTATTCTACTAGTCAAGCCCTTTCATTTGATACCCATATTGAGGTAAGTTGTGAAGAAATATTTTGTCCGCCATTTTGTGGAGGCGGCCATTTTGAATAGATATTAACCAAACATAGCTAAGAACATCCGCACGGTAATTAACATTCAAATAAAAAAAACCGCATCGAAATCGGCCCATCCGTTTGAGCTCTACGGTGCCACAGACAGACAGACAGACAGACAGACAGACAGACAGACAGACAGACAGACAGACAGACAGACAGACAGACAGACAGACAGACAGACAGACAGACAGACAGACAGACAGACAGACAGACAGACAGACAGACAGATAGACAGACATCGACGTCAAACATAACACCCCTTTTTTTGGTCGGGGGTTAAAAAGAAGAAACAAATATTAACTTAATCGAAAATCAAATCGAAATTAACATAAATTACCTGCCTGGGAGCGTTTTCCTTTGAAATAAGCAACATATAACAATAGGCAATAGCACATTGCCATCACTTATCATTATCACAACAAAAATGGAAGCCGTTCTGGAAAGCCAAGAGCAGTTGCAGGCTCTGTTTGTTCAGAAGATGGACACCTTTGAAGCAGCGTTACAGCAGAATCCCTCGGATAAAACTTCATCTCTGGCACAGGAATTTCACTCTTTTCGAGAACATATTCTATTAGCGGTGAAGTCGCTACAGGCACAGATTACTTTGTTGGCTCGTGACACTGACAATATTGAAATGAGGTCCCGTCGAAAGATCCTGTTGTTTCACGGTGTGCCCGAAGAGAAAGGTGAGGACACAGCAGCCTGCGCAGTACGAGTAGTATGTGAGAAACTCAAATTGTTGAATTTCCAAACCTCAGATATTAGTAGGTGTCATCGTTTAGGTGGCTCGGCTACTTCGGATAGGCCGCGGCCAATTTTGATCAAGCTGAGCAGCATGCTCCTTCGACAGAAGTTGTGGTACGCAAAAACATCTTTAAAGTCGTCCGGAATCACAATGGAGTATCTGACTAAGCCGCGACATGAACTCTTCATGGCAGCCCGAGAGCGTTTTGGTGTAACAAAAAAAAATTGGTTGCCTGTAAAGTCGGTATACGGGCGAAAGTTTTACGTGACAACGACTTTGAGTGGTAAAATAATTTTACGGAAGGGACTCGTGCCTTTCACTTTTTATGTCTGTCTCTCTCGCTCTTAGGCGGGCTAACCATGCCCGAGTGGAAGGGACGCGTGCCTCTCACTCGCTCTCGTTGTGAGCGCATAACGTGAGCGGAGCGTAACGCAGTTTCTTGAAGTGTCACCGGCAAACCAATTTATAAGACGTTGTCACGTCAAAATGCTGAACACGGGATGGATTCGTCATAGTACTCGGGCTTAACAACACGCGACAACGGACGGAGTAGTTAGACGTCTGGACAAACTACTCCGAGGGAGATCACGAATTTAGGTGGGTTATTATGGTCTCTATCGAGGTAAAAGACTTTCACATCAAAATCAACTATCTAGAGGTAGAAAAACCTTGTAGTACTCGTAGTTAACAGAATAGCCTATTACAAACACTAAAAAGTACAAAACATAAAATAAAAAAACTACGTTTAAAATAACAGACTTCAAAACCATAAAAAGCACTCAAAAGTAAATTAATAAGGACAGCACTATTTTTGCTTCTCCCGCCCCGCCAACCGATTGCTAGAACATCGACTTATATAACTAAGGACCAGGCCAACCATACGAAAAAAGAAACACCGCATTGACCCTAAAACTAAATTTTTAGGGCCAGTGTGACTCAGTTCAGTGCTCGGAAGTGAACGAGTATTTGGTGGTCATTACAATACACAATTGTGTGCTAAAAATTTAAAAAGAAATATGGGATATCGTATCATCAGTATTTAATCTCAATTTACTTTTGTTGCTGTTAAATTAATAATCATACATTTTGAAAGTTATATTAATTTTTCTACGGATTTCCACAAAATGGCCGCCATTGAACGCGTGTACGAAGTACGAAGTAGCCTTGCACAAACGTGAGTTTTGTTGTTGTTTTATTGTTGTTTTATTGTTGTCGAATTTAGTGCAAGTGATTTTGAATTTTAGGATTTAAAAATAAAACAAAACGCTGTTGAATATAAAAAGTAAATTTATAAAGTAGTTTTTAAACGTTTTGTTGCAGATTGCCTTTGTTTGTAAACTTGTACAAATAGTTTTGTTTAATTGCCGCTATTGGCGTCACTTTCTCTTTCCGCTGTGTCAAAGACGAATGGTTGTACTTTTGGTTGAAGAAAATAAATATAGTGTTTTAAGAAGTCAAACGAGTTGTTTTTATTGAAATACTGCCGAAACCCAATAAACGGAATAGGTTTAATCTACACTTAGATTCGAATACATTACAAAGAGAAAATATTCGTAAATATTTTCGAATTTTTGTGTTGACATTGAATAGGATTTGAAACTAATGAACCGATTTGAAAAAAAAAATGAATGATACTCGTATATTAATAAAAATACTTTTTTACTATCTATATTATTATATTTGAATATTTGAGAAACTATTTTGAATACCTATGTAGTTCGTTTAGAGTGTTCACAGAAACTTGAAAGACATTTAACATGTCGCTTCTTGGCTGTTGGTGTGCGCACGTATAGTAAAAATTTAACCCTATATTATTCCATTGCAAGTAAAAAAAGTATGAAATTACGTTTTTAGGGTTCCGTAGCCAAATGGAAAAATACGGGACCCTTATAGATTCGTCATGTCTGTCTGTCTGTCCGTCCGTATGTCACAGCCACTTTTCTCCGAAACTATAGGAGCTGTACGATTGAAACTTGGTAAGTAGATGTAATCTGCGAACCGCATTAAGGTTTTGATACAAAAAATAGACAAAAACAATACATTTTAGGGGTGTCCCATACTTAGAACTGAAACTCAATTTTTTTTTTATCAAAACCATACGTGTGCCTCATCTATGGATAGGTCATCAAAAATGATATTGAGATTCCAAACATATTTTTTTCTAAACTGAATAGTTTGCGCGAGGTATTTTTCCAAAGTGGTAAAAGTGCCCCCCTCCCCCCCTTTAGCTTCTAAAATAAGAGAATGACAAAAATAAAAAAAGTGTATGATGTACATAACCATGAAAACCATCACCGAAAATTGGATTGAATGAGATCTAGTAAGTAGTTTTATTTTAAGACGTCATAAATTGACTATTGTTAAAACACTGATTAAAGTAACAACGAACTACAAGAACTTTAATATTATGTTACTTGCTGCTACGGAAGCCTTCATGGGCGAGTCCGACTTGCACTTGACCACTTTTTATGTACAATGTTAACGACGACGTCTTTCGTCGTCAACGCGGCACTCACGTAGTTCGTATGATTTATGACAAATCTCGCTTTTTTTGCTGGTATTAAGAAGTTTTCTAAAAAAATGTACAGTAGTGCGCATGTTTCCCTTTGAAATCATTGGCTGCAGACGGCTACCGCGCGGTCGCTACGCGGGCGCCACGCGGGAGCCGCGTGGTACGGGAGCCGCGTGGTAGCGCGGGCGTAAACCGCCTCGTGAGTTTTGAATTCAATTTTTCAATTTTTACATACAAATCTGCAACCTACAGCCCGCGCGCGGGCGCGGACCCGCGTCTTCACGTCACGTATTTTCTGATGAACGAAATGTGTACCATTGAGTAGAGTTTAAGTGAAGTTAAGTCATTATTTTGGGAGTTTTAAAGCATCTGGTAAGCAAAACGGCCGAAGGAAAGTGTCTGGGAGTATTGGGGCCTTATTTTTAAAGATATTGCCTATAACATACGTCAAAATTAGTTTTAGAAAATACGTGAAGTAAGTCTGTGTGTCAACAAGGGTTTGAAACCTGGCCTGTTACTTTTGTCGCAATTACAGCGTAACGCTCCATCTAGACAAGTACATATATAATCAAAGGATTTAATAGATTGTGATCGAATGCAGTCAAGTACCTGGGCCTGTTGTCCGGGCGCGCGCGGCGCTGGTGCGGTGGGGAGGGCGCCGGCGCGGGCAGCGAGCACCGCGAGCCGCGCGTGCCCGCCTCGCCGCCCGCCCCGCTCGACACGCGCTGTCGCACGCCGCCTGAAACAATCACATTATACATTCTAATTTTAAATACTAAAATATCGTGTTTTGGTTTTTGTAGTCGTATAAGAGCCAAATGTCCCTGGTCCACTGTCACTTCAATTTGCTAATACGCTGAGCTATGACGGTGACTTTAGTTATTTGACTAATTACTTCATCCAAAACTTCAGACGAAACGCAAAAGCATAGATAGCCCTTTCGGCCCTTTCCATAGCTAGATTCGCCATCGGTCACATAGTCGTAGTCAAGTCACAAGACCGTGCGATAAGTGCATGCGTGCGTTTCAATTAGTGGTCCACCCCCTAGATCCGCCCTTGCGCTAAGCGACTTTGAGTTTTTTTTTAATAAATGTTGGTGGACAATTCACACACAACACCATCTGACCCCAAACTAAGCTAAACTTGTACTATGGCAGCCAGATAGCTGATATAAAACTTACATAGAAACAATCAGACACAGTACCGGACCATTTTCAATCAGTGTCCACGTTTCAGCACCGTATGTCATGACGGCCCTTCTACCGCCTAACTAAATCGGCTTTCGCTTTGCTATTGCGGTCGCTATCATTTCAAGCGGAAAGAAAAGAAGGAGCAACACTCCTCCCAAAATAGTTATTTCGGCCCCAAGTTTCGGCAGCTTCAAAAACAGATTAAAGTGCTGGCTTATCGATCAAGCTTTTTATAGTTAAAGCGAATTTTCAGAGAGTAATGGCAAAGTTCCCATAAAAATGTAAAGATATAAAAATATGACATGGGTCAGTACAATTGTATTAAAATTGTATTAAATTCGACTGGCCTCGTGGCTTAGTGGGTAGTAACTCTGCCTGCGAAGCCGAGGGTCGTGGGTTCGATTCCCACCCAGTGCAAATATTTGTGTGACCTACAGGGTGGCCCAAAAGTCCTTAGAAAAGTAAAATTTGAATTAAACGAAAACGGCGCGCGTGAGCGGTGCAGGGGAAGCGGGAGCAGTAACTTTTCGGTTTCTGGGAATTTAGTCGCGATGGAGCGTTTCACCGGAGCGGACCGTGCGTTTTGTGTGCGCGAGTTTTATCAAAACAACAATTCGGCAACCGTTGCGAGGCGTAAATTTCGAGAACACAAAGGTTTACACAACTTTGATGACACCCCAGCTCTCAAAACGATTAAGAATTGGGTTGCTAAGTTCGAGGAGACCGGTTCGACGTTAGATAAACCGCGGTTGGGTCGCCCAAGGACATCACGTACGGAACAAAACATCGATACAGTGACACAATCTATTCGTGAAAATCCTACACAGTCAACTCGTAAGCGTTCCAGTGCATTAAACGTATCCAGGACATCGTTACAACGGATTTTGAAGAATGATTTACTTATGCTTTAATGCCCGAACATGGTTCCAACAGGATGGAGCAACTTCCCACACCTCCAATACTGCTATGCCCGTTATCCGTCAACTTTTTTCAAACAAAGAGGAGACATTTCCTGGCCACCACGTAGCCCGGATCTGAATCCAATGGTTTTTTTTTGTGGGGCTACCTTAAGGCTAAAGTGTACGACTCTAACCCGCGGTCAATTAATTACCTAAAAGAAAACATCCGCAGAGAAATGGCAAGCATTTCAGCAGTGACGTGCCGCGCAGTCATCGACAATTTCAGAAGGCGTTTGCAAGAGTGCCGTGACTGTAACGGATTACATTTGGACGACGTTATTTACAAAAAATAATTCGCGTTTTTCTAGCTATATTTACAAATAAAAATATTATTCATAGTGTAATTAGTTTTATTTTAATTTTTTTTTTCATTACTAAGGACTTATGGGCCACCCTGTATATATATAAAAGTGAAAGGTCACTGATCAAGGAATCTCAGAAACTACAAATGCTAGGAATCTGAAATTTTGCATGGAGGTCCCTTTTAGCACGTAGGCACTCGCTAAGATGGGGTTTTGCGAAATTCATCCCCTAAGGGCGTGAAACAGGGGGTGAACGGTTGTATGAAAATTGGTCCTATTTGAAGCGTGAAATTTTGCCTTCACGTTTTTGGTTAACGAGAAATAAAATTGTGTATATTGGAAATATGATGATATTTGGAAATCCACCCTCCCTGAGGGTAAAATAAGGGTTGAAGTTTTATGTGAAGTCTGTCCGTCCGTTCGTAGAAGCTTGAAAAGTTCAATGCATGATCTTAGTCAACAGATAAAAAATATAATGGTTTCTGGAAGTCTACTGAGGAGCACCTACGTCTCCAAAATGGCTGAACTGATTTGAATGTGACTTTCACAACAGAAATGTTATTAGAATTAATTCAAGTACGTAGGTAGTAGGTACGTTTTTGAAACGGTTGATCCAAATGTATTGCTATCTTAATACAAACAAAATGCGAAAAACCATTTTAATCACAAACTTATTGTTTCAATAAGACGACGGTCGCTATGGCGCTATGCCGCAATAATATCTGAAGTCAGCTGCACTCGAAGCGCGGGGTGAGAGGGACGGCACATGGTTAGGTATAGCTACCCGAACGGGCAGTCACGTAAGGGCAGGCGTCGTTTTCGCACGTGTCGAGTGTACTGTTTGAATTTCTCTGCTCAATGCTACTTTATTGATTGATGTTTGCTTTTTCAGATTATTTTAGTTCTTTGCATTAATATACCAACTCATTTGAACTTTCTATTATTTTTTTACACAGTAAATATTACAATTCTTTTAGTATTTAGGTAATTTAAAAATTAGTTTCAAAGTTTCATTTCACACAAGTACTAATAGTATTTTTTAATTGAACTTGCTTTTGTTTGAATAATGGACGGTGAAATTATAACTGTCGTCGTCGAAGGATTACAAATCGAATGCAGAGTGGTAGAAATACCTGGCGATGGGGCATGTTTACTTTCATCTTTGTCTTTTGTGCTGTATGTCAAGTTCGAGCTATCGAGATCAAAGATGTTTTATAAACTTTTGTGGGTTGTTTACACTTGCCCGCCATCTCGCCCATGTTAAGCAACGATGCGGTCTACGATGGAGCGTGTTTACCTTAAAAAAAACCAATTCATCCTCCTGATGTAGATAGTGAATGTATTATCCGATGATTCATATTACGATTGCTGTAATAACATAAATAACGTTTCACGCGTACGAAGTCGCGGTTAACAGCTAGTGAATTCATATATTTGCACTGTGTCTGGGTGTTTCTATGTATAATAAGTATGTATTTACAACTATATAAGTATTATATCAGCTATCTGATATAATACTTATATAGATGGTGTTGTGTGTGAATTGTCCACCAATATTTATTAAATACATACTATGCTCGTTTAATGCTTGACAGTTTCTGTACAATAATTATTATAATACAGTGAAGTAGTCATTTCAAACTTTGAAAATGTATACCATTTGTATGCTCTTTCTTTTGTTTTTGTTTTTTATTAATTGACGTGTAAATTGTACATTTATGAATAAAGTACTTTGACTTTGCAATATTAAAGCTAAGACAGTTTTAGTTAGGGGGTAGACCCTCGGATAGGGCGCACTGGTTGTACACTTTTGTCTTAAGACTTTGTCTTTTAACTTTTTTTCCTCTGGTGGGGGGTAGAAGTGATAACACAATTTTATAATAGCTCTCATATATTTTCGTGTTTATAAATATAAATAGTGATTTATTTTGCCTAATTTATGCTTAATTCATTGATATAAGAGACATACCTCGTCTGCCATATAAAATTTCCATATAAATACGGGAGCAGCTTTCTATCTGATTCAATTCCTTAATCCACAATGAGCAGCACTCCAAAATCATTCTTGGACATGATGGAAGCGCTGAATAAGCGCATGGAACAGTTTGAAAGTGAATTGCAGAAAACTCCACCTCCAGGTAACACTTCTAGCAATCTTGCCGCAGACTATGCACAATTCAAGTCATTTACTATGCAAGTGTTAAAAGACTTTCAGTCACAAATGGGTCTCCTAGCACAGCAAGTGGACAGGCTTGAGATGACCAGCCGTCGCAAGATTTTGCTTTTGCATGGGGTGCCTGAAGCTAGAGATGAAAACATCACTACACTAGTGGTCAGCACGGTCACTACACATCTCAAGTTAAACACTTTCAATAGTGGGTGTATTACACGTTGCCAGCGAATAGGCATTGTCAAGGATGACAAGCCTCGACCAATTCTGTTTAAACTCAAGGATCTTGCAGTCCGTAGTAAGTTATGGTCATCAAAATCATCTTTAAAGGGCACGAAGATCACCCTCTCAGAGTTCCTCCCAAGTCTAGACACCAAACATTCATGACGGCGAGGGAACGCTTCGGTGTCAATAACTGCTGGACTCGTGATGGTAATATACGTCATTTCGGATGGTAAACACCACCTTATAAGTAGCCTTAGCGAGCTTGAAAAGATTTCGTCTAGCGGAGGCGCCGCCGCCGCTCACAAGTTGTCGCCAATTGTTGTGCAGAAGAAAGCCGTTGGACCGACCGCAACAGCTGCTACAGGTGCTAGACCCAGGCGTTTCCGCTAAGTCCAACATTTTTTTTTTTTTCTCATTAGGTAGGTACATGCTAACATGTTAGCCGACATTTTAACATTAACTCATTAGTTTAGCCTTCGTAACTTTTAACCTACGTTGTATAATAATTATAGTTGTTAGTTAATCACTGCTTGTAGTTGTAATCCACCCTTTTTTTCGTTAATTTATTACTTTATTTTATGTACCCGTGTAATCTATTTGTGTTGTAAATTGTAATGTTTTTCTTATTTGACGTGACACTGACGTTCAGTTATTGCCCATAATGACAGATGTCAAGTCAAGTCCTCCAAATGTCAAAGTAAACTTTTTTTAATTTTTGGGCTGTTGTACACACAGATTAGGTTTTACAATAAGGTCTTGTTAACACTTGACCGTTTTCCGCGTCTCCTGAGTGTTACTGGCGATGTGGCGATGTACCTATGTAATTTGTACGGCTTTTTATTTTTGATTTTTAATATTATGCTTTTACTATTTTTATGTTGTTGTTGTTGTTAATGATCGAAGTAGGCAGACGAGTGTGTCGATTTTTGTATAATTTTGTTTTTTGTTTTTAATAAGTAATTATTTTTTTTTAGCGTTGTGATTTTTGTTATAAATTTTAATTTTAATATCCAGCTTTAATTGTCAATATTTATTTTATTTTAGAGTATAATTTTGTTTTTACCACATGGATAATTTCATAGATAACAGTGATTGCTTCAACAGTTCTCATTTCGTCTCACCGTGTTCATCTACCTCGAGTGCTGGTGACAATAGTTTTGCTACCCTCTCTGATACGCTTAATGCCCAATTATGTGATGTATCCAAAATTTTAATGTGATACATATAAACGCCCAAAGTGTTCCATGTCACATAAATGATATACAAACGTACCTTTGTGATAAAAATCTTCACGCGATTTGTGTCTCGGAGACCTGGTTAAAACCTAGCCTTTCCTCTGTCTCTTATTCCCTACCTGGTTTTCGTCTTATTCGCAACGATAGAACTGGGAGCCGTGGTGGTGGAGTGGCTATATATCTGAGATCTCATATCCTTTCTCCGTAATTAATACATCAGTGCAACCGCCTCCTTCTGATGCTGGCGAACATTTATTTATCGAGATTACTTTATCTCATACTAAAATATTACTGGGAGTTTATTATTGCCATTCCTTGCATGTTAATTACTTTCCCTCATTTGAAAAACTGCTTGAGAATCTTATTCAATTTACAAACACTCTATTATAATGGGTGATCTGAACACCTGTCTCCTCAAACAGGATCGCCGAAGTAAATCCTTCAGTCTCTCGCCAACTCTTATAATTTGCAAATTTTGCCTTTGAACGCCACGCATAATTTTCCTGACTGTACCCTTCGCTACTTGACCTGATTATTGTTTCCTCTCCTCAACATGTCGCTAAGCATGGCCAATGTCCTGCTAGTTTCTCTTATCATGATCTCATTTTCATGTCGTATAAAGTTCGACCTCCCAAGTCCAAACCTAGAATTATTCTCCAGCGCAATTTCAGTGGAATGGACAAAGCGGCGTTCGAATCTGATGTTCGCAATATTGATTGGTCTCCGGTTTTGATGCTGAATCAGTCAATGACCAAATTGCTATATTCAACTCAAATTTAATCACGTTATATGATATACATGCTCCTTACGACCCATCAAAATTAAGCATCTTCCTGCACCATGGCTTACTAGTGACATAAAACTTTTAATGCGCAAAGAGACTCCGCTAAATTCAGATTTAAGTGTAATCCGGAGAACGAACAAAAACAGCTTATGTCAGAGCTCGAAATCGCTGTAATACTGCTTGCAGGGACGCCTTGAGACGTCATGTTCATACTTCAGTTGACAACAATGATCCTGCTAAAGTATGGAAATTTCTGAGGACTATGGGAATCGGTAAATCGCGGTTAGATAGTGTTCCTCGGAATCTTGACATTAATCTGCTAAATCAACATTACTCTTCCTCTTCAATTATTGACGCACAAACCAAAACCAATACTCTTTTCTCTCTTTCCAATCTAACTGTCTCTGACAATTCTTCGTTTAATTTTAATGAATTTTCTCCTGACGAGGTCAAGAAGAGCATTCTTTCTATCTCTTCTAATGCGGTAGGTAGCGATGGCATTAGCCGCAACATGCTGGTCCCTGTCCTTGAATTTTTCCTCCCTGTACTTTGTGTCATCTTCAATACTTCGATTTCTTCCGGTGTTTTCCCTTCAGCATGGAAAGATGCACATATTATTCCCTTGCCTAAAAAACCTAATCCCAAATCTTTCTCGGAATACCGACCCATCTCGATACTTCCTTTCTTGTCTAAAGTTCTTGAACGTCTTGTCCATAATCAGTTTAGTAGATACCTTTCCCGTTATAATTTAATAAATTCGTTACAATCAGGGTTTCGTTCGGGACATAGTACCGTCAGTGCACTGGTAAAGATTACCGATGACATCCGTCTTTCGATGGAAAATTGTAATCTTACCGTGTTGGTACTTCTTGATTTTAGTAATGCTTTCAATACCGTTGATCATGATGTTCTCTTGGCCTTGTTACGCTCGTCTAATTTTTCTCCATCCGCTATCAACTGGTTTTATAGCTATCTCTGTGGTCGTAGGCAGCGAGTTCGCCTTGAGGATGATGTATCTTCTTGGTGTTCGACTTCTGCCGGAGTCCCTCAGGGTGGCGTCCTATCCTCCCTTTCTCTTTTTTTCATCAATTCCATCACTTTCAACCTTTCCTCTTCCTACCACCTTTACGCTGATGACCTTCAGATCTATTCTCATGCACCTCTATCAAAAATTTCAGACGCGATTAACGCCATGAATGTAGATTTAGCTAGTGTCTGTCAGTGGGGAAAATGCTTTGGGCTAAATGTTAATCCCAGCAAATCACAGGCCATAATTATTGGTAGTTCTAGGCAGCTTTCCAATATCGATTGGCAATCGCTCCCCTAACACCGAGTTTGATGGTATCGTTATACCTTACAGCAGCTCTGTCAGGAACTTGGGCATTATTATGGATCGCTGTATGAGTTGGGGTCCGCAACTTCAAGAAACTAGCAGGAAGCTTTACGCAGCGGCTGGAGCTTTGATGAAATTGCGCAACTTTCTTCCTACTTCAACAAAAATTTCGCTTGTCCAGTCACTACTGCTACCCATCCTTGATTATGCCGACGTTTGTTACCTAGATATCACTGAGGAACAACTTAACAAGCTTGAGCGTCTTCAAAATTTCTGCATAAGGTTCATATTTGGCTTGCGTAAATATGACCACATATCTGAATTTCGCGCAAAGCTCAAGTGGCTCCCAATTCGTCTCCGCAGAAATGCACACATCCTATCACTTCTTTATAACGTATTGTACAATCCAACCTTCCCGTCTTATCTTAAGGAATGTTTCAACTTCTGTCATGAAACTTCACGTCCACGCTCTCTGAGAGCGGCTGTAGCACTCAACCTCACTGCACCATCACACAAGACATCTTTCTATGGAAACTCTTTTACCGTCATGGCAGTCCGTTTATGGAATGTTTTGCCGGCCTCTTTAAGACAATCGCAGTCCTTGACCATTTTAAAGGAAGATTAAAAGATTTTTATTTATCGCAGTGCAAAACTGTTGACACCAGCAAATTGTAGATGGTAGCACTGTTCGTATCCGATCTGCTGATTGAAGCTGTAATCCGCTGATTAAGTACATTATTGATTTATTGTTCATCTTGTCCGCACTTTTGTTTGTAAGTGTTTATTATGTTTAGTATTTATCAGTGAAATTTTTAATCTCATGTTTATAGGTTAATATTTATTATTTTATATAGTTATAGTTATAGATATGTAGTAGTATTATTAAATTGATGTCGCTTCCCCCGCCTACGAGTATATGTGGGCTATTTTCCTTTTTGCTGGTTGCCTGGAAGAGATTGCTCTTAGCAATAAGGCCGCCACTTGTGGCACTAGTTCATAAGTGTTTATTTGTAATATTTTAAATTGTTTGTGTTGCAATAAAGAGTTTCTATCTATCTATCTATCTTAAAGTCTTAAACTTCGTCGACTCTTCTCGTCAGCCGGATGGGACGAAGTTTCCCAAACGCTGATCAGCCCAACTGACTGGGTCTGTCGCAGACCCGATAACCGTTGGGGTAGACCGGTTCTGGAGTGGAGAGTGCGAATCGGTAAACGTAATTTAGGACGCCCTAGATGGAGGAAGACTAGATGGAGTGATGATATACGAAAAGCAGCTGGTGGCAGTTGTAGACGTAAGACTGAGGATCGGAATCAGTGGCCTATTGTGGGGAGGCCGAGGTCTAATAGCGGGCGAATACAGGCTGTTGATGATGATAAGAGTCAAAAGACTGAAACTCCTAGACCGGGTTGTTTTTTTTTTGTAGGTATATTTGTATGAGAATTCGTTTTGCCAAAAAAAATTACTTTAGTAAGCGAAGTACGAATACTATCGTCTCCAGTAGCGTCAGGGAAATGCTAACGTAAATATAGGAAAAACGCATCGATTTATGTCCACCAGGGCCTTGTTCTAACCAGCCAGCCGTAACTTAGTGTGTATGGCCTAAAATAGTATATATTACGAAGGTATAATATAACACTAACCGGATAGCGAGTGATGCCGCGAGTCTGCGAGGCGGGGGCTGCGGCGCGGTCTCCGGAACAGTGGCCGCTCTTCACCGTCCACGGGGCGCTTCTGTATCGCCTTCTCTGTCGCACTTACAAGCCAGTACGTCTGCAGCTGAAACATTGATATTTATCTATATACTAGAGTACCTGTACTGTAGGTGTACTTTTGTGTTATGGGTCATAGCAACCTGAAATATTTTTAATTAATTGTTTATTTAATTGAAATAGCTACAGTGACACGCAGTGCTGGGAAGGCATGTTACTTACCATCAGGCATATTTCATGCTCGTCTCTTCGCTCTGTCTTAATTTGTATAAATTACGCATGTTATTTATCCGCGGTAGACTGTCTAAACTACTTAACCGATTTTAATAAAATTTGCGAACCGCGTGCAATTTAATCCAACTTGAAAGATAGGATGTTTTTATTTCGATTAATAGTCTCTAACAATATCCGAGTGCAACCGCAACGGGCCGCGAGTAATGTATATAAAAAAATTGGCAGTCATAGGGACTGCAGATAGAAGTTAAAACTTTTAACTCAGAATAGGGTACAATCCTAAAGAAACGAATTAGTCCGTGAGCTAGATTGCAAAAAAATATTGTGTAAGTATTTTTTCTGTCGTTTCACAAACAAAAAATGACGAAGATAGAGTGCTTAGAAGTTTCGCGTTACGTCACTTGTGGGTACGGTTTTTACCCACGAGTGACGGCACGACCCTCCACGCTGGAAGTTTGATAATCTATATCTTTGTCGGTTTTTAATAATTTGATAAAACAAAAAAAAACGTGTCTCATATATTTCCATGATCTAGCTGACGAACTAATTACCTATATAATGTATGTTTGACCCAGTCCAATACTCTATTTTATTGCTCACTTTGGAAACTACGCGAGTGAAACCGGGTGGAGATGCTAGTCTGTAATAAATCACCAAAATATTGTCGTCTAATCACAATTTAAGTCTTCTGGGCAATCTAGACTAGATGTGTAAATGTGTGATGGTAACACGCCATGGCCATGCTAGACGCATTTCTAGATGGCTATGGTCCCGAGTTCACCCGAAGATTTTTTTATTCACGAGCGTGACGCTCGAGCTCAATTCACATTCATTAATTCATAATTTAAGAGCGACGACCACCGACTCTTGTCGGTGGAGTTCCTTCCATGTACTTCTACAGTCCGCCTTCTCCTTGACTTCCTGATACGACACTACATTTATCTTCTCCTTCACTTGGTTCATGTAACTTCTCCTAGGTCTACCTCTCTTCCTCTTCCCTTCTAATTTACCTTCCATTATTGTTCTAATGAAGTTGTCGTGTCGTATCAGATGTCCCAACATCTTCCCTCTTCTGTTTTCTATTGTTTCCATTAATGTTCGTTTCTCCTCTACCATCTTCAAAACTTCTTCATTGCTCTTCATTTCCTTCCAGCTGATTCTCTTCATTCTCCTCCAACACCACAATTCGAATACCTCTAATCTTTCCCTATCCCTTTGCGTCATGGTCCACGTTTCGCTGCCATACAATGCAATACTCCAGATGTAGGTAGATCTTAATCAGCCTCTTGCGAATATTCTTTGATATTCGGGCTTTAACCAGATGCTTTTGCTCAATTCACAGCCCAAGGAAAATCTGTGTGTGGTGCGCCAAAAGAAGATTTCACTTCAAAAATGAACTAACCTGTCCCTTGCCCTTGATGGGTATGGTCCCCCCTGGGCTCGACGACGTACCCGCCGAGCTTGTCGAGCGCCTGCTTGCAGCTCGGCGAGATGTGTATGCGCAGCGGCTCGCCGTTGGACTCCATGCGCGAGGCCGTGTTCACCGTGTCGCCGAACAGGCAGTAGCGCGGCATCGTGAGCCCCACCACGCCCGCCACTACGGCACCTGAATAACGATCGAATGTGTGTGCTTAACACTACAAAAAAACTATTGAATCAATTTAATCAATAACAAGAACAAAATTAAAAATTTTGACTAACCCCCGCCTACCTCAGATTTGTTATCTGTACAACATTCTACTAGTTAAGCCCTTTCATTTGATATTTGATATTGAGGGAGTTGTGGAAATAGACATGTATTTCGCCATTTTGTAAAAGCGGCCATCTTGAATTTGAAATTTGTCATAGTGCAATGTATTCTACTAATCAAGCCCTTTCGTTTGATACCCATATTGAGGTAGTAGTGAAAAAAATAATATAATACACCATTTTGTGGTGGCGGCCATCTTGGATTTGTTTTTTTTATAGTGTATACTACTACTACTAGTCAAGCCCTTTCATTTGATACCCATATTGAGGCAGGTTATGAAGAAATATTTTGTCCGCCATTTTTTGCGGCGGCGGCCATCTTGAATCGATATTAACCAAACATAGCTAAGAACATCCGCACGGATGACGGATGACAGACAAACAGACAGACAGTGACAGCTGACTATCTTTCCCGCTCTGGCACACTCGGCAGTCCCGATTTCATCATTCACAACCCACGAAAAATTTGTGTGTGGTGCACCAAAAGAAAGTTTTACTTCAATAACACTTAAGCATAAGCAGCCCACTAAATGTTCCCACTGCTGGGACTCGGGGCCTTCTCTCGCATGGGGAGAGTTTAAGGCCATAATCCACCACGCTGGCCAAGTGCGGGTTAGTGGATGACACATGACCTCGACATGTACCTAGGTACATGTCAGTTTCTTCACGATGTTTTCCTTCACCGTTTTTATGTTAGCGGCATTACGCACATGACTTCGAAAAGACAGTGGTGCGCGTGGTGGGATTCGAACCCGGGGGCTCCGGATCGACAGTCGCCGTTCTCCCGACTAGACCAGCCGTGACTTGTAGACCAGCCGTAACATAACATAACTTAATAACACTTCGCTATATTCAATTCAATAGATGCAGCTGCAAAAAGGCTGTCATAGCATTTCACATTTATATGGACGATGCGATAAGTCGCTTCGTGTAGCATACGTTTGTTTCGCCGCCTAGTCACCAGGGATTACACCTAAATGACAATAAGGATCGCAACGCGGCGGCGATGGGGACTCTGAGCCTGGAGGAAATATTCTAGAGACAGGAATTGTGTGTCAGCTTGCTTATACCTCAGTAAACCTAAAATAAGTTTATACTAAGCACATAACAGAGGGTAGGCGGGTCAGAACTTACCAGTATGTATTCCTATCCTAAGTTTCAAGGTTTCATTTGGTCTGTGCGATATCTTGTGAGACTTCACTGCGTTGAGCAGCTCCAGAGCCATGGAGGCGATCTCCCCCACATGCCTGTCGTTATTTCTTATCGGGAGACCAGAAACCTGGAGAACAACGTTGTAAAATCATACATTTGCAAATCTAACACACTTTATCTATACTTATAATAAAACTGTAACGGGTCGAATTCTGTACATTGAAGATATTTTGAAAATATTTTTTTTGGGACACTCCATAGTCGATACTGATGGCGAAACTGCATTTTTTTTCTTTCATGTCTGTCTGTCTGTCTCTCTGTCTGTCTGTCTGTCTGTCTGTCTTTCTGTATAGGGATCACGCATCACGCCGAAACTACTGATTCAATTCAGCTGAAACTAGGCATGATTTTAGTTTATACTAAGGACATTGCTGTAGGCTACTTTTGATCCCCAAATTCTGATCGGTTTTCTTGCGGGAGGGGGTGAAAGTCAAAATGTGTATTTAGTTGTAACTCATGTTTGCGTTGTTTAATTTCATTAACTATTTTTTTTGTTAGAAAGAACACATTTTTTATATTGTCCCGTCAAAATTTGAACAATATCGGTCTGTTGGTTCGGAAATTACATAAACATTAAATAATAACCACACGCGCGGCGCGTTCCGTACATACTAACTTCTAAGTATTCTGTGTATCACAGACGATCCACAGAATATCTAGATTCTAGAAAGTGCCCACGTGATCGCGTCGCGTCGTCATGGATGACAAAATAATTGTCAAAAATATATTTTTGTGGGGAAAAACAAACATTCATTCGGTTCTAATCGACTTCAAACAAGGAGGATGTTCTCAATCGGGTTGCATTTTTTTTTTTTGGTTTTATTTTACGCGATAACTCCGCTAATTGTTAGTTGATTTTGATAATTCCTTTTTTGTTTGGTAGAAAATACTTCAGAGGTGATCTTAGATATCGAAATATCAGTATGTAGTTTTTCAAATATCAACAAAAAACTAAAAACAGCTTAGATTTATCTGTACGACATAGTTATACCTTCTAATAAAATTTAGTCGAATGACAGAATTAAATTACCTGTCATTGAAGTAGATTTTTGTATTTTGGAGAAAACATATCAGCATAACAAGTAGCAGCATAAACAACCCATTAAATGTTCCCACTGCTGGGCGTCGGGGCCTTCTTTCGCAAGGAGACAAGGCTATAATCCACCACGCTGGCCCAGTGTCGGTTGGTGGATGACATATGACTTAGAACTTAGATTATAGGTAGATTTCGATTTCTTCACAGTGTTTTCCTTCACCGTTTTAATTACCGGCATTACGAACATGACTCTGAAGAGAAAGTGGTGCACGTGGTTTTGAACCCTGGGTCTCCGGATCGACAGTCGGCGTTCTCCCGACTAGGTCAGCTGTAACTTACTAGACCAGCCGTAACTTATTAGAAAACGTGTTATTTCAATCCAAATACTGTTTAAAATTTAAAGGTAGTGTTCAACAAGCTTCGGTGACCGAAGCAGACCGTTGTTAGGGTTCCGTACACAAAGGGTAAAAACGGGACCCTATTACTGAGACTTCGCTGTCCGTCCGTCCATCTGTCCGTCTGTCACCAGGCGGTATCTCAAGAACGGTGATAGCTAGACAGTTGAAATTTTCGCAGATGATGTATTTCTATTGCCGCTTTAATCATGGCGGAACTTATCAAGTGATCGGGTTGAAATTTGAAATAGAATTAGATTACAGTCTTGAAGAACACATAGGCTAAACATTGCCTATGTATAAGTACTCTATGTATTACGTAACAAACATCCGAACAGTGACATTCATAATATTTATAGGACAACGTTGGAACGGCTGAACATATTTGGATGGAATTCGAAACACACGTAGTTTGAACTCAGAAATAGCAAGTCGGTTACTTATAGGTTACTGTGACGTAGGAAAGACTAAGCAAATTTGGTAGAAAATAGAAACAGAGATAACTTATAGTCTGAAATACCACATTTATGTATTTATTACCTATCAACCTGAATAGAAGCATGGACCCTAAGGAAACAAATATTAACTATCACGTCAATACGGCACAACGGTATGGGTTGACATACGAAACACAGATAGTTTAGTCTAAAATTTCACATGGGCTAATAAGTCTACATTTTCATTTAACTCCATATTAATATAAGCATATATTTTCGTAAGGAACTTGATGTGATGGCAAGGTAAAGCCAAAATGAAAATATATGCACCCGTTTTGGCGTAGACAATATAGGTGATTTGCGTTCACAATCAAAATAACAAGCAACATAATATTCTCATTAGACGGCGCTAATGCCAGTTTAAATCTAAAAGCACTAAAGGTCATTTAAATCGATGTTTTGCTATTGTGGTATGTATTTTTTCTTTCATCACTAGGTGGCGTTACTGGTATTCTAAATTGTACTAATAAGTTTTTGCTGCTAAAAGGATTATGATGCCAAATTTGGCTTCTTTCATTCTTTTTTTTGTGTGTTACCTACAATTAAATTCATACATTAACATTTCACTAGGACTTGGCTTAGATGTACGGGTTCAACTTGCTTGAATATTATTAAAACTCAAAATTTTAATTATTTTGATTCCACACAGGCTTCGTTCAAAATTTTACGCCGGCGAAGTCGCGGGTAACAACTAGAAAACAGCTTGCGGATAAAAAAGAAATAGGTAAGTAGGTATCAGATCATGCACATTAGCTTCAGATTTTCATAATGTATCCTATAAAAATCCTACAAATGTAACACTTGCGGCTATACTCGATACTACGAAACCTTACTAAGTATGTTTGATTTTGTTTAAAAAAAGAAAATTAAAGATGATAAAATTAAATAATTTTTGTGTGGAAAACAAATTCACTCAAACTCAAAGGTTTTTCAATGACTACTTATCCAAATATTTGACATACGATACTTCCAATTAATGTATAAGTCAGTAACATCTGCTTACGCGAACGAAGTAGCGGGTTCAGCTAGTTTAGAAATATAAATGAAATAAAATAAATAAACTGGTTGACCTTAATGTCTTAAGTCAACCAGTTTATTGCGAAAGTGATGTTCGGTTTCCGATTAGTGAAAATCTTTGTGTGATGAGTACAAAGATTTCTTCTGTGTATATTTCTATGTATTTAAGTAGGTACACATTGTATTGGCTATCTGGCTCCCATAGCACAAGCTTTTCTTAGTTTGGGGCTGGGTTGTTGTGAGACAAATGCCCTCCAATCTTTTTTTTTTCGGATAAACCGTTTTAAATCACTAAAGCAAAACTGGAGATCGTAACTTCGTAACACGTTTTCTGCGATTAGTTACGCAAATGTGCATTTCTAGAGATGAGATTACTAACCACCATGTAAGCGTCTCCAATAGTCTCTACTTTGTAAACGTCGTAGCCTCTGATAATCCTATCGAACACTGTGTACAGATCGTTGAGGAAGTTGACGACCTGCAGCGGCGTACTCTCGGCCGACATGGCGGTGAAGCCCACGATGTCGCTGAAGTATATCGTCACCGAATCGAACGACTCCGGTTCGACACCCTCGCTCGTCGTCAATCGGTGAGCAACAGACCTGAAACAATGCGACCCTTGCTTTATATACCTTCCGAGATTGTCGATTACTCGCCAGGGTTACGGTCGTGAAGTTAGCTAATACCCGAAAATTATGATAATACTGTGTGATAATCAGTGATCACTCGGTAGCCCTAAGCATTAAATATCTATTTAAAACGTTCTTAAGATTTTTCTATAAAATCACAATAGTCACACGTGATCCTTTCGAATTTTCAAAAAAATATACATACGACACAGTAGGCATGTACATCTAAAAAGCTCCTGTAAATTCATAGCGTATTTTCCTCGCTTTAGAACACCGTTTTGAACATCAGACACTAACTTCAAAACCGCAAATAAGTTGCGAGTGTTATACATCTGCAAATCACTTTTATTCCGCAATCGGAATTCTAAATATATAACTAGATTTTTACTCAATCATGCATCACACTTGCGTATTGAGGATGCAAATTATCGTGTACTCAGTACAACCAGCTACTTCTACTAAAAAAACACAAATATTGTTTCAAACTCACAAGTGGACACACGATATAGTGCATTAAAATAAATATATTACATGTATAGATATTTTACGTTTTATACAATTTATAGAATAATATTAAAATAATAACTACAATATTTACGTTGTAATTCATGCTCATTCAGTACGCTACAGACCTGTAAGATAAAGGATAAAGTGCAAAATCTACATAATAGATGCAAACTACTGTTAATTTCGTCATATCCATGTAGTGACTAAAGATGACAAAATTAGAATAAACCGCTTCCATGTAGAGAATAGAGATGGTCCGACAAGAGTAGACGAGTCGCGAAGCTAGAGTTATCTAGAGGATATAATATGTCCACCACCGGGCGAAGTCGCGGACCACAGACCCCAAGCCAAGCGCTACTCTACGCAAACTGTTAATGACAAGTGACCGGCGTCCGCGCCGCCACCCGCGCCTGTGCTGACGCAAACCATATTAACTACAATCACCAATAGGGAGTTAATTACCTCAAGACATTTCACGAATAATGGATTTCAACCTCCACATCTGGAAAAGAACACAAGTACAACAAAGTGAATATTATATTTTTTGAGAATGCACGACTGTTTTACATCAAGTCCATGTCGATGCGCCAACAGGGGAATTGTCAAATAAAACAACAGTATGTTATTTCGTTTATTACATAATCATAAAAAATAATAATTACACCAATATGACCGTAGGTTAGTTATTTCAACAAGGCGACACAGTCTATGTTTATTGAAGATAGGACAAATATCAAGAGCTAAAAACTTTCATTTAGCTTATAATTGAAATCAGTCATAGTTCTTAATTACACATATTAAAAGGTTTTGTCGAGGTTTAATAGGTCATAAATCCCCTATTTCAAAGCGTCTGTCTGTATTAAATGTGTATGTATGACTTGTACGTAGAGTTAACTAGGAATTATATCACAGGCTTGCACTACAATAGTTACTGTTTATGAAGTGGCAACTTCATAAACAGTGAAATTTAAGCATTTATTACTCAAGTATTTTAGTTTGAGTGCTCCATTTGTTTTATTTTTTATTTGTAGGCTATTTAATGAAACAGTGAAAAACATGAGTTAGTAATTTACTTGCGTACGAAAAACTGGCATATCCAAATGAAATGTGCGAATTCTACGTATCTAATTCACACTCAAGTCCATTTTCTAAAATTTTGCTTCATAAAGAAATAAAGTTTTTAGCATCCATGGGGATCCACAAAGTTTGTAATTATTGTAATCCAAATTCCGATTGGCTACGATGTGAATTTCACAATTTAAATATCAACGATACATAAGTAATGTGACCAGACGACCCGTTTTAAAAGGGAGTTCCCTTTGCGTAATTACGAGTCCCGGTGTCCCCGAAATAAACTATTTCCTCCAATAAATATTACTATTAACATAAGGTTTTTTAATTCGGAAATTAAAAACTATAAACTACCTCTTAATTGACCTAAATAAATCAATGTCACAGAATAGATAATCCAATGTCCCGTTTTGGCCAGAAAATAAATGGTCACGTCATACACAAGTCACAATGTACTGTAAATTACCACTCCTTTGCGTCGCGCAGTCGGGTAAAAATAAACTGAATTGATAGTACTAATAATAGTACAGTTTTGTTTAGACGTATTGTTTATTTCGTAGGACCATTTCTGCGTAACTGTTACACATACCATAAAATTGTGATTATAGTCCGTTCGCGTTAAGAAAATAGTGAGTCATCGTTGTCCGCCGGCCTGGCCACGCCCCCCCAGCCAATTAGAATGCTAGAAATTAAAAAGTCGAGTTCACAGTGACCAGTTGAAGTCTGACCTTCGAACAAAACGGTTGTGTATTTTGCGTGACTCGATCAACAATAAATTTTGAAAATGAATACTTCACCAATTCGAAAGAATAAAAGTGGTTCAATAATACATAGCGGAGAGTGACGCATAATTTATAATGTTTATAAGTACTTTAAATTGTGTGATTTAAATGCAACTGTGGAGAGCATAGTCATAAAAACAGCAAGTGCATGCGGTGTGTCCAAAAATACTGTTTATAAAATTATTAAAGAACAAAAGGATACTAACACATTAAAATCACCCGAGAAAAAAAGAGCTCGTCTATCCACAGTCGATAAAATTCTTTCATAATAAATGTAATTGAAGAATCTAGCGATACTGATTAGTGGTTTAAGTAATTTTAAGACAATTTTTTCCATAAAAAAATAATTAAATGTTTAAAAAAAATGTTTGTACTTTTACTCCACTGTGAATACACCCTTATCCTGTAGTTGCACAAATGACTCACTATTTTCTTAACGCGAACGGACTAAGTATAGTGATCTTCTTAAAGTTCTGTAGATCATCTTATAGACTTGTATGTTATTTGGTTGGATAAATTATAATAAAATAAGCTTTTTTTTAAGCAGCCCATTTCATGTTCTCACTGCTGGACCTTCTCTCACAAGAAGAGAGTCAAAGCTAAATTGTAATTGGCATGACGACAGGGTCAAATTAAGTATACGTTTCAAATTTTGTCGTCTGGTAGATTATGGAATTATATGTTTTTTTTCATTCATATTTGTTTTATCAAATTATCAAAAACTGACAGAGATCAACAAACTTCCGGAGTGGATGTGACGTCACTCTATCGTAAAAATTGTACCATAACGTGACGTCACTCAAACTGCATCATTTTTTTTGCGAAACATTAGCAAAAATACGTGTACAATATGTTTTAATAATTTTACTGGCGGACTAATTCGTTTTTTTTGTTGTCTCGCCTATTTATCACGCTGGTCAAGTGCGGGTTGGTGAAAGAAAAATATCCTCAAAAAATTAGGTTTTTTGGAACGACGATACGATGTTTTCCTTCATCGTTAAAAGCCAGTAGTAACGACATACTCGTACATCTGAACTTGTAAAAATACTCTATAGTTCTTGCGGGATTCGAACCTACGACCTCATAATTGTGAATAGTCACTAAGGCACCAAGGTTTTACGTACATAAAATTCGTATTTAAAAATAATCGCTAAATAAAAGCTTATAAAAATTGGCTCCGATCTCGTAGAAGATGAACATCAGCAGATCTCAGTTCATTATCGCGTTTCAGCGCTAAAGTGTACGTTTCACGTCACAAAATAAGATCTACTATCCAATGACTAACTTGCAGCGTGTCGCTAGACTTGGACTAAATGTAAAGCAGTGCGCAAATTGCGCCGTCCAGGTATCACATACAGCTTGTTGTAGTTGCGTCTTTGTGCTTAATTTTAACACCAATCTCTTACAGCAATCCCTGAATTAGTACAACAATTAAACAGTAACATTGCTTACATCTATTATAATGGAAATGTACACAGGTTATTGATAACATGTACATGCAAGTAACTAAAGACCACCAAAGCTTCGACTTGCCTGTACGGGACGACGAGACCATCGAAAATATTGGTTTGCTTACATATCGAGGCACAACATCGCTGAGCGCACATGGAACTACGTTAGTTGACATGTAACTATAATAATGTGGTCGAAATTTTTTTTTTTTTTTTTGGTTAAACCTAACTTACATGGACGGAACAGGCCTGAACCAAACAGTAACCTAGTGTAATAGTAGAAGTGAAAATGACATCTCTTTATGCTTTAACTGTAGGAAACCCAAAATCCATCAATCCCAGAAGAAGATGGTCTTCCTTGAGTGGCTCGGCTTAGAAAATTTCTGTTTTTTTAGTTGCTTTTTTTGTGTTTGATTCTACTTTATCGTACCTACTCCTTGTCGGATTTAGGTGATTGTTTGTGTTGGTACTAGTAATATTCTTTGGTTTTATGACTTATTTTTTATTGCATTGTATACTATTATTTATAGCTCAACTTGATACGTCCATATAAGTGTGATTTAACTCATTAACTGATAATTGCGGTTCGTATACTTACTTTGGTAACATTCTGTGCAGCAGATCTTCGGTTTTTTGTTTCTCTTCTATCAATAGCCTCGTTCGCTCGTTGACTAGTTCCTCTAAATTATTCGCGTATTTCTCCATCATATCCATCATTTGGTCCATAATGTTTCGCGACCTGGCCAAAACATTAAAACATTAAATTTTCCATATAGGTATCATTTAGCTTTTTACATCGTTTGATGGCATTGCTAACCGAATTTCGTGAAAAAGGCACTTAATTTTAAAATAAATGTGCTTAATTTTAGATTAATTATCAAGGACTGCGTTATCTAATACCACTTTGACCTTTGTTCTATCGGACTGCATAGCTAAAAAACTTGACTTCGACAAAGATGTTTCACCCCACTTTCGCAATAAGAACTTCTAAACTGTGGAATGCGTTGTCTCAGTAGGTATTCCCTGATTAATATAATCTGTCTGAATTCAAGTTGAGAAAAAAACAGTACCTTCTTCCTTCATCTTCCTTCGGTATATCGTAAATAGCATCGCCGTTTAACATGAGGCGACAAAGAAGCCATATTAATAATACAAAAAATGTGTTAAATACTCCACTAGCAGTATTGAACAACCATATTACCAAGAATCTCACCCACTCGATGCCAGTCTAATACAGATGTCCCAGTATAATAATAATTCCCAATCCAGTGGATCAGACGTGTCGACGACATCGTGGACCCATCGAAACAGTGGTTATCCATTGCTTCTTCACACCGTATTCCCCTAAACTTATTAATTATTCTCCCATATTAACAAGCAACGTGGCGTGCCCTCCATTTATATGGTATAGAAGTGATAGTTTCTGCAACATCTCGCCAATCGCACAAAGCTATAATAGGACTATTGAATCGATATTAGCGTATTATTATTGGAGAGGCCTATGTCCAGCTGTGGAGGAGTATAGGCTGATTATAATTAAATCGACAACTCTTTACCCTGGGTATTCAAAATGTTGGTACTAAATTGAGGTTATCATTTAAACGAATGTTGATCATAAGAGGTGACTCACTTGCCAGACTTCAGCTTCTTTAGGCGGCTCCGTATCGTAGGGAAGTCTGGCCTGACGTTGGGGTCCTCTGCCCAACACTCCTTCATGCACGACACTATGTAATCCTCTACAGTGGCCTCGAGGGACTTAGTGTCGGGACGGAAATACTCCTCGCCGTCTAACTTTGGTCTCTTCAGTCTATCTATTATGTCTGGAATTTAGACAAAGTGTAGTCAAGCTAAACTGTGTAAAAATATGATTAAAATATACCTATGTCTTAAAGTATGGATGGATCTAAAATCAACATACTCGAAAGTATTGGATAAAGTCACCATTATTCACCCAACACTTATCCCACTTTACGCGAGATCGGTACAACATGTCCGCTTCTTCAATGCATATATATCACTCGTCATGTCTGGGTTAACACCTTTCTTAATCATATCCTCTTTCACACAATTCATCCACACTTTCCTTGAGCGCCTAAACACAACTTCCAAAGTATCGGACAGAGTAAGGGAAATAAATAATATAATTAATCAGCGGTGTTTACCTTTTGGTTCCATAGCTGCAACCCCAAAGGGGCCTCTCCTGCCAATTATCTCATATAATATTATTCCAAATGCATAAACGTCGCCCTTCTGCGTACCCCCTATAGTTCCGTTAGGATTATCCATCTCTCGCAAAAGTTCTGGTGATTTCCACAATAATCCTGAAATCAATAGTTTTACGCAAATTTTATAACATAGAAATTTTAGACTTTTTAATTATTATTATCTAGATGTTAATGAACTACCCGCTCGGCAATGTTTATAAAAGTTATCTCGTTATCATCCTAAACTTATAAGGGCATGATCGGATCATGCGTAATGCAGAATGCATCACGATCGGTAGCCTAGAGTTTCTATAGAGTGACGCCAACGCAACGGTGAATCGATCCCAGGGTCGTCCTCCAACGCAATAGAAAGACTAGCTCGTAGCGTTTAAAAAGATCGTACGATGGAAGCTCAGGAATTAAGTAGGGCAGTTTGGAGATCTTTGTCAGGCAGTGTGAACAATTAAAATTAATTTAAAAAATCTCTTGACCTTAATGTTTAAGTATGGAAATAAAGTAACATAGAAGGAACAATCAGAGTATTGTATCAATATCCGCTATATGGTTCCCATAGTAGTTTGAGGATTGCTGTTGTGTGTGAAATGTCCACCAATAATTATTTATATCGACGCCGAAACCGTCGACGACCCACCTCTAGTCCTAACTCTTAGGGTTGCGTCATTATATCCATTTTTATGCTAATCAAATCACGGACTCACGTGTCGCGTAATTTGTATATTTTAAGATATCCGACCGAAACCGGAACAAGCCGCTAGTAATATATAAGAATAGTCCAAACGTACCTCTATAATATTGATGCTCTCCCACATTAAATTCGATTGAATTTTCGGCGCAATACCGTAATTCGTGAAGGCCAAAATCTGTAACCTAAAATTATAAGTTAACTCTATTATTATCCTCTACTCCCCTCAAAGAGAATCGATTTAAATTCGACCTTTGAATCTCACCTGAAGCATCCATCTGGACGTAACAACACAATTCGAGGATTTGAGATTTCCATGGTAAATTAATGGCGAAGTGTGGATAAAATTCATACCCTGCAACACAGATAAATAGATGAATGGATAATGCTTTCTGGTCCACAACATATAAAAAAAAATACCTTAGAGCTAATGCACCAAATAGCGACTATTATAAGCTAAGGGCGATCTAAAGTATTATTAAAGTTCGATTGAAATATAATCAAATGACAAAAGGTGAAACACCATGAATCGCAATTAGTGGACGTCGCGGCTTTTAGGAAAAGCTTAGAATCATAAACATACGTAGACTAGTGACCTTCTATCACAAAGCAACAATGCTCCAGCCTGGCCAAGAGGGGTTGGCAGATGACGTATGTGCTCGCAAGATGTTGTTCTTCAAACATGCCATTTTCTTCACGATGTTTTCCTTAACCATTAACGACAATTGAGACGACAAACTTCTACATCTGCACTTGGAATTAGTCACTAATTGATTAAACTATATTGTATGAAGTATTTGAAACATTCATATTTACCTTTATGAGATCATGTATCAACGAAGATATAAACATCCTATCTAACTTTATGTCTTCATTTTCAATTATATCCTGAAAACAAAACATTCCCTCATGAGTGAGTTATCGTTGAATGTTAGTTGTAATTACACAATACACATGTCGGGGTAATAGGTACTAATGTTATGTTGTTGCGATAACAACAAAATACCTAGAAATATCTGTTTTCCTTTCGCCACACAATAGAAGAGGTATTTTTAATGTACATAAACATTCAGTTTAATTATCATGAGTTCTTTGTATTTTTATATTGATCGCAGAACATACGGAAGCGAATTTATGAGATTTATCAATGCACGCCTAGGAATTTTGATCACGCCTAGCCTGGTTAGTCTTATGGCTCAATTGGCAGTAAGTCTGCCTGCGGAACCGAATGTCGGCAGTTCGATTCCCACCTAGACCCAATATTTGTGTGATGAATTCAGACGTGTTTCTAGGAATTATAAGTATCTATTTACGACTTATCAATTATTATATCAGCTAATTGATACAGGTTTTACTTAGTTTGAGGCTAGATAGTGTTGTGTCAGATATATGGCAAATTTCCCATTGATATTTATTTATTTATTTATCGTCGATGGGCGAAGTATTATGTATGTACTTTATCTAACCCAAAAATATAAATTAACTTGGACGAGTTTACAAGACAATGTAAATAACAAGATTATTATTTACGCTGTATAGCGACTGAGCGAGCTACTTTGCAAGCCAGACAAGGAACGCTTTTGATACGTTACATAGAGATAAAACACCTTATATCTCTATATTACGACCGCAGTCCAGTGCTAGTTGATTCGGACTCTTCATGTTCCAATATCTACGTGTCGCTGTGCTGTTATGGGCAGGTATTTTGCTTACCATCAGGCACTTGTCTCGTCTCGTCACTATACTATGAAGACAAAAACTTGACAGTCATATGGAAAGGCCGATAGAAGTGGAAACATATAACTCAGAATTTGATAGCTCACTTTGGAAATTGCGCGGGTGAAATGGCGACTATGGCCATGGTCCCGAGTTTACCAGACGATTTTTTTCATTTTCGAGCGCGACGCATGCGCTCATTTGTGTTCAAACAGCCCACGAAAAAACTGTGTGTGGTTCGCCAAAAGAAGTTTTCATCTCAAAAACATCTACACACGCAAAAACTAACACACAATCTACATGAGACAGATACATATATCTAGAGATAGATTACATATATCAGCTCTTACACTAGTAAGACTTACATACAAGCTTCCCTTCGCGCAATAGTCGGTGATGAGAAGCACCCGAAGAGGCTCCACCACCGCTCCGATGAAAGAGTTCAAGTTGTCGTGACGCAGCTCGCGTAGCAGACGCATTTCCTTCATCACGTCTCGGGTTATGTCCTGGGGAGAGTAGGCTTTGTCACATTGTCGTATGACGGCTTTTGGAATGTGGACAAATAAATAGATATGTACTCTTTATTGTACAATCTAAAACAAAAACACTTAAGAGAGAGTTCTCAAAAATATCTTAATTTTATTCTAAATAAAATACGAAAGCAATTAAATATACCTAGTTATATACGCTAAAGACAAACATACATACGAATACTTACATATTCTGTCGGAATTGTTGATGTGTTTCTTACGTGTATACTTCGTCGAATACTTCTCTTAAAAATAATTGTAGTAGTAAAATTGTAGTTGTATGTACCTTCTTTTTGGAGAATTTGAGCTCTTTAATCCTGACGACGTTTCCCTTGTACTGCGCCGTGGTGGCGAATATCTGCGTGTTGAGTCTACTCTCGACCGATATGCCGCTCGCCAGACTTAGCTGTAACAATAGTCTATGTAAAATATGCCCACTGGCTCTCATAGGTCTATGTTGTATAATTCATTACTTTCATTAGCTAAGCGGAACTCTGAACTAACTAGCGCATAAGAAATCGGCTAAATGTTCCCACTGCTAAAATTCTAGGTCTACCTGTCACAAACGGAGCATCAATGCCATAATCCACCACACTAGCTTAGTGCATAGGAGCACAAACAATGAAAGGTTGTCCGAATTCACTTCTTGGTTGTGGAAAAAAATATTTGTGTTGTAGTGGTAGGTCTTGTTGCCCGAGTCCGCCTAGGAAAGTACTACAACTTTGCCAGTAATGCTACCGCCAAGCAGTAGCGTGTAGACATTTTCAAGCAGTTTCCAGAAAAATTACTAGGCTAAGAGATAAAACATCTCATATCTCCGGGTGACAGTAGCACAGCGTTAGTATATTAAATAGGCTTGTTGTTGCCTTCAATCAGGCACATGCGTGGTTTGTCTAGTCACTCTAATTGATTAAAATAAATCGATTACTACAGTAAAAAAGACATGGGTCTTTAGATTATGGATGCATACCTTTAATAATTCGAAACACAATGCTACTTTATTAGTCTGTGAAACTAGGTCTACTTAATGATGTTTAGTGTCAGGGTGTCAGGGTCATAAAATTACGTCACACAAGTTATTATAAAAGATTACCTTGCTAGGTGAGCAGACGAGGCCGCCGCCGAAGTACCCCGCCAACTCCGAAGGGTCCACCTTCCACAGCAACCCTTCGATCTCCTGCTCTATCTTCCACTTGCGGTAGATGCTGATCGTCACCACAAGCGCGCAGAACAGAGTGACTGCCAGCGTCCCAGCCACCACCAGCGATGTGATCTGCGACTCGTCTTTAGGACACTTCTCGTTGTTGAAGCCACACGACGGTTCATCTTCCGGCTTCACGCTGTCCGGCCAGTCGATCGGGAGACGGGGGTTTAGTTTGTACTCCTGTAATTTGAATGTACATCCTGGTATATTTATCTGACTGATTCTAATTGTAGTCTAGTCAGGAGAACTTTGTGATTAGTACCTTGATTCACAATGCAATTGGATTGATCTCGACACGAAATCAATTCAACCAAAACCTCTCGATCGTTGTCTTATCCGTTTAGTCTGACAGAGACAAAGAATATCATTCTGTGCCCGAATCGTTCGGATTTCATTGCGAATCAGCGCCCAGGAGCCCCAGGGGCGATTGCCACGCGCACCACTGTCCTTTCGAAATCATGTGCGTAATGCTGCACTTATAAACGTTGATCGAAATACCACGTGAGGAATCATGTGCGTAATGCTGCACTTATAAACGTTGATCGAAATACCACGTGAGGAAACCTGGTTGTCGGAGAAAAGTTAGCACTTCAAAGACCAGTGAAGTCTGCCAACCCGTAACTTTGCCAGCATGGTGATTATAACTTAAATCTCTCTACTCGGTCAGAGGGAGACCCGTGCCCTAACAGTGGGGACTATATTGGTTGATACGGTAGAATTGGATTCTTAACTTAAGATAATCAATAAACATGCAGACATTCGAAGAAGCTTCTATCTCTAAATATTTTTTTAATATTATTTTTCATTGCATTGCATGTTTCGATTATTGGTTTCATGAGAGGATCTAGTTGAAAAAGGTCCTCTAAATTTAAAGTATGTGACCAGAAATCACCTATCCAAAGTTTCGTGCATTAAGGACTGGTATGAACAAACTCGTAAAGAGTATGTTCATACATATGAACATACTCTTTACGAGTATGAGAAGGAGAAATACGACTTTCCTAAAACAGTACTAAAGTTACAAAAATTCAACATTTAATCGAAAATTAGAAACAAGGGCGTCTAATTTTGCATTCATTTGAAATTATATACACCCTAATAATATTCGTATCTAATTTGCAATCAAATTTATCTAAATATGAATATGTGTTTACATATATTTTTTCTAACTTTCATTTCATGTCCGTACTTACCACCTGTCTGGTTAATATACACATTGATGTACCGCATCTATGAAACGAGATCTTAACGCACAGTTTTCTTTACTTTAATATTTTACGCGGTTCTTTCTAAGAGTCCATTTCACTGCAAAACTAAACAGGAACCTCCCTCGCTGCCGCACTGTGTCAGTATGTTCCACTATGAAACCACACTATTAGGTTGTCTCAGTGATAACAATCAGCAGTTAACGTGTTCCGATATTCTAGATTCAGTATATATGAGGAAAAAAAAAATTGCTGTATTGGACGTATTTAGAAATCAGACCATAACTAATAACGGGTGAATTTATATTGGAATATTATATTAATAACTTTATTTATGGGTCGTTACTTAGTTGTCTCGGAATATAAAAACTATTTAAAAAAATCCATGACTTTGCATATAAATTTAGGACTACAGTGCATCAGAGTACAAAACGAGGAACTAAACAAAAATATCACATTCAAAATAAATAGGTAAATATTATTTAATCACAATTCTAAACAACTCATGGGTTTCCTTATACACTGTTTTCGAGCGATCAATCTAAAGCTAAATAACTTAATTCATTTGAAGACTTGTTCCGTCTATTTTTAGCGAAGCGTAACGGGACTTTATTTCCTTGTCGATTATTGATTCTATATTTAGAACAAACAAGTTATTGGAAAGAAGGTCACGAAGTAATTCCATACCTACTGCACGTTTCTTTGCGTTATTTTTTTCGCCCTATTAACCTGGGGGCCTGTCGCATAAATAAAAAGTGTACAACTTATAATGGCTATACACGAAGTAACTATTTTCTGATCTGTGGCTATACTATCACTTTCTCTTTTGCCTTAATCATTTTAATTAGACGGTAAAGACAGGTCCGATTGCAAAGTAGCCCAGTCTGTAGATATTGTGATAACTAATGAATTAAACTTGCCTAAATAAAATAAAAACTTAACAACCGAACCACCGTAGGTCAGAAAAGAAACAAAGCAGACTGCAGAATGAAGTAATTAATAAATTGGTGGACAATTCACAGACAACACCATCTGACCCCAAGCTAAGCAAAGCTTGTCTATGGCGGCCAGATATCTGTAGAAGTAATGTAGAGGTATTTGTATTGTGAAACTTATTCACACTTAAAGTTAACAAAACTTTTCGAATTTAGGAAAACTTTTATACTGAGACTTTTTTTACTTTTATAGGCTTACACTTGACCGCCATCTCGCCTCATGTTAAACGACGATGCGGTCTACGATGGAGCGTGTTTACCTAGAAGAAACCGATTCACTGTTGATTTGAAGATACAAAGAATGTAACCATCGGGGAAACCCCACTCAGGCAACGTATTCCACAGCCTAGACGTTCTTATCACAAAAGTAAAGTCAAATCTCTTCGTTCGTGTCTTTGGAACATCAACCATGAAACGACTTTTTTCTAATCTCGTTTATAGTATAGTGGCTAGGAACTTCTACACGCTCCTCACTCCTTTGAGCAGTGCGTGTAGACGTTGGAGAGGAGGAAGGTTAATCGGCTGATATATCTACCAAGTAAAATTCTTAAGTCTTCCAGACGAGGGTCCTCAAGCACTCTGATTAGCAGAGTCCTCAGTGGAAGGACAAGGGCCGCGATGCGGCCATAGAGGCGGAACTGTGGCTACCTCTAACCGTGGCGGTGAGGGCGGACCCGCGGACCTGTCGCTGCCGATCACATTCGCCGTAAGTGGTGAGATGCGTAAGAGGTGAGATGAAAGTCTCTCGACAGTGAGAGGTCCTGTGAGTTAGGGAGCGAGAGTTGGAAACCTCTCGCTATTTAACTGAGGCGGAAGCTGACACGGGGGCGAGCCTAGAAAGTAGACACTCTGGACTCGTATCCCGTCTCCACAGGAAGGCCTGAGTTTTCGGATGTTTCGGGCCGTCCGATGCCCCACCTAACGATAGGCCTTCGAGGAGGTAACGAGCTGCTGATTTACAGTGCGTCACTAGAGACAAATGCGGAGGCACTAACGCCCCCGCGAGGCAGATCCGCAAAGACAGTGGCAGGTGGATCATACCCCACCATGTCCCTGCATGGAGGGCATACGTATTTCCCCACATAAAAAATAAATATAAATCATACGGATAAGATACATCTCCGTTAACGTTTCGTAACATTTAACAAATGTTAGGAAAATGTTTCCTTCAAGTCCATAGGTTCGCTGTGCCAGTTTTCCTTTCATGTGCAGCGGGGGAGGAGTAGTGTAAATTTACATTATTATTCTAGGGGTAGAATTGTTTTCATTATATAATGTCCCGGGGCTCGGGATCGGCAATCGCTGTTCTCCCGACTAAGACCAGCCGTAACTTAACAAGTCCAGAGTGAATAGTACCATCTGGGAATACGTTTTCCATCTTTCACCGCGTCGCTTACCACTAGGCGAGTTGATGACAGAACTTACACAGATCGATTTTACATGCGTTGTCCGAGTGGGGTTACCCCGATGGTTACAATCTTGGAGTCTTCAAATCGAGAATGAATCGGTTTTATTAAAGGTAAGCACGCTCCATCATAGACAGCGTCATCGCTTAACTTCATAAATTGCAGTCGAGTGTATGACTATAGTATACATACTATTGAATAATTTTAATAATTAAAAATAAAACTGATAACATGTAAGTAAAAACAGTGACACAACGGTGACAGCAGCAGCTAACTATCTTTCTCGCTCTCGCCCTTGGCGGTCCCTAGTTCTTCCGAACGAATCATTCACCTACGAACGTGACGATGAGCTTCATTCACAGCATACGAAAAACCTGTGTGGTGCGCTAAAACTTTAAAAACATAGGTAAAGTGGCTTACAGGGAATTCTTTGTCGTTCTGCTGGAAGTGTCCGACGGGCACCATGTTGTAGGTGTAGTTGACGCCGCCGTCTTGCTGCGGCACCTGCGACACCTGCTTGTAGGCCAGCACAGAGAAGTTTCCCTCCGAGTCGGCGCGCTCGTCCAGACGGATCGACATGCCGGTCACACCTGGAACCCACCGCGTTTCGTATTTATTTATACACCCAATATAAAACCTTAAGGCTGTGTTATTAGTAAGTAAGTGTGCTTAAATAAGTACACGGGTAACTCACGTTTGATATGGTCAGTTCAGTCCGACTCAGGTTTCGATCGCGTGCGCCTATCATTTTCAAGGAAAGAGCGCGCGCGTGATCGCAGCTCGTTTAGCAAAAAAAACTGTATTAAGGCCTTAAGTTGTCTCCAGTAGGCAAAATGAACGGCCAGCTGAGTTAGCGACGTATCGGTTTAATATGGAAGGGCGTACTAAACCGATACGCCCCCAACTCACTGCAACAGTTTGGCTACTGGGGAACACAGCCTTAGTGCACAACACAAACAAGTCTTCCTGTTTTCCTAAATTGTATGTATCCTTTTTTTTTGCTCTCTTAATATTGTGAACAATACAGAATTTTCGTTAATTCAGCTAAGCGACGTCTCCGTCACATAATCAAGAAGAAAGAATAATCAAGAATAAAAATATTAATAAGAATCGGTCCGTTCCTTCAGGAGTCAAATCTTTTGACTGGCACACGTGAAACTTGACATCTCTCTTTCTTTTTAGATGGAGGTAAAATGTTTAGAATTGAGTATCCTGGTTACGCGATAGAGTAAGGAGCCGTAAGAAAAACAATCAATAACACTTCTTTTCCTACCCTCAAAATCGTTATTGTGCCAATGTTTTCTTTTGTATAAGTAATTATATGGATCTGGTGGGGCCCCAGATTTCAAAAGCTAAACATCGCTCATTCGCACCTGACCACTCCCAACATCGAAGGCGAGCATTCAACTCTCAATCATTCTAATAGATTAATTAAAGAAACGGGTTAATTCTTTACTTAATCTATTAGAATGATTTTTTACAATACAAATTACAATTTAGCTCTTCAGTACACTCGTCACTCGGCGGTATAACATGGTTGGCCTTACTGACCTCGTTGTGATTTCACTGGAAATATTACCTTCAACACGAACACAGTTATCGTTTCATATTTGCAGGAAAATGACTGGCAAAGATATGGTACAACTCTAACGGGGGGTCTACCGCCTAACTATAATTGATAACATTTGATATTGCTCACTCATTTCTTTACGCTCTGTACGATCAAACATCATACATTTTGTCATATCATCAAAACACACTTTCCGTCATTTTGCACATTCGCATAAAATCCATCAGTTCACTATAGGTAGGCACGCAGTGCATACATGCACATTAAATATACAAGTCAAATCAAGTTATCTAGTTTTCATTTCCTGCCTCATCAAACAAATCAACAAATTTAGTGTACGGCGTCAACAAGGACATCCGGCTCGAAGGATCATTAATATACGAGTCCTGACGGAAAAAATGACGGAAAGTGTGTTTTGATGATATGATAAAATGTATGATGTTTGATCGTACACGCTCGAAATGATAGAGACAGCAATAGCAACGCCAAAGCCGATTTAGTTACGCGGTAGAAGAGCTGGAATGTGCCAAAGGTCCCGCGTAAAAAAATCCTATACGTAAATATCACAATATTTTTACTAATGATGGGATGTTGTATAGGAGTATTTGGTTGGACTCAAGATTCCACACTACTACTTCAATGACACCGCAAATATGACTACACATAGGTCAAGTCACGGGCGGTTGTGTAACATAATTATAACAATTAATCTAACCAGTACTTCCTTTCAGCGATTAGGCGAACATTACTCTTTAAACGTGAGAATCTAGTCCACTTAATGTTGTTCCAAATTTAGCATAGGTTTAATTAATTGCACCATTATCAACCAACACGCCTACGTCACTATACGCAGGAAAACTTAATTCAGGGTGTAGTGACTAAGCAGTGATTCACGTTCGGGAAACTTACCTACCACAAAATGTAATTACGAGTATGTCAACTTTATTGAGTGACTACCAGCGACCCCCGATTTTACCTGCATAGTTCCCGTTCGCGTTATCTTCCCGTCATAAAAAGACCATAGCCTATTGCCCGGGCTACACGAAGCTAGTTTTTCAAACTAGTATAGCAAGCTAGTGTTAGCAAGCAAGTACTTCTAGCTTTATGTGGACAACGCTACGCAACGCTAGTTTTGTCTACACGAAAGTAGAAATATTAGCTGGCTAGCTTACTAGCTTGCTATCCTAGCTTGAAAAACTAGCCTCGTGTAGCTCGGGCATAATTATGTGCTAATCCAAAGACCATTAATCGAAATGAAAACTTCTCACTCTCAAGTATATAGTAGATATAGCCATAAATGCAAAACTTTTGTGAATTTCGCTCGAATTGGGAAGAATTCACCGGGAACTAACATCATAATTCTGGTTTTGTAGTTTTGTACATACATATGTATAACATTCAAACTTCGCACAAAAAAAATCCACGAATTCTATTTGGCGAAAATAAATTATCGTTAACAACTAGTACCCCGCAGCTACTAATACGATACGATACAGAATAAATGCGAAAATGTGTATGTCTAGATGTTTGCTGCTCAATCACGTCGGAACAGATCGAGTTGGAACACAGTTAAGATTATAATCTGAAATAACACACAGGCTACACTTTAACACGGTAAAATAACGGGAAGCAGCGACCCGCAGCTTTAAAGCTGCTTTACGAGCAAAGCTGCGGGTCGCTGCTAGTGTTTAATATAATATCTTACTTTTATAGGGAGAACTCTTGATCATCCTGGCGACGATCCGCGAGCCGTTGTAAGCGATGCTCATTAGTTTCTCGTGCGTGAGCTTTTCTTTCTGCGTATCCTCCTTGATTAGGTCGTCGAGCGCGGTCGCGTACAGTTTCAACGAGTCGTACAAGTATGCAGCATAAATCGATACGAACTGTAAGGTAACAATAAATACAGATACAAATCATTTATTGACAAAAAGAATAGGCACGAGGGCAAAATAAACTAATTAGCCCACCCTAGTCCGTCAGTTAGGTTATAAAATTTTGTATAAATGTATGTATGTATGTATGTATATATACTTGGTTTGCCGGGTGACACTTCAAGAAACTGCGTTACGCTCCGCTCACGTTATGCGCTCACAACGAGAGCGAGTGAGAGGCACGCGTCCCTTCCACTCGGGCATGGTTAGCCCGCCTAAGAGCGAGAGAGACAGACATAAAAAGTGAAAGGCACGCGTCCCTTCCGTAAAATTATTTTACCACTCAAAGTCGTTGTCACGTAAAACTTTCGCCCGTATACCGACTTTACAGGCAACCAATTTTTTTTACCGGGCGAAAATGGCGCCGCGCCTAAGGCCGGTTGTCACACCTACACTATCCATGTACACTCACACAGATGCAAAGCTCAGCTTATACCTCGCGGACTGTACTTACACCACTAATAGGAATCTGGCACTGATGGCCTTCTCTAAGGAGACAGTCGTGGCTTTAATCCACTACGCTGACTCAAGTGTGAGTTAGCAGATTACATATATGCGCCCATAGAAGATGTGCATATGGAAGATATCTTTTGGAACATTTTGGTTTCCTCACGGCGCTTTCCTTCACCCTTAAAGCCAGTAGTAGTAACAAACTTGTACGTCTACACTTAAAGAATACAAAAAAGTGCAGACGGGATTCGAACCAATAACCTTACGCTTATAAAAACTGATTATCTTTAAGATATTGTTCTTTACATGTTTTCTTAAGTGTGTGGTATTTTATGAAAGAGTTTATTATTCTTGCCAATAAGCTACCACTGCTTAAACATCTTAGAATCTTACCTTGGTATAACTTAATACAGCTAACCTTCCGTCTACAAAATTAAACGGTTCCGCTTTGTTATATTCGCGGACTTTATCGGTGAAGTTCTGGTAATTACTGGTGGGCTCTGATGAGACCACGACCAGCAGCGACTGCGCTCGTTTCTTGAACTCCGGCGTATTTGGGAAGCTTCGAGTATGGTCCAGGTCTTCCGTCCCTATAACCATGCAAGTAACAAATTACATGCATCCTTTTATTTAATTTTCAATTCTCATTTTCTCCAAAAAAATAACTAATGTTTCAAATTAAAAATCAGAGTCCGAACCCGATTTTCAAAAAAAAAAAGCGGAGTTAGTACACTGAAACTTCAAAGTCTGTCTTTAAATTGCAACAAAATAAAACAAAATTGAGAGCCTTGTAGGAAGTCGGTTAAAATGTAGAAACTTTAAATGCCTTTACCGCTGTTTTTGGGTAATTATACGATATAGAATATTTAGAATTGCCTACAAAGTGCGTGTCTATGAAGGATTCTCTCTTGGAACATGCCGATTTTGCTCACGTAGGTTTGTTTCGCCGTTGAATTATATTGTGATGAATAAAAGTTGTCATCTTCTTGTAAATAGTAAGTAATCAAATACAAAGTAATTGAAACGGTCTTAATAACGCTCAAGGCATTTAAATTTATTAATATTAACTACGTATTTCTTTACTTTTAGTTTCTAAGGTCATGCATTTTTTTTTACATTTGTGATTGTACATTTTGTACAATATTTTTACAATTTAAATAAAAAAATCAAGGTGTTTAATAAAGTATAGGGGAACCAATGTTATAGTCAATAACTACTATTAAATCCTATAATATACTATCCTGTGCTTAACAAATATTTTGAAATATAGACATTGTAGTGAATAATATAGGATTGAAAACAAAACCAAGTATGGTAAATAAATTTATTACTCACTTATCAAGTAGTTAAGTGCAGCTTTGGGCATGTAAGTCATCATGTCAACGAATATGACCATGTACTCCCCTTTCACAAAGAGTTGTAGCGACTCCATTGCCGTCATCATGTCTATTAGGCCGGATTGGGAACCCAGGAACACGTAAACTGCGGAAAAAATTGTTTAGTTAGTAACATAAGACCTCCAACATTTTAAAACCCCTAATGATCGAGTGAAACAAGTTAAACAGGAATAAAATAGGTCGTGAGTAGTAGCAATGATATACATACAGACTATTATTTTAGTATGACAATTTATTTACTCCGAAAAAACAAAACCAACTTCAATTTAAAATAAAATTCAGAGACTCGACCAAATTTCATAAGAAGCTATTAAATACTACGTCGCGTCGTCTAGATAAACGAAAGCAAATTTTAGTTTTTTTTTTGTTGATATATTTCAAAAATCTCCATACTAATTTCGATAAAAATGTAGGTATCGGGGTCACCTCTGAACTATGATATACCAAACAAAAAAAGGACCATCAAAATCGATTCCCAATTGACGGATAGCTCCGACTAACAAACGTGTAACAAAAATACATACAAAACAAAACAACATACAACAGAATTGAGAACCTCCTCTGAGAACCTTCTTTGAAGTCGGATTAAAATAAACGTGATTGTTACACATTTTTTTAAATTAATACACAGGTGATATGGTCACTTGTGAAATGGTCGGTCCAGTCACTCCAGTCCGACTTAGCTTAGAAGAGTTAGCCGCGTCAAGCGGCTTTTTCGATCACATCATATAACACGTAACTTAACCGTAAATAAATAAAAAAAACTTAAATTTCAAATTAAATCAACAAAACAAGAGACAACATCAATCTTAATTAATTACACTGTGATGTCTTCATAAATTAATAATTAAAATATTCCAGAATTTCGAAAACATATTAACGGAATATGTTTATTTGTCAATATGCTCATTATTTCGTAATGATTTAATTTTGGCATAAAATATTAATTAATATGTGGTCACATTTAATGAGTGGCCAAAAATAAAAACTGAAGGTAAACTGTAACCGATGCTTATCGATATATGCAATACTAGGAGTGCTTTCAATACGTCAATAATAACATAATTATTATTTCTAACACACGGGCCAAACAGCTTCATTACAACTACACAGTAAAGGTGTACTCGTATAGTCCACTACTGTTTGTGTAAGGCTTGAAATAAGTCTTCTGACTCATTTCTTTGGTATTCTTTTGTTGTGACCGTGTAATATGACGACAGCGCCACTGAAACTAGCGTACTTGTAAAACCACAACAGGTTTTTTTTAAAGCGACGGTCTTTCTTTCATCTCCATACAAATGCAAACAGAGAAATCTCTACAATGAACATTCATGTTATATTATTTTTAATCATTGAAACGCTTACGTTAGACTTCCATCTCAATAAACAATGTTAAGCGACGATTCGGTCGAATAAAGTGCGCATTTACCAATAGTTCATTACAAAGTTCTGAACTCTGGTAATTTTGTGAACTAATACAACATAATTAACATCTGTGAATTATCGATTAACTATTACAGATCACATGAATTAAGAATGACGATGAACTATACAGGGTTACCAGTAATCAGCATGCATTCGTTTGATGTTCAAACAACTTTTGTTTTACAACTTTTGTTAAGTCTCAATTCAAATCCCAAAAAAATAGTGTTTGTTGTCCTCTCTAGCACGCACATCATTTATCGAGCGAAAACAAATGTACGAAATTTTACAAACTGTAGAACAAAAGCTGACGTATTGAATGTACTTAGTACCCCTTAAAAGGATGCAGACTGATTACCAAAACCCCTGTATACGATTACGATCAAAATTTCGACAAACAAAGGTGTGTAAAAAAATAAATTTTAAAATAATTTACTATTGATGTTTTATACCCAAGAAAATACATTTTGTTCTTAGACCTAACCTTTAGCCCCACACTACGGTCGGGTTGTACGAAAGTAAAACACACTGTATGGTGGTGGGGGGGGTCATAATATATTATTGGTATAATTCCTGTCGTACTTACTTCTAGTTTTGTTCTTGGTATCCTGTATGAATTGGTACCAGAAGCCGGGCGCACAACAGGTGAGCTTCTCTTCACAGCACTTGTACCCGTCGATGACGGGCCGCTGGTGGTTCACCGTCATGTTATTCTTCTTGGCGTGGTTCTCCAGCGTCAGCGCTACCGTCTCCCACGACTCCTCGTATAAGATCGAGAACTTGTTCCAGCGGTAGTACCGTAACAACGATATCACCGATTTCGTAGCCTGAAATAAAAGCAATGCTCAATTTTTTTTTTCGTAATGTTAATAGTAAGTAGCTCTTCCAAACTTAAATAAAACAGTGGTTGTTTTTCTCTGACGTACGAAGCGTTCGGTTTATGGTATTAAAGAAAAATGTATCCATATTTTGATGAGACATTCAAGGAACAAATAAAATTATAGTTCTTACATGCACACAATAAAGTTTTATTGGATCTAATTAATACTTATTCATAAATAATAAATACATCTAAGTTGGTCTGGAGAATTATATTTATTGCCCACTAAAGTTTGTCGAGATAGCTAATTTGGGTGGGTTCCCAACGAGTCACACCAAACGAGTCACACTGTGACTCGATGGGAATTTTTTTCCCAACCAGTCACACTGTTACTCGTTGCAACTTTCTTTACTAGTTTATATTCCAATCGAGTCACACTGTTACTCGTTGGGAAAAAAAATCCCAACGTGTCACAGTGTGACTCGTTGAAAACGCACCCCAACTCTGCTCTGGTAAATGTCTGAAAAATTACTACTGTGTACATTTTGGCTAACTTTTAAATCTGATTACGAAATGGCAACGATGAATCATTTGCGAAAATATTTCCCGGGGTCGTGGTGAAGGATTGCTACTTTCACTACAACAAAGCCATTTTAAAGAAGCCTGCGAATTGAAATTGACGCATTCTGAAGATATAAAAAAAGTATGGTAAAACTAAGTGTAGTTCTACCTTTACTCCCATCAAACAAATATTATAAGCGACTGAGTGAACATTAACGCTAATCTATAATAAATATGGTTCCAAAGATCTCGAAACAGAACAATTTGTCAAGTATATGGAAAAACAATGGCTAAGAGAAAGTTTTATACCGACTTTGTGTCTTTGGAGAAGCCCACAGAACGACAAATGCTTTAGAGTCTTGGCATAGTAAATTAAATAAAATCGTGGGGAAAAAACCAAATAAAATATGATGACTTGTTGCACATTTTGAAGCAAGATGCTTGAATTGCTTCAATACTTAGAAATTTTGCGTAATTATAAGTACCTAAATTGATTGTGATGAATATGTAGTGGTAGGACTCTTGGCAGAGTCCGCTTGGGGAAGTACCACGCCTTTGCCAGTTATTCTATCGCCAAGCAGTAATGTGCAAGCATAACTGTATTCGGGTTTGAAGGGAAATGTTTCGAGAGAAATTATAGGGCTTAGAAATATAATATTTTATGAATAATTACTGCGACAAAACATTTAAAATCGTAGATGTAGCAAAGTAATAGCTTAATTCTATTGTTTGATGTCTAGTTTTTTTTTAAATAAAGTTTAGGGTTACGAGACGAGCAGAACATGAGCCTGATGGTAAGCAACATGCCTGCCAAATAACAGCACAGTGACACGTAGCTATTGGAGCATGAAGAGTCCAAACCATTACCTAGCACTGCCTTTCGCTCGTCATCCAGAGATGTAAGATCTTTTATATCTATGCCCTGTAATTTTACTGGAAACATTGCCCTTCGAACCGTAACACTGACACGGTAGAATAACTGGCTAAGGTGTGGTACTTCCCCAGACGGACTCTGCAAAGAGTCAGGTACAGAACACCGCATTTTTGGGGTTCGAGATTGATCGCAGCTTGACGTGGAAACACCACATCGACAAGATGTGTGCTAAAGTTAGCAGTGCGTGCTTTGCGCTAAGACGAGTATCCCGAGTGGTGTCTACGGAAGTGTCACGTGCATGTTACTGCGCCATAGTGCACTCTCGGTTACAATACGGCGCCGAGCTATACGCGCGCGATGCCGACTGGGAGCGTGCGTTCCGCGCCCAAAAACGTGCCGTACGTGTCATTGTTGGCGTATCGCAATGTACATCCGTCAAACCATATTTCAAGGAGCTTGGTATACTTACTTTATCTGCTATCTGGATCTATCAAGTGTCTGTGTATGTCAAAAATAATCTAGAATCGTACAACACGCGAGGAGAGAGACATTCTCGCAAAATACGCAACGCCGACAAGCTGGATGTTATCCCACACTCTCTCACGAGGTCACGGAAGTTGACTCACATTATGGGACCGGAAGTTTATAACACTCTTCCCAAAATAGTTACATCGGCCCCAAGTTTCGGCAGCTTCAAAAACCGATTAAAGTGCTAGCTTAGTTAGTTAGTTAGTTTGGCGAGGCCTTTTTTCGCACCTATCTTCTTTAATTGGGCCATTAAAGTGCTGGCTTATCGATCAAACTTTTTATAGTTTCAGCGAATTTTTAGAGAGTTGTGGCAAAGTTCCCATAAAAATGTAAAAAAAATAATTTGACATCGGTACAGTACAATTGTAATAAAGACATTATACTCATATAATGCTTGACAGTTTTCTGTACAATAATTATTGTAATACAGCAAAGTAGTTTTGTTTTTATGTTTTATTAATCGACATGTAAATTGTCTTATACTTAATTGAGTCCTACCTACCACTACGAAAATATAGTTATAAACCAGTTGTATTTACATAGCTTTTATGACAATAGTTACTGTTGAGCTTTGAGAAAAGAAGTGTGTGTACTTATGTACGCACGTAAGAAATTAATACTTCTTCTTTTTTTACTCTTGTGACGAAGTCTAACTTCAATCATAGAATATCTTCATTGCAAAGAAGTATTAACCTGAAGTTAGGTACGAGTACAACGTTTACTAACCTAATACAGGGTTTCGGTGTTCCGTGCCAGTGTGTGCACGCATCATAAAAAATATTCTCATCATTTTACCCTAACGCGCCAAAAGAAGTGCAACTTCAAAAAATATTAGATTCATCATGTTATTTCTTTCCGTTTATTTACAAATCGAAGGCAAAAACAATCTAAAAGTTTTAAATTATAAATCGTGATAATAGCAAAACTATTTCAAAGAAAATACGATGAAGGAAAGCCTTGCATAATGTACTTACATCTTGCAATTTGACTTTGTGAATATTTATTGTATAAATATATTTTTATACAATAAAATAATTTGTTTGCTTTTATCATTTTAAAAGAATTCATGTTCATTTATTTTACCAATATCAACATGATCACTTCTCCCACTCTGTAAAGGTGGATAATGTCCCAACCATTCACACTGACTCGATGGGAATTTTTTTCCCAACCAGTAACACTGTTACTCGTTGCAACTTTCTTTAATAGTTTAAATTCCCATCGAGTCACACTGTTACGATAGTGTGACTCGTTGGGAAAAAAAAATCCCATCGAGTCACAGTGTGACTCGTTGGGAACCCACCCTAATTTGTGACTACAGATAAAACCTAAAAACATAAAATCTGCCGTCATGGGGTGAGGGAAGCAGGTCAGTCGGTAGTTCAGCTGTTTGGATCAGGCGGGTACGAATTTTTTATTTTTTTCTCTTTTTACTTTAAAATATAGATTACTGGTTTTTCTTATCTATAATCATTTATTTCGTAAAACTATGACACATTTTAGATTCATATGACAGAATTATAAGCATATACAAAATATATAACACAATTCGGTATATCTTTACACAATATGGGTAGTAGCAATAAGGAAAATATTAAAATCGCAATTTCATATGATGTGAATAAGTAATAAATTAATCATAATAATAGTGTCAACTTGGTTAAATTAAATTATAATTTGATTACAAAGGCAAGGCATAAAATTGCTCATATGCATCTATAAAATGTTCGCTCAATAACGTTGCAACCGGAATTTGTTCTGTGGTATTTCTATGTATAATAAGTATGTATTTACAACTATATAAGTTTTACATATATCAGCTATCTGGCAACCATCTTACAAGCTTTGCTTAGTTTGGGCTCAGACAGTGTTGTGTGTGAACTGTCCACCAATATTATTTAATAATTATTTATATTGGCTATCTAGTTCCCATAGTAAGTTAATGAGTAAGTAATCTTTGCTTAGTTTGGGACCAGACGGTGTTGAGTGAGAAATGTCCACCAATATTTTTATAATTTTTAATTGGACAAACTAGGTGCGGCCCTCACATGTTTTGGTAGATAATAGGGTACAATCCTCAAAAATACTAATTAGTCCGTCAGTTAGATTGCTAAAACATATTGTACACGTATTTTTTCTTTCGTTTCACAAACAAAAAATGACTGTGAATGAATAAGAATGAAAACGATTAATAAGAATGGTATATTTTTGACCCACTCCAATACCCTATTGAAAATGTCGGGACCCATAAGCATGTATAGAGATTTCACCGATTTGAACAACGTATAACTGTATAAGATTCATATTTGGCTTACGCAAGTATGATCATGTGTCTCAATTTCGTATACAGCTCAAGTGGCTCCCCATTCGCTTTCGTCGGAATGCTCATATTTTGTCCCTTCTCTATAGCGTATTATTTAACCCCTCTTTCCCGCAGTATTTGAAAAAACTTTTTTACCTATTGGACCATGGTTTACCTCTTAGGTCAAAATATAACTTGTTCCTTCAAACACCGCCGGCGCGCAGAGAAACTTTTTATGGGAAGTCATTTGCTTTCCAAGCTGTCCAGTTGTGGAACGCCTTGCCCGTCAACGTTAGGCAAGCTCCTTCTCTTGTTGTTTTTAAGAACCAGGTCAAAGAATTCTATTTGTTACCAGTCATCATGTAGTTGAAGTCATTATTCTCCTTAAAGTCGTAATAAAATTGTAATCTATTTATCTTCACATATTTGCATTCGTTGAACATATTATTATTAGTTTATTTAGTCTATTATAATAAAATTATTTGTGTATTAGGACGTAAAATTGGTATATTATGTATGTATTATGTATATTGTTGTATTTAAAATTAATTGTTAGTTATTAATATCAGATTATCATTCGGAAGTATCTATATACTCCTAATTGTACTCCCCGTCTTCCATTATTAAGTTCTTTTTTACCATCCTACGGTTGCCTGGAAGAAATCGCTCTTAGCGATAAGGTCGCCAATTGCTACTTTATTCTATGGTTTGTTTTTTTCTTTATTATTTTTTCGTTGTAATTTAAGTGCAATAAAGAGTTTATCTATCTATCTATCTAACGTACGCCTCACTAGCTATGGCCGGTACATAGTCAGCATATATCAGGATTTTGGCTGATGTTAACGCGTCCGGCAAATTATTCAAGGGCAGGAAGAAGACCAAATTCCACATTCGAAATTCGAAAACAGACGATCCCTGAGCCACACCCATTTTATAAAACAGTGGCTCTGATTTTCCCTGCTCGTATCACCGACCAATGTCTGCGCTCTATTCTCGAGTAGGTAGATTTTTCAGCAAGGAAAGCGGAGCCCCTCAACCCATAGTGGTCCAGTTTTGCATCGAGTACTGCGTGGTCAGCTACGTCGAAGGCCTTCGGGAGGTCGCAGCACAACACTGTAACTTGCAGTTTAGACTTATGATCGGTGTGGCGGATAAGTTTTCTTGTCAAAGTCGGCGTTGACCTCCCATTCTCCGTCAGCATATTGCTTATCAGAAGTTACAAACCGATGCCCAAGTAGTCACTGTTGCTTAACCCATTTTCAAAAATCTTTGCAATCGTAGGGATGATAGAAATCGACTTCTACCCATCCGTAACTTTTAAAGATAGGAACGCCTTTGCTTAACTTGAGTGGAGTGTGATAGACTGCTTCATTATAACTTTGCCAAACTCAGACAGAGGGCTAGAGCCGGTCCTTAAAAGTTTTATATTTAGTCTATTCACATCTTTTGAGAGCTTTGGTATAAGCGCGCGTCAAACGGGCCAAGTTTATTTATTTATTTTTTGAAAGTCAAAGGATAACTTCTAATCTTATTTCGTTGAGACAAACTTGACGTCAAAATTAAATGGAAACTATCCAACAATACAACAGTTACCGAATCTTATGGCAGTCAGTGAATACGCAGATTAAATACATACAAAAAAAATATTGAGGACTTCGCGTTATTTTTTTTTATTAACTCAGATAAACATATAAAATATATGTCTATAAAATAAATGAGTTAAAACCTTACCTGGGCTCCAGGTGGCTCCAGTCTAGCAAAATTTGACAATGTCGACGTCTGGTAATCCGAACATTTCTGAGAAAAAAGTAACTATTAAATAACACAATCATCTTCATCTTATAAAACCGATTCATAATAAAAAAAATCTACTGGATTTTCAAATAAGCTATAAATCAATAAGGACCAAAATCACTAGGACCATTTCAATTTTTACTCACATATGAGATCATGGGTAAGTTTCTGGACTGCGCGATGATGGCCTCGGTGTGGCAGCGGCCCTCAGGCCCGAAGAACGCCACCACGCCGGAGCAACTCATGTCCGTGAGCAGCCGCGTCGCTACCACCGTGTCTGACTTAGTGTCATGCCATTGGAACAGGATCTTTACGTCTGGGAGGATGTCCGTGCTATTGTTTATCTGGAAAGGAAACCTGGTGTCACAACTAACGTTCAGAAAACATACATGGGCTCAACATCAATCATGGTCGTACTAATCAAATACTTTACAAATTTAACTACAGTAATGATATCACCAAAATCGATCTAGCGGTTTAGGCTGTAGGTGGTAAAAGATCATTCCTGGACACATACAAACTCTCGAAAAACCTAACCTTCCGTTTTATGATATCTTAAGAGTCATGGCCATTACAAAAGTTATTTCAAGGTTAGACTAACTCCTTGGCTGGTCATAATTTTATGATATCTTAAGAGCCCTCTCACGTCGTCGCACGAAATTCAAAAAGTTTGTGTTCCGAATTTTCCTTCTTTAGTATTATCTAGAAAAAGATAATTACGTTCAAAAAATAGGCCGATCTTTCTTGTTGACGTTTCCTTGTTTCAATTTTCCTAATAATAATTCCTTTGGTCGTAGAGAACGATCTCCCATGACCATTTCGCCGAAAAGTCGCCGCCGTGTCAATTTCAGACTTTTAAATCTACAAGTGATACTCAAAATTTATACTTAAAAAAATATGGGGAACATCATACACATATTTTATTAATTCAGACATGTTACATATATCTGAATTTTGGTCCCATTTATTAGTAAAAGAAACAAAATCATGAGCCAATTTTAAGTTTTATATTGCAGTTTTAGCGTTGTCTCTGTGTAAAATACACAATAATTCCAAAATAAAAATCAGACACGATAATACTTTGTTTTTTGAAGAATCCAATTCTATAGTTACTTTTCAAATCATAGTTGTAAATTTTTCAAAAAATATAAATTACCAGCAGTCTAAATTACAATAAATTACGCTGCGCAATTTAGTATGCCGCGAGCGGCCGTCGGGGGAGGACCTGCGTCAGTTAGCGTGGGAGTCGGTTACGTAATATTTCGCGCGTTTATGACATAAACTAGAATAATTATAGTGCGACCACAAAATTTTAATTTTTTTACAACAAAAATTCTGATTTTTCGGATCGGACCATCACATTTGATCTTGCTTACTTCTTGAAAAAGCAGAATCTGTCAATTTTTTTTTTGACGTGACAACGTCTAATAATTCGATGAACGCTGGCCGCATGCACGAAAATGGGATGACTCATTGTCTCGTTAAGCCCATTGTCCCGTTACCCTCGTTGTCCCGTTGCGTTACGGTAAATTATTCTTGCATTTCCAAACTCTGATTACTAGTATAATTTCAAGAATTTATACTTTTAACTGAAGGTTAATTTTCATGCGGTGGATCTTAGCTTTGTTGGGATAATATTGATTAAAGATGGCCGCCTCTACAACATGGTGGAATAAATATTTCTTCATTTTCATTCATCTACCTCAATATGGGTATCAAATGAAAGGCCTTCCCTAGTAGAATACTACGCGCTATGACAAATTTCAAATCCAAAATGGCCGCCACCACAAAATGGCGAATGTCATTATTTTTTACTACTACTTCAATATGGGTAACAAAGGAAAGGACTTGACTAATAAAATACTATGCACTATGACCAATTTCAAATCCAAGGTGGCCGCCACCACAAAATGGCGAATGTCATTATTTTTTACTACTACCTCAATATGGGTAACTAATGAAAGGACTTGAATAGTAGAATACTATGCACTGTCACAAATTTCAAATCCAAGATGGCCGCCACCACAAAATGGCGACTGACATTATTTTTTACTATCACCTCAATATGGGTAACAAATGAAAGGGCTTGACTAGTAGAATACTATGCACTGTCACAAATATCAAATCCAAGATGCCGCCACCACAAAATTGCGAATGTCATTATTTTTCACTACTACCTCAATACCATGACCAATGACCATGACTATGACCATGACCAATTACAATGACCATGAGGAACGGCCACGACCAATGACCACGACCAATGACCATGAACAATGGGCATGACCAATGACCGTTCCGACGTGTTTGAGCAACGAACTTCCAATATCAATTAATCATCATTAATTTTTACTACTACCTGAATATAGGTATCAATTTAAAGGGCTTGACTAGTAGAATACTACGCACTATGATAAATTTGAAATCCAAGATGGCCGCCACCACAAAATAGCAAATGTCATTATTTTTCACTACTTCTCAATATAGGTATCAAATGCAAGGGCTTGACTAGTAGAATACTATACACTGTCACAAATTTCAAGTCCAAGATGGCCGCCACCACAAAATTGCGAATGTCATTATTTTTTATTACAACCTCAATATGGGTAACAAATGAAAGGACTTGAATAGTAGAATACTATGCACTGTCACAAATTTCAAATCCAAGATAGCCGCCACCACAAAATGGCGACTGACATTATTTTTTACTATCACCTCAATATGGGTAGCAAATGAAAGGGCTTGACTAGTAGAATACTATGCACTGTCACAAATTTAAAATCCAAGATGGCCGCCACCACAAAATGGAGACTGACATTATTTTATACTACTACCTCAATATGGGTAACAAATGAAAGGGCTTGACTAGTAGAATACTATGCATTGTCACAAATTTCAAATCCAAGATTGCCGCCACCACAAAATTGCGAATGTCATTATTTTTTACTACCACCTCAATATGGGTAACAAATGAAAGGGCTTGACTAGTAGAATACTATGCACTGTCACAAATTTCAAATCCAAGATGGCCGCCACCACAAAATGGCGAATGTCATTATCATTTTCTACCACCTCAATATGGGTGACAAATGAAAGGGCTTGACTAGTAGAATACTATGCACTGTCACAAATTTCAAATCCAAGATGGCCGCCACCACAAAATTGCGAATGTCATTATGTTTCACTACTACCATGACCAATGACCATGACCATGACCAATTACAACGACCATGAGGAACGGATATGATGAATGACTACGACCAATGACCATGAGCAATGGCCATGACCAATGACTGTTCCGACGTGTTTGAGCAACGAACTTCCAATATTAATTAATCACCATTAATTTTTACTACTACCTCAATATAGGCATAGAATAGATAATACAGATAGAACGGACACTCCCAACCCCCCGCCAATTTCAAGCTTCCTCACCCCTCAGGCCGTTTCGAGTACGCTAGGAGCACTCAACGGAAGGCTGGTATCGAACATCTAACTCCTAACCAAATATCATCATGGTGAGTTGTTGTGCTATTTACGGCTGTCCGTCAATTAAACGGGACAACATTAAAAGCTTTATTTAATTTCCTAAGAATAAAATAACGTAAAATTAGAAACTTTTAAATAACGTTGCTTCATAATAATGTAGTAATTTTTAACTCGTATCATACACAGCCAGTTTTGGGCACGGATTGATAATGCCTGGAGGAATAATTATAGTGACAGAATAAAGTTTCCTTCTTTCTAACAAAAATAGATATCTTTGATTTTACGCGGCAATACATACACCCTTTTAATTAGAATAGTATAATTTGGCACCATTCTATTTATGTAACTCAACATTATAGCAAGTTTATAAACTACTTTACGTCACCAGGTGAACTCAAGGGGCACAACTATTCAATAAAATAATTCAGTAGCCCTAGCTCTAACGCACACATTCACGCGTGTGTACGAACGAGATCTGCGTAGTTGTGTGAAGAGTAGGTAACTCCACAGCGGCGTTTGTATGGAGTTTTAGTGGAGTGTCCGGGGTGTGATATAGGTATCAATTTAAAGGGCTTGACTATGCACTATGACAAATTTCAAATCCAACATGGCCGCCACCACAAAATAGCGAATGTCATTATTTTTCACTACTTCACAATATAGGTATCAAATGCAAGGGATTGACTCGTAAAATACTACGCACTATGACAAATTTCAAATCCAAGATGGCCGCTACCACAAAATGGCTACTGACATTATTTTTTACTACCAACTCAATATGGGTAACAAATGAAAGGGCTTGACCAGTAAAATACTATGCACTGCCACAAATTTCAAATCCAAGATGGCCGCCACCACAAAATTGCGAATGTCATTATTTTTTACTACTACCTCAATATGAGTAACAAATGAAAGGGATTGACTAGTAGAATACTATGCACTATGACAAATTTCATATCCAACGTGCAGGTTTAAGTTTTTTTTTGTGGTGGCGGCCATTTTGGATCTGAAATTTGTCATAGTGCGTAGTATTTTACTAGTCAAGCCCTTGCATTTGATACCTATGTTGAGAAGTAGTGAAAAATAATGACATTCGCCATTTTCTGGTGGCGGCCATCTTGGATTTCAAATTTGTCATAGTGCATAGTATTTTACTCGTCAAGTCTTTTTATTTGATACCCATATTGAGGAAGTAGTGAAAAAAGAAATGTATCTCACCATTTTGTGGTGGCGGCCATCTTGGATTTGAAATTTGTCATTGTGCATAGTATTTTACTCGTCAAGTCTTTTTATTTGATACCCATATTGAGGAAGTAGGGAAAAAAGAAATATATTTCGCCATTTTGTGGTGGCGGTCATCTTGGATTTGAAATTTGTCATTGTGCATAGTATTTTACTCGTCAAGTCCTTTCATTTGATACCCATATTGAGGGAGTAGTGAAAAATTAAATGTATTTCGCCATTTCGTGGTGGCGGCCATCTTGGATTTGAAATTTGTCATAGTGCATAGTATTCTACTGGTCAAGCTCTTTCATTAAATTTGATACCCATATTGAGGTAGAATATGAAGAAATATTTAGTCCAGCATTTTGTGGAGGCGGCCATCTTGAATCGATATTAACCAAACATAGCTAAGAACCAATGCACAAAAATTAACCTTTAAATAAAAATGATATTATACTAGTAATCAGATTTTTGAAATGCAAGAATAATTTATCGTAACGTAACGGGACAACGAACGTAACGGGACAATAAGTCATCAATTTTCGTGCACGAAGCCAGCGTTCATCGATTTAGTAGACGTTGTCACGTCAGAAAATCTCATCAAAATTTTTAGTACACTGCCGTTACGGCTCAAGATCGTTCTGTCCGCCTAAACGCTCGAGCTGGATCGAACGGACGCACGCTGACAATGTTGCAGGATTTTACCTAAAGTTGAGTTCTGTCGTTTTGTGAGAGGGCTCTTAAGAGTTATGGCCATTACAAAAGTTATTTCAAGGTTAAGTCTTGGCATTACAAGAAATTTAGATAGTAAAGGACTGTCTACATCGTCATGATGCTACTTGTCGGAGAAGATTAAAGACTTAGAAGGCATCTATATGAACGACCACATCGATCGTTGCTTTCCAAAAGATAACTTGCTTTAACTAACCCGTTGCCAAACGCCAGCCCATGCGAAATACACAAAACTCTTTTAAAATCCTAAAAGTAAAGGTAATGTCCAACGCGTTGGACATTATTATTTTCAAAATGAGTACCTATCTGTAGTATCCATATAGAATTAACGTTACTACCCATTTACTTGATGACACCTATTATAGAACAATAACGACATTTTAATACTAGTTAAGATTATTAGGAATTTTGTATTGCAACTTGCAAATTGAGGATTGAATTAAGGATATGCACAGGATGCATTCGAGTAATGCAGTCGTCGAAAATGGCTAAAAATAGTCGCGCTGCTGCCTACACGAATAACTTTATCAACTGAAAGCGACAAACACCGAGCTATACATGACCCGATCTGAATTCGCCTTGAACGACCAGACTAAGTAAAGATTTGACAGATGGTATTTAGCGTTCCAAAACTTAACGCAGTTTGTTGTCCTCGTTCTATAAATAGCCACGGAAGTGTACATATCATTTTGTGCTGATCAAACAATGTTTATCATTGTATGTGTCCGAGTTATTATTAAGTGTTTTAATATTAAATCCGTGTTCAGTAAAGCGAATCGCTATTTTGCAACTAGGTAGGCAATTAAGAACGCAATTTATGTCAGGGCATATTCATACGAACATCTTTAGAATGGCAGCTGGAAACTACATTGGTCGAAGCCATTCACGTGATACTAAAAATAACACATTCAATATTTATCCAAACGTATGATGTGGCTAATGGAAAGATTAAACTTGAAATAAAATTAATGTTACGGCCTGTTCTTAGAGCAAAATTAAAATATTTTCTGCAGGCCTGTTACGGTTACTGTTTAGTCTACGAACGTCATTTCGTTTGCTAAACTGGCGCGGCCGAATGCGGACGCATGAATTGCGGTAAATGAAGATGTTGAAACGGAAATCCTTCGCAGGTACGTGAACTTAGCAGTGACTAGTTAAGAGCTGATGAATTTAAACCTCTTGTTTGTCAAAAGGAGGATTTAAGGGCAAGGTTATTTCAAGGACTCTACCACTTCTACTGACAAAATTGTACTACCACTAAAAGTCAACAAAATACTTTAGTTTTATTTTGTAATGTAGAATGACGAAACGGACAGGACATGTGCCTGATGGGAAGCAATACGCTTGCCCATCACAGTGCAGTGCCACACAGCTATATAAACATGAGGAATCCACATGCTGCCACATGCACACCTAGCACTGCAATGAGCTCGTCACCCAGGGAAATAAGTTTATTTATCTTTTCGTTCTGTACACCATGTAATATCTCTGAAAACATTGTGCACTTCAAACCGAAACACAGTATTGTTTCCAGAGGACTGCTTGGCAATAGAATGGTACTTCGTAAAGGTACTTGGTGGTACTTCCCCAGGAGTATTCCCCAAAGTGTGCTACCGCTACAAAACTACTAAGTTGCACCTGACAAACTTCTATAATTAGATTGTACCACAGTTGCACGAGGTCTTGTTTCAAGAAACTTGCTAGCCTCTAATACTGCATGTTAATAATGCAAATTTGAACGGTACCAGTTTTTATTAACTTCTGAAATTTTAATGGAATTAAATCCATAAAATATTTGCCTTTACCTGACTATAAACATAATTAACTGATTACCTGACTATAAACATAATTAACTGATTACCTGACTATAAACATAATTAAGCATGGCTTTAACCTATCAATCACAACTCTGTGTCCTTAGTAAAATTATGTCGCCATTTCGCTGCTTTACCTCTGAACTTAAATTTACTTCAATCATGTTGGAATGTAGGTAATCTACAAAGCTAGTTAGTTCCGTAATTTTTTCCGGATGTTCACTTTGTTACAAAAAACATTTTTTGTTGAACACGGAAAAAAACCTGTAAATTGCTGTACCCACTGTATATCTAACCCTTATTCATATCACCGTGAAGTTGTGAACACAGTTAGATTATAATCTAACGCGTGAGATTATAATCTTACGGTAGCTTAGGTTCGTTTATAATCTGACATCGTTTAACGACGGTCGTTATTATCATAATCTGACGGTAGTTACTAAATAAGATAGATATACTACTACTATAAGATAGATAGGCAACGATATTTAAACAAAGGATTTCAGATCAGCTTTCATAAAGGGCTCACAACAACAGACAAAACGCCAGACGCCAGATAATTTTACGCCAGTCGTTGTATGACTTAGCACCTCACCGGCCGCATTGCGTACTACTTTAAGACGACGCCTTGTACTAAGAAACATGAAAACGAGTACTTTTGATTGCATAGTATGATAGCAACGAATGATATAATTCAAATTTTAATAACAAGAACAAAATTAAAAATTTTGACTAACCCCCGACTACCTCAGATCTCGGATTATCTGTATGACGTTCTACTAGTCAAGCCCTTTCATTTGATACCCATATTAAGGGAGTTGTGAAAAAAGAAATGTATTTCGCCATTTTGTGGTAGCGGCCATCTTGGATTTAAATTTGTCATAGTGCAAAGTATTCTACTAGTCAAGCCTTTTCGTTTGATACCCATATTGAGGTAGTAGTGTAAAAAAATATATAATTCGCCATTTTGTGATGGCGGCCATCTTGGATTTGATATTTGTTATAGTGTATAGTATTCTACTAGTCAAGCCCTTTCATTTGATACCCATATTGAGGTAGGTTGTGAAGAAAAAATTTGTCCGCCATTTTGTGGAGGCGGCCATTTTGAATCGATATTGTCCAAACATAGCTAAGAACATCCGCACGGATATTAACTTTCAAATAAAAAACTGCATTGAAATGGCCCATCCGTTTGAGCTCTACGGTGCCACAGACAGACACACACACACAGACAGACAGACAGACAGACAGACAGACAGACAGACAGACAGACAGACAGACAGACAGACAGACAGACAGACAGACAGATAGACAGACAGACAGATAGACAGACAGACAGACATCGACGTCAAACTTATAATACCCCTTTTTTTGGTCGGGGGTTAAAAATGGTGTTTTGCATCGTAATATCGTGCAAAAATTACAACAAAAAAGTGAAAAAGAGAGATGGTATATCATATTTTTAACCCCCGACCAAAAAAAGGGGTGTTATAAGTTTGACGTCGATGTCTGTCTGTCTGTCTGTCTGTCTGTCTGTCTGTCTGTGTGTGTGTCTGTCTGTGGCACCGTAGAGCTCAAACGGATGGGCCAATTTCGATGCGGTTTTTTTTATTTGAAAGTTAATATCTGTGCGGGTGTTCTTAGCTATGTTTGGTTAAGATCGATTCAAAATGGCCGGCTCCACAAAATGGCGGACAAAATATTTCTTTACAACCTACCTCAATATGGGTATCAAATGAAAGGGCTTGACTAGTAGAGTACTATACACTATAACAAATTTAAAATCCAAGATGGCCGCCACCACAAAATTGCGTATTATGTAATATTTTTCACTACTACCTCAATATAGGTATCAAACGAAAGGGCTTGATTAGTAGAATACTTTGCACTATGAGCAATTTCAAATCCAAGATGGCCGCTACCACAAAATGGCGAATTACATTTCTTTTTTCACAACTCTCTTAATATAGGTATCAAATGAAAGGGATTGACTAGTAGAATGTTGTACAGATAACAAATCTAAGGTAGTCGGGGGTTAATCAAAATTTTTAATTTTGTTCTTGTCAGTAATTACATCATTACTTTGTCTATTTAGGGGTGTTGATACTCTAAAAAGCAATTTATAAACAATTATTTATTCTATTTAAATTCCACGTATCTATGTAACCTATGTAATCTATGAACCCTATGGTCCCATAGGGATTGCCATCCGGAAAAACAAATATCTAATATTCAGGTGGTTCCGGCATTACGAGGGTCAAACTGAAAGTTCTTAGAACTGGCCACTTAACAATATAATTAAAAAATAATCATTCGGTCATTTCGCAACAATTGTGTTAGAGGATCAAAAAACAGTTTCTGCAGAATGGTACACTACCAATTGTTTGCCACTTGTCTTGGAAAAAGTTCGAGAGAAACGACCTCGCAGTAGGATCCTTCACCACGACAACGCCTCATCGCACACCGCCAAGCGAACGATCGACTATTTGGCAACATCAAACGTTGAATTACTGGGTCACCCGCCGTATAGCCCCGACCTCGCGCCTTGTTACTTTTATTTATTTTCAAAAATTAAAGAAAAACTTAAAGGAAAGCGGTTTATGAATGCTGAAGAAGCGGTGGCTGCGTATCGCGATGCCATTGAAGAGACCCCTGTGGACGAGTGGGCGAAGTGCTTTTCCCAGTGGTTCCATCGCATGCAGCGGTGTATTGACGTGAATGGACAATATTTTGAAAAGATATAATAAAACTAATAACTGGCTAATGTAATCAGTTTTTGTTTTTCTAAGAACTTTCAGTTTGACCCTCGTATTAACCCGGTACACTCCGCGAGGCATAAGCTGAGCTTTGCATTTGTGTGAGTGTACATGGATAGTGTAGGTGTGACAACCGGCCTTAGGCGCGGCGCCATTCTGTCTCGCCGCGCTCCTGCCTGATTGGTGATCACTCACACTAATGCAAAGCTCAGCTTATACCTCGCGGGGTGTACCTAATCCAATGAAGAAGAAGAAGGGTAGTATAAGATTGTCAATATATGTCTGTATGTATGTGTGTGTGTGTTAGTGTGTGTGTATGTGTGTGTGTGTGTGTGTGTGTGTGTGTGTGTGTGTGTGTGTGTGTGTGTGTGTCTGTGGCATCGTAGCTTCCGAACAGATGAACTGAGCTTAAAAACTTACACTGACCGATTACACTGAATATGATGTTTCCACATTCCTGCTTGGCGGTAGAATGACTGGCAAAGGTGTCGTCTTACCCAGACGGACTCAAAGAAAAAAAAATGTTCAAAGAGTTCTACCATTACAAAATGTGTACAAAGTTATGTGTAATGAAAGACGTCACTAGATACACAAGAACAAAATTAAGAATTTTGATTAACTCCCGACTACCTCGGATTTGTTATTTGTTTTACAACATTCTACTAGCCCTTTCATTTGATACCCATATTAAGGGAGTTGTGAAAAAAGAAATGTATTTCGCCATTTTATGATAGCAGCCATCTTGGATTTGAAATATGTCATAGTGCAAATGCAACGTATTCTATTAGTCAAGCCCTTCGTTAGATACCCATATTGAGGTAGTAGTGCAAAAAAATAACATGATTCGCCATTTTGTGGTGGCGGCCATCTTATATTTGAAATTTGTTATAGTGTATAGTATTCTACTAGTCAAGCTCTTTCATTTGATACTCATATGAAGGTAGGTTGTGAAGAAATATTTTGCCCGCCATTTTGTGGAGGCGGCCATCTTGAATCGATATTAACCAAACATAGCTAAGAACATCCGCAGGGATAGTAACCTTCAAATAAAAAATACCGCATCGAAATCGGCCCATCCGTTTGAGCTCTACGGTGCCACAGACAGACACACAGACACCGACGTCAAACTTATAACACCCTTTTTTAACCCCCGACAAAAAAAAGGGGTGTTATAAGTTTGACGTCGATGTCTGTCTGTCTGTCTGTCTGTCGGTCTGTCTGTCTGTCTGTCTGTCTGTCTGTCTGTGTGTGTGTCTGTCTGTGGCACCGTAGAGCTCAAACGGATGGGCCGATTTCGATGCGGTTTTTTTTTTGAAAGTTAATATCCGTGCGGGTGTTCTTAGCTATGTTTGGTTAATATCGATTCAAAATGGCCGCCTCCACAAAATGGCGGACAAAATATTTCTTTAAACCTACCTCAATATGGGTATCAAATGAAAGGGCTTGACTAGTAGAGTACTAAACGCTATAACAAATTTCAAATCAAGATGGCCGCCACCACAAAATGGCGAATTATATAATATTTTTCACTACTACCTCAATATGGGTATCAAATGAAAGGGCTTGATTAGTAGAATACTTTGCACTATGACAAATTTCAAATCCAAGATGGCCGCTATCACAAAATGGCGAATTACATTTCCTTTTTCACAATTCCCTTAATATGGGTATCAAATGAAAGGGCTTGACTAGTAGAATGTTCTACAGATAGCAAATCTAAGGTAGTCGGGGGTTAATCAAAATTTTTAATTTTGTTCTTGTTTGATCGGGAGTTAAAAATCACAAATATCAAAAATATGTATAGCTTCTGATGGATTAACATATATTTAAATTTCATTTCAGTACAACTGACCTGGTGGCTTAGTAGGTAGTAATTCTGCATGCGAAGCCGTGGGTCATGGGTTCGGTACCCACCCAGTGCAAATATTTGTGTGTTAATTACAAATTTAATATTTGTATTATACTGTGCCTGGGAGTTTTCATGTACAATAAATACGTATTTAAAAATATATAAGTATTATTTCAGGTATCTGGCTCCCACAGTACAAGCTTTGCTTAGTTTGGGAGTAGATAGTGTTGTGTGAAATGTCCACCAATATTTATATTTATACGGACGTTATTTGGTTTAAGGTCCTTAATTAGTTCTTAGACCGTGTAATTGTTAAAATACAATATGTGATTACCTCGTTTTGTGCGATGGTGAGGGCCCCGGAGATGGCGAGGCCTTGGCGGTCGCGCATCTCGCCGGTGAGCGAGGGCAGGTAGCCGACGGTGATGTTGAACTTCTTGTCGACGGCACCGGCGGCCGCGGCCAGGCACGCCGCCACCAGCAGCCGCGCGACCGGACCCATGCCGACGGCCAGCCGCACCCTTCACCGCACCACGATCAACTGACAAACAACGACTACTCACATTAAAAATTCAATGTAACCTCAAAAAATTGGTTGCCTATAAAATTGGTTTAACGTGATAAATTAATCTAGCATTCCGAGAGTAAAATAATTATCAAAACTAGTGGGGGTCGAAATTCTACCATAAAGCAATATTATCTATTCTCTATTTGGTCACAAATTTTAGACAATAAACAAAAGAGTATGTAAAAATTAGACACACTACCATGTGTGTGAAATACATGGTAGGGTGTGTTTAGTGTGTGTTTTTGAAGTAAAAACTTCTTTTGGCGTCCACAGACAGATTTTTCGTGGGCTGTGAATAGAATTCTAGCGTCAAGCGCGGAAATGATAAGATCTCTTCGGGTAAACTCGGGAAGCAGGTATAACGGCGGTGCGCTTCTAGTCTTTCATACTTCATATGTATATCCATACAATCCAAATTAATAAAAAAAATAATTTACAGAATTAAATACGATCTCCAACTAGTATTATCGTTAAGTCTAATTAATCGTTGTGGATTATGGAGTACAGTTGGGTCAAGCTTTTCAATTTCAAGACGTAGCTATTGTGTTATTTAGACAAATCATTAGTCTAGTTAAGATAGCAAAAAATTGGTTGCTTGTAAAGTCGGTTGGTTTATTAGACATTGTCACGTCAAAAAATAATCAATTCTAATACATGATGATGATAATGACAATTCGGATTTACTTTCTAAATACATAATATAAAATCAACTACACTGGGAGTAAGAGCCAGTCTGATAACATGATCATGTATTTTAAAGAATATTTTGACGTGACAAAATCGACTCCTTGCTGACTCTGGCTACTTGCACGAAAAAGTGTCCCGTTATATCCCGTTACGTTCATTGTACACTTGCGCCGCTTCTGTCAATGTTTTGTTATGACGTTGTCACGTTATACTATCGTCCGTAAACCAACCGACTTTACAGACAACATTTTTTTTTCATCAACATTAGCGTTACTAATCAATTTGTGTAACGCTAGGAAAACCTTTGAGAAACAAGTATCATATTTTAAAACACGATCTCTCTACTTCCTTGCGCTCCTACAGACGTCAAACCTTGGACTACATATTGTAACGACTCAAATGTCAGAACAAAGTGAATAATCTCCGCTATGGTAGACGTGGATCCGAGGTACGCAATGAGAGTTCAATAATGTGCAGAGATAAGTAATTTTGGGATTACCATAGCGATAAGTGCGAGTAATTGTCCGATAAAAACAGCAATCTGTTGTTTCAGTATGTCACAAGGATTAATGGAAATCGCCCAAACAAAGAAAAACGTTTTTGTTATCAAATCTAACATAACAAGATCGATCACATGCATTTGCAATAGATACAACAGATCTTAAGTCATTGTCCTGTTACGTTCAAGCTTGAGAATGATACGTTGATAAACAAGCGATCAAACAGAGGCTCTTTCATCGTATTATGTAGCAATCTTATTGTATTGTCGGTTAGAACGTATTAACGATAAAAATATTAACAATTAGCATGTAATTGTAGTAACATGTGGAGTGCAATTGATAAACGAAGGTTACAATGTTATAACAACAAAAGACGAACCCATTGAGAAATTCGTACGGATGCGAGGATAAACGAATAAAGTGACGCGTAAAAAAGTAAAACACTTATGAAAGACCACAAGCAATGGACTTTAATGTAGAATCCTTAGATGAATCTTAAGGACCAGGGGAGTGGGAGGCGTGATGATGGCTACAATGAGCGCGTCTATTTCTGTAACGCAATAAAGGGAAGTCTTCCTGCAGTGTTTTCCGCCCTCAAATGTAAGAATTGCTTCCATGCTGTCAAGTAAGTAATTGTCTCGCAGCCGGCCGCTGATTACACCAATTGACTTGCCGCTGTTTTGACAACATGCACCTCGTGATGCGACCCTCCGCTGGACTCCCTAACTTATCGGGTACATCGATACAACGTTGTAGCAAAGAAGAGGGAATTTCAATATAAATGTAGATTGAGTACAGTGCAATGGTGGGATGTCTCGATATCTCAGATTATTCATAGGTACGGCGGGCTAAAGCGCGATTGCAAATATTGGTATCGGCCCCTAGAGTCAATAACCGCAGATGGCCCTGCGGTGTGGGCCGGCCGGGGCTCCAACAAGCTGCCTCGCCGACTGGCCAGTCTCGCAGGGCATGCTCGCTGCTGTGACACAACGACGCGGCATCATCTCGCCTTGAGATAACGTCGCCGATAACGCTCGCTACGGAACTATAAATAGAACTTAATAAAAAGGTAATAATGTGATTACGATTTCATTTCTCGTTGCAGTCGTTTGTACTGCAAACTGGAAACAAGGAGTAGAGAACTAGAATGACATCAATTTACATACCGCATCACACGGCTCGTTATCAGCGGTTGGGCGGAGCTGAGTTTAGGTGGGAGGGATTGCTTCATGTCAATCGATCGGGACCGGTAAACATTACCTCTTCATAATAAAATCTTTACAAAACTGTGATTTTAAGACATCGGAAGTTTAAAATTGCTGATTTGGGTACACAAATAAACATTTCTAGCATCAGAGAATTGACTCAAAAGAGATTTAGGTACAATGTACAAGATTATAGACATCTCGTATTTTCAGACTGACTTTAAGTCCCCCTCCGATTTAATCGGAATAACTTCGGTTCCGATTTGAGTCAGAGATTGTAATCACAATTAAAAATTACATTTTGCGCAGGATTTACTTCTTGCCAATGGATTACTGTCGTGTCCACTATTTCGCTAAAGTGATTAATCGTGTAGTGGCACTAGCCTAATTTCGTTCAATTATTTATTTATTTAGGCCTACTTTAATACTACATAATATTATGTTATAATTTTCGTCTTTGTTTTACTCTACCGATTTCAAATTCCAGCTACGGTCAAATCCCGTCTTCGATAGAACATCTAAACATCTGGCTTCGTTCAGATAAACCTGCATACATACATCCCTAGACCTAAGTTAGTTAAGTTATAGCGAAATGAATCTTACAGTTCATAACTTGGCGGTAATAAAAAAAAAGTCGACAGTAACTCCAAAATAATTGGGTTATGAGAGCATGCTCCTAGAAACAATTTTTTGCAATAAGGAAATCAAGTTTTACCGCACTTACAATACAAGCAAATCTTACTGTGTCAAAACAATTAGACGGACTTGTAGGTAAATACTCATGTATTTTGCGGTTTGCTCAATTTATTTCCTAATTATGATGGGCTAGAATTAATATGTAGATTGGGGCAACAAACTAAATAATTAGTAGCGCCCTGTAGATTTACCCGCGTAGTTCCCGTTACCTTTATTTTTCCACGATGAAAAGTGTTGCCTCTGTGCTATTCCAGACTATAATCTAACAGTGTTCCAAATTTCAAACCGATCCATTCAGCCGTTCCGATATGATTGAGCAACATATATCCATACATCCAAACTGACATTTATAATATTAGGATATGTAGGGTATACTTCATTAATTGTTTGATCGATTCGGCATGACCTGCGTAAAGTAAGTACATTTCCTAAGTGTAGTAAACGGAATAGTCCGTAGAGCTATCGATCTCAGCGATGTTTGGTCTGCCGCTCCCAACCGCACCTACCTACCTTCATAAAAATCGACCACACTGTGTCCCCGACGACTATCGGTACACAACTGTTTAAGGAGCTTCCAGACTGCGCTATAATTCGTGCCATCAACCACGTATGCACTTGCGAACACAAACATCGGTTTGTATATGTGTACGTATATCTATCTTATACCTACCTAGCAACACGAGCCGCTTCTTGACTAAGTTCTATACTCTTTTTATCCGAAAAATTAAACCGACTTTAAAACCACAAATAGGCATTCAAAAGCCAAAAATAAGTTAAGGCCGTACCCCGAGCAAATGACCTTGAGTATTTCTTACCTCGTCGCACACAGCAAGAAAGAGCAAGAGAGAAACAGTAGGATGTGTCGCTGTTTTACACTCAAATTTTAAAATAAACTCTTTATAAAATCAGATTTTGGTCTTTTGAAAAAAATATTTCTACCAAAATGTTCGTGATGGAATAGTCTATCTGTTGGTGTAAGTATAAAATACAAATAATGGTGGTTTTCCGAGTAGATGCATGATAATTACAACTATTTCTATGTTTTACGGTTTCTTTGTGAAGAGATTATTTAAACAATAAATTCATTAACAAAAATAAAGAAACTACCATTTCGAAGTCAAGAAATGGTAGAAATTTAATTTATTTTTTACCAGTTGATATTTGTTTTGACTAATGAGTAGATAGCTCTGAAAACTGTACAAAAAACTCGTATTGCTGGGGGACGCAGCCTTAATATAATAATTATTATAAGCGCTACTCACTCGTCTATTTGAAGCCGGTGCCAGTCAAGTCAAAAAGCTAGTAGGTAGATAGATACTATGTACGTAGTAAGTAGACATAGGTAAGTAGTATTTATCTACTACCTGTTAAGACTTGGCAGGCACCGACTTCAAATAGACGAGTAAGTAACGCTTATAATAATTATTCCATTATAACTTATTTTTCGCTTTTGCGTGCTTATTTGTGGTTTTGAAGTCGGTTTAATTTTCTTGTATAAAAAGTTAAAAAGAGTTTACCCTTTTTAGTGCAAAATACGTTTTCCACAATGCATTTACACAATTTCGTGTTGATAGATTAGAGTTTCATAACTTTTGTGAAATCTACAAAGTATGTCATCCAGACAAAATTGTTGGCAAATTTTAGTTTTTTGTTCATATTTCAAAAACTAAGTACCGGGCCAATTTCGATAAAAATTTTATGGTACCATTCGGGAATTATACCCATCTGAACAAAAAAAAGAAACATCGAAATCGCTTCGGGCGTTCTCGAAAAATCATGTCACATACAATAAAAAAAAAATGGTGGTCGAATTGAAAACCTCCTCCGTTTTGGAAGTCGTTTAAAAATGGAACATTTTCTTAGCGAAAAGTGTAACGATAGTAGCTTTGCACTTGGCTGCCTTCTCGACTGATGTTAAGCGGCTCACTTAAGAAGAAACTGATTCACGATCAACTTCAATACTCTTTCTTTCGGCGCAAACCCAGTCAGGCAACACGTAAATTAACAGCCTAGGCGTTTCTATTACGAAAGTGGAGTCAAAACTCTTGGTTCGATTGGACGCTATCGCTTTTTCGAGTTACGAGTTACGAGTAGACCGATAGAAAAAAGGCCAAGGTGGTGTTAGAATTGTAGATCATGCAGATTGGCGGCACACTCTCCTAAACCTTATCTTAGGTAATATACGTACATACACACTTATATAAATCACGCGTTAAGTTGTTGGTCCGTAACGGACTCTTAAACTACTGAACCGATTTTAGTTAAATAAGAACACTGTGTGCCATTTGATCCAATTTGAAAGATAGGATAGTCTTTATTTCGATTAAATCTTTCTATGACAATATCCGAGCGAAGCCGGAACGGTCCGCTAGTGTATTGTATACCGTAAAATTTTCAAGACTGTCAGATTATAATCTGACGGTTTATATGTATACAATTTTACGATGACTGATGAAAAGTGATTAGCTTGCAACTTTGTGGCAATATTCAAGACTTTGTAATCTGTTCAACTAAATTACGGGCCAAGCTCGTGGCGAACCCGCTCAGTAGTTATAGGGTTTCATAGTTGTTATACAGAGGTATTTCAGTATTTCATAAGGGAGTTTTCAAATGAATTTTCATTCTACTAGCAGTAGTTTGTCATCACCACTGGCTAAGGTGAAAGAAAACTTCATGAGAAAAGGGTATGTTCCTGGATTTCTTTCGAGGATATATAAGCAATCCCGCACTAGATCAGCGTGGTATAATATAACCTTGACTTTGACTCTTACCTTATAAGAGAAAACCCTGAGTCCCAGCAGTAGAAGCGTAAAGTAAAGAAAAAAGCTTATAGTCCAAGATCCCAGAGCCGCCAGACGTCACGTATTTTCTGATGGATGAAATGTGGACGATTGAGTAGAGTTAGTACGTACTAAGAACATATGATTATCCGCTAACTTGCTTAGACGGCCAATTTTGAGATATGGGGTCCAGAAGCTACATTACTTACTTCACGTATTTTCTGATAATATATCTCTTTATATAAAAATTTTATGTAAATGTTGGTTTGTGTACGCTTCAAAAAGTCAAAAAGTTCTACACCAATCGATCTGAAATTTTAGAATGATATTATATAATCCGCATCAAAGATTGTTTTTAACCCCCGACCAAAAAAAGGGGTGTTATAAGTTTGACGTCGATGTCTGTCTGTCTGTGTGTGTGTGTCTGTCTGTGTGTGTGTGTCTGTCTGTGTGTGTGTGTCTGTCTGTGGCACCGTAGAGCTAAATGGATGGGCCGATTTCGATGCGCTTTTTTTTATTTGAAGGTTAATATCCGTGCGGATGTTCTTAGCTATGTTTGGTTAATATAAATTCAAAATGACCGCCTCCACAAAATGGCGGACAAAATATTTCTTCACAACCTACCTCAATATGGGTATCAAATAAAAGGGCTTGACTAGTAGAATACAATACACTATAAAAAATATAAAAAATTTCAAATCCAAGATGGCCGCCACCACAAAATGCTGAAATATATTATTTTGTTCACTACTACCTCAATATGGGTATCAAATGAAAAGGGTAGTCCGGGGTTAGTCAAAATTTTTAATTTTGTTCTTGTTATCTAATTTTTGGATTACAATGTGGCACAGCGAAGCGTGGCAGGGTACAGCTAGTATAATATATGTATATCGTTTTACTTAACAGACGCTTTAAATCTCCATTATTTTGGAAGTTTTAAAGCGTCTGTTCAGCAAAACGGCCAACGGAAAGTGTCTGGGAGTTTCGGGGTCTTATTTTTAAAGATATTGCCTATAACATACGTGAAAATCAGTTATCAGAAAATACGCGAAGTAAGTAATGTAGCTTCTGGACCCCATATCTCAAAATTGGCCGTCTAAGCAAGTTAGCGGGTAATTATGTGTTCTTAATACGTACTAACTCTACTGAATCGTCCACATTTCATCTAGCAGAAAATACGTGACGTCTGGCGGCCCTGGGATCTTACTCTATTACGCTTAATACTCGATTGACTTCGATTTTGACTGATTCGATTCCCACACAATGCAAATATTTGTGGGACGAATACAAATATTTGTTCTGTCTGGATGTTTCTATGTACCTACGTAGTACCTATGTAGTCTCGCTAAAACAAAAACTGTGTCACTAGAGTCGGCCTCATTTGCACGTGTGCGTTGTCAGGTTGTCACCGATAGGCTGACACGCACCCATATACACAAGTAGCGCGTGTAATGACCCACTGATGTGTGCATGTCAGCCTGTATGTGACAACGCACACGTGCATATTATGTGGCCGACTCGATGGAGACAGTTTTTTGTTTTAGCGAGACTACGTCCGACTTTTTTTTACCTACGAATACGACCTACCTATAAATACTTAAATATGTAATACAAATCTCTATTTATAAAAAAATATGTTGGTTTGTGTACGCTTCAAAAACTCAAAGAGTTCTGCACCAATAGAGCTGAAATTGTAGAATGATATATAATCTGCATCAAGGATTGTTTTTATCTAATTTGTGTATCACAATGTGCCACAGCGAAGCGTGGCAGGGTTACAGCTAGTATATTATAACTATGTTAATTACATAATATAAAATATCAGCTATCTCAGCTATCTGCCTCCCATAGTAGAAGTTTTGCTTATTTTGGGCTAAGATGTAGGGATGTTATCAATATGATATTTCTGATTTGGATACTTACGGATATGGATATAGGTTTAAATTATATCGATTTTTGTTACAGTTACGGATGTGTAATTATTACGGATTATTTAATTGGATAACGGGACACTCACGTATATATATATATATATTTACATCCTACAACATTTTTGGCGTCATGCACGTCGTGCATCATTATGACGTCCTCCGGTTCCTCTTGCTTATTTTAACATCTCTTAATGAATATTGCCTAGTTTTTCGATTGCCAGCTCCGTGGGATACATCGTTTTCTGATAATTTTATTTTTCGCGATATTCCTCTTACGTTCGTGCCGCAACATTTTTGAACCCCGAACCATGGTCATTAATTATAAACGTCCTGGATATATTGATCTTGATTTACCAATGGCATCGACTATTTAGCGTCTGCATAGGATGAACGGCATTTGTGAGTGCGACGTTGCCAGCTAGTTTAGATTTACTTTCTCTTTCTTTTACTTCAATATCGTAAGATCTATAGTTATACGGACGCCCGATATTTTTATATTCTTTATTATTATCTATCTACAAATTTATTCTCACAATATTAAGGTATTGAAATTGTTATAAGGCGTCTTGTTGTGAATGATCACAGATGAATGAATTGTGTGATTAATGTATGTCACACTTCCACGTAGTAACCATTCCATTGTTACTAGTTAGTAACAATGGATTTTGACAAAGTTTAGTAAACAATTACTTAATAAGATAAAAAAATTAAGCTCCTATTTATGAGATTTTTATACCAATAATCGCAGGTAGTATCTAAAATAACAAGCATAAATGTAGATGTACATGTTTGTTTAGTCATATTTTTTAACCCCCGACAAAAAAAAGGGGTGTTATAAGTTTGACGTCGATGTCTGTCTGTCTGTCGGTCTGTCTGTCTGTCTGTCTGTCTGTGTGTGTGTCTGTCTGTGGCACCGTAGAGCTCAAACGGATGGGCCAATTTCGATGCGGTTTTTTTTATTTGAAAGTTAATATCCGTGCGGGTGTTCTTAGCTATGTTTGGTTAATATCGATTCAAAATGGCCGCCTCCACAAAATGGCGGACAAAATATTTCTTCACAACCTACCTCAATATGGGTATCAAATGAAAGGGCTTGACTAGCAGAGTACTAAACGCTATAACAAATTTCAAATTCAAGATGGCCGCCACCACAAAATGGCGAATTATATAATATTTTTCACTACTACCTCAATATGGGTATCAAATGAAAGGGCTTGATTAGTAGAATACTTTGCACTATGACAAATTTCAAATCCAAGATGGCCGCTACCACAAAATGGCGAATTACATTTCCTTTTCACAATTCCTTAATATGGGTATCAAATGAAAGGGCTTGACTAGTAGAATGTTGTACAGATAACAAATCTAAGGTAGTCGGGGGTTAATCAAAATTTTTAATTTTGTTCTTGTTATTAATTTAAGACAAGTAGGTACGTAATAACCTCATTTGTGGATCAACACAAATGTAGATAAGAGAAAATCAGGATTGTATCCTGCCATGGACTAAACCAATATTATATATAGACGTCCAATGTAATATAGGGATGTCCAATATGATATACGGACGTCCAATATCTATATACGGACGCCTAATAGTTATATACGGATGTTCAATAGCCTGGCCACTTTAATTATAAAAATACGGCGCTATGTGAAGCAGTTATGTTTGGCAACGAGCTACTGTGTGGTAGAAATACTGCTGCCAATCATGTTGCGCCATACTGGATTATTCCCATTTGTCTCCACACATTTATACCCAGTAGAAACAAACGGGTGCTGAGTTTCTGAGAGCGGGTGGAAAACGGTTACTTAAAGTCCTTCAGAAGCTGTTCTACTCCGTCATACTTGAAGGTTATACGCCAGAAGTGTGGAGCTGAAGTGTGGTGGTGCTCTTCTACAAAAAAGGTGACATCACTTTGTTGAAGAACCCATCTCACTTCTGAGTCACGTTTATAAGTAATCACGAATCGTCTCGCACGCAGGTTTGACGACTTCCAGCCACCCAAACAAGCTGGTTTCCGAAAATATTGGTAGACAATTCACCCACAACACCATCTAATCCCAAACTAAGCAAAGCTTGGACTATAGCGGCCAGATAGCTGATATAAAATTTACTTACTTATAAAATACTATAGTACGAGTACCACAGACCATATCCATACACTTCGGCAGATTATACAGAAAACCGACTAGTATAATCGGCTACTATGTATAGCGTAGGTATATCGAAGTGTTGAAGTGTTTATACAACAAAGCCACCATGTCTATCCGTCTTCAGGACCAATGCACAAATCCGATCCAAATGCAAAAAGGGGAGACAGGGAGACGTTATGTCTCCGAAACTGTTCACCTCTGCATTGGAAGATATTTTTAAGCTTTTAAACTAGAATGGATATGGTATCAACATTAATGGCAAATACATCACCCACCTTCGATTTGCCGACGATATAGTCATTATGGCTCAATCGCTAGATGACTTTGGCTCAGTGCTCAGAGACCTCAATACTGTCTCTCAACAGGTAGGGCTAAAAATGAACATGGGTAAGACACAAAATCATGTCAAATGCCCATGTTACACCCATACCGGTCCATGTTTGAAACGGCTGTATCGAAAGTGGCGACCATTACGCTTATCTAGGTCAGATGATCCAGTTAGGCAGATCAAACTTTGACAAGGAGGTCAGCCGACGAATCCAACTCGGATGGGCAGTGTTTGGCATCACATCTTCTCGTCAGAAATATCACAAACTCTCAAGGCGAAAGTTTACAATCAGTGTGTGTTACCAGTGATGATATAAGGTACTGAGACGTGGTCGCCAACTATTGCATATTGGCATGATATGCAAACTCAAAGTTGCGCAACGGGCAATGGAGAGAGCTATGCTTGGAATTTCACTGCGTGACAAAACCCGCAACGAGGAAATTTGCAGAAGAACGAAGGTCATCGTCATAGCTTTTAAAATTAGCAAAATGAAGTGGCAACGGGCAGGCTGCAGATGATGATGTATAGCATATATTTATAGGCTATGAGAAAGCCTTCGATTTCATCGAAACCTGGGCAGTGTTTCAGTTTTTCCAGCGTTGAAGTGTATAACAGCAAAGCCACAATGTCTGTCCGATTACAGGATCAGTGCACAAAACATATCCAGCTACAGAAAGGCGTGAGGCAGGGAGATGTTATATCTCCGAAACTGTTCACACCTGTACCAGTTATTGTTGGCAATACAACACTCGAAGTTATTGGCGAATACGTTTACCTAGGTCAAAAGATCTAAATAGGTAGATCCAACTTTGACAAAGAGGTCCAGCGAAGGATCCAACTCGGATGGGCAGCGTTCGGGAAACTTCGGCCCATCTTTGAGTCCAAAATACCCCAATTCCTAAAGACAAAAGTATTTATGTAGTGCTTGTTGCCCGTGATGGCTTATGGAACTGAGACGTGGTCCTTATCTGTGGGCCTCAACACGAAACTCAAAGTTACACAGCGAGCTTTGGAGAGAGCTATGTTTAGAGTCTCTCTACGCGACAGAATCCATAATGAGGATGTTCGCAAAAAAACGAATGTGGCCGACGTAGCTCAGAATAAGAAAGCTGAAGTGGCAATGGGCTGGCTACATCGCTCGCAAAACTGACAACCGATGGGGAAGAAAGTTTCTCGAGTGACGACCACGAACCGGAAGACGCAATGTTGGACGGACTCCCACTATATGGACAGATGACCTCACAAAGGTCGCTGTAAACAGCTGGTTGCAGATTGCGCGTTTGTTGTGGAAATCTAGGGGGGAGGCCTATGTTCAGCAGTGGACGTCTTGCGGCTGATGATGATGAGAGATGACGAGAGACAAATGGGAATTACTGGCAGTATGAAGAAATATTTTTAAACAACTTCTCTTGACGTCCCCGGTGGGAAAATATATCACTGGATTTGAATTGGACATCCATATTTATAGCAATTGGACGTCCGTATACAGCTATTGAGCGTCCGTATATAGTAATTCGACGTCCGTATATAGCTATTGAGCGTCCGTATATAGTAATTGAACGTCCGTATATAGCTATTGAGCGTCCGTATATAGTAATTGAACGTCCGTATATAGCTATTGAGCGTCCGTATATAGCAATTGAACGTCCGTATATAGCTATTGAGCGTCCGTATATTTCTTCTCTTTATCGTCGACGCTCAATTTTAGCACGTATATTGAGTCTCAGGCTAAATTAGCCACCAAAAACTAGGTATTCTCTCAAAGGTGCGAAGATATTATTCAGATAGACATACAGATTTAATTCTGAACAGTAGCTCACGTTAAATAAAGCACAGATACGCTCCTGTATGGAGTACTGTTCGCACCTTTGGGATGGATCGGCTAAGCATCAGCTGGAGACTTTGGAATCGATTGAGAGACGTGCCGAAAGGCTCATAGGCAATGACACTCTTGTGCGTAAAGGACTCCAAAGTCTTGATCATCGCCGAAAAATTGCTAGCTTATCGGTTTTATACCGGTCATACTTCGGAGAGTGTGCAATTGATCTACATGATCTAATACCATCTTGTCCTTTTTTCTATCAGACTTCTCGTATCTCAAAAAAGCGACATCGTTCCATGGTTGATGTTCCGTTTCTTCTATGTGAATCGTTTTCTTCTAGGTAAGCACGCTCCATTGTAGATTGCATCGTCACTTAACATCAGGCGAAATGGTGGCCAAGTGCAAACCTATTAAATAATAAAAAATGGCAATTGGACGTCCATATATAGCTATTGAGCGTCCGTAAATGATATTATTTTTCTTCTCCGAAGTCCTCGATAATTCGTCTTCTATCTACATTTCTAATACATTCCAATAACACATCGTTTGTTTTTTGCAACTTTTTGAAAGTTTAAATAAAGTCGGACATCTAATAATACGCAACGCGTACAACACCACCTACGGCGAATATTATTTTTGATTTCAGTCCGTATATATATATATATATATATATATATATATATATATATATATATATATATATATATTTACATCCTCCAAACTATTAGCCGTCCTCTGAAGGAAAAAGTGCATTTAAACTGGCGTCCATCTGCTTTTGGCGTCCGCATACCGGACGCCACTTTTTTAGCCATTGCCATTTACGTCCTATCGGTCCTGACTAGCCGTAGGACAAATATCGATAGAAGCCAAAAAAACTCTAAAATGGATTCAATAATATATTAAAAAGTTCGTGACGAAATCTCAGCGCAGGTGAGGCGCTGCTGTCGCGCGTATATTCACAGCCGTATAACTCGGAGAGTTCTTGACTATGGATCCGCGTATTTGGCGTCCGCAACTGCGACGTTGCCAGCTCGCAACAATAGATCACATAATATTTATCACGGTATGAAATCAAAAAAATAATATTCGCCGTAGGTGGCGTTGTACGCGTTGCGTATTATTAGAAGTCCGACTTTATTTAAACTTTCAAAAAGTTGCAAAAAATAAATGATGTGTTATTGGAATGTATTAGATGTAGATAGAAGATGAATTATCGAGGACTTCGGAGAAGAAAATAATATCATATACGGACGCTCAATAGCTATATACGGACGTCCAATTGACATTTTTTTATTATTTAATAGGTTTGCACTTGAGCACCATCTCGCCTGATGTTAAGTGACGATGCAATCTACAATGGAGCGTGCTTACCTAGAAGAAAACGATTCACTCTCGATTTGAAGACACCAATATTGTAACTATAAGGGAAAACCCACTGAGGCAACGCATTCCACAACCTAGACGTTCTTGTCACAAACTTGAAGTCAAATCTCTTCGTTGGTGTTTTCGGAACATCAACCATGGAACGATGTCGCTTTTTTGAGATACGAGAAGTCTGATAGAAAAAGGACAAGGTGGTATTAGATCATGTAGATCAATTGCACACTCTCCGAAGTATAACCGGTATAAAACCGATAAGCTAGCAATTTTGATCAAGACTTTGGAGTATTTTACGCACAAGAGTGTCATTGCCTATGAGCCTTTCGGCACGTCTCTCAATCGATTCCAAAGTCTCCAGCTGATGCTTAGCCGATCCATCCCAAAGGTGCAAACAGTACTCCATACATGAGCGTATCTGTGCTTTATTTAACGTGAGCAACTGTTCAGAATTGAATCTGTATGTCTATCTGAATGGTATCTTCGCATCTTTGAGAGAATACCTAATTTTTGGTGGCTAATTTAGCCAAAGACTCAATATACGTGCTAAAACTGAGCGTCGACGATAAAGAGAAGAAATATACGGACGCTCAATAGCTATATACGGACGTCCAATTGCTATATACGGACGCTCAATAGCTATATACGGACGTTCAATTACTATATACGGACGCTCAATAGCTATATACGGACGTCGAATTACTATATACGGACGCTCAATAGCTATATACGGACGTCCAATTGCTATAAACGGACGCTCAATAGCTGTATACGGACGTCCAATTGCTATATATGGATGTCCAATTCAAATCCAGTGAGATATTTTCCCACCGGGGACGTCAAGAGAAATTGTTTAAAAATATTTCTTCATACTGCCAGTAATTCCCATTTGTCCCTCGTCATCTCTCATCATCATCAGCCGCAAGACGTCCACTGCTGAACATAAGCCTCCCCCTAGATTTCCACAACAAACGGTCCTGCGCAACCTGCAACCAGCGGTTTCCAGCGACCTTTGTGAGGTCATCTGTCCATATAGTGGGAGTCCGTCCAACACTGCGTCTTCCGGTTCGTGGTCGCCACTCGAGAAACTTTTTTTTCCATCGGTTGTCAGTTTTGCGAGCGATGTAGCCAGCCCATTGCCATTTCAGCTTTCTTATTCTGAGCTATGTCGGCCACTTTCGTTCTTTTGCGAACATCCTCATTACGGATTCTGTCGCGTAGAGAGACTCTAAACATAGCTCTCTCCAAAGCTCGCTGTGTAACTTTGAGTTTCGTGTTGAGGCCCACAGTTAAGGACCACGTCTCAGTTCCATAAGCCATCACGGGCAACAAGCACTACTTAAATACTTTTGTCTTTAGGAATTGGGGTATTTTGGACTCAAAGATGGGCCGAAGTTTCCCGAACGCTGCCCATCCGTGTTGGATCCTTCGCTGGACCTCTTTGTCGAAGTTGGATCTACCTATTTAGATCTTTTGACCTAGGTAAACGTATTCGCCAATAACTTCGAGTGTTGTATTGCCAACAATAACCGGTTCAGGTGTGAACAGTTTCGGAGATATAACATCTCCCAGCCTCACGCCTTTCTGTAGCTGGATATGTTTTGTGGACTGATCCTGTAATCGGACAGACATTGTGGCTTTGCTGTTATACACTTCAACGCTGGAAAAACTGAAGCACTGCCCAGGCTTCGATGAAATCGAAGGCTTTCTCATAGCCCAGATACGCTATACATCATCATCTGCAGCCTGCCCATTGCCACTTCAACTTGCTTATTTTAAAAGCTATGACGATGACCTTCGTTCTTCTGCGGATTTCCTCGTTGCGGGTTTTGTCACGCAGTGAAATTCCAAGCATAGCTCTCTCCATTAAATTAAAAATTAAAATTAAAATTCATTTATTTCAGGCCATTATACCCATAAATATAAAATTAACAAATTAAGTCCATAAAAAATCCAATAAATAATAGTATTCAATTGTCACACAAAATTAAAATTAAAATGTCAAAATAAATAAAATCAGAGTCTCAGTCGCCACATAAAAATATAAACATTGCCCGTTGCGCAACTTTGAGTTTGCATATCATGCCAATATGCAATAGTTGGCGACCACGTCACAGTACCATATATCATCACTGGTAACACACACTGATTGTAAACTTTCGCCTTGAGAGTTTGTGATATTTCTGACGAGAAGATGTGATGCCAAACACTGCCCATCCGAGTTGGATTCGTCGGCTGACCTCTTTGTCAAAGTTTGATCTGCCTAAATGGATCATCTGCCCTAGATAAGCGTAATGGTCGCCACTTTCGATACTGCCGTTTCAAACATGTACCGGTATGGGTGCAACATGGGCATTTGACATGATTTTGTGTCTTACCCATGTTCATTTTTAGCCCTACCTATTGAGTGACAGTATAGAGGTCTCTGAGCTTTGAGCCAAAGTCATCTTGCGATTGAGCCATAATGACTATATTGTCGGCAAATCGAAGGTGGGTGATGTATTTGCCATTAATGTTGATACCATATCCATTCTAGTTTAAAAGCTTAAAAATATCCTCCAATGCAGAGGTGAACAGTTTCGGAGAGATAACGTCTCCCTGTCTCCCCTTTTTGCATTTGGATTGGATTTGTGCATTGGTCCTGAAGACGAATAGACATGGTGGCTTTGTTGTATAAACACTTCAACACTTCGATATACCTACGCTATACATAGTAGCCGATTATACTCGTCGGTTTTCTGTATAATCTGCCGAAGTGTATGGATATGGTCTGTGGTACTCGTACTATAGTATTTTATAAGTATTATATCACTAGTCTTATCGCACTAGTTTTTAAGGTTTTTTGTAATTTGTGTATCCCATTCTTTTGGTGTGTCAATAAAGTGTATATCTATCTATCTATCTATATCAGCTATCTGGCCGCCATAGTACAACCTTTGCTTAGTTTGGTGTCAGATGGTGTTGTGGGTGAATTGTCTACCAATATTTTCGGAAACCGGCTTGTTTGGGTGGCTGGAAGTCGTCAAACCTGCGTGCGAGACGATCCGTGATTACTTAAAAACGTGGCTCAGAAGTGAGATGGGTTCTTCAACAAAGTGATGTCACCTTTTTTGTAGAAGAGCACCACCACACTTCAGGTCCACGCTTCTGGCGTATTACCGTCAAGTATAACGGAGTAGAACAGCTTCTGAAGAACTTTATGTAACCGTTTTCCACCCGCTCTCAGAAACTCAGCACCCGTTTGTTTCTACTTGGGTTTAATGTGTGGAGACAAATGGGAATAAACCAGTATGGCGCAACACGATTGGCAGCAGTATTTCTACCATACAGTAGCTCGTTGCCAAACATAACTGCTTCACATAGTGCCGTATTTTTATAATGAAAGTGGCCAGGCTATTGAACATCCGTATATAACTATTAGGCGTCCGTATATAGATATTGGACGTCCGTATATCATATTGGACGTCCGTATATTACATTGGACGTCTATATATAATATTGGTTCAGTCCATGGCAGGATACAATCCCGATTTTATCTTATCTACACTTGTGTTGATCCACAAATGAGGTTATTACGTACCTACTTGTCTTAAATTAATAAAAAATATGACTAAACAAACATGTACATCTACATTTATACTTGTTATTCTTGATACTACCTGCGATTATTGGTGTAAAACTCTCATAAATAGGAGCTTAATTTTTTATCTTATTAAGTAATTGTTTACTAAACTTTGTCAAAATCCATTGTTACTAACTAGTAACAATGGACACTTACGTGGAAGTGTGACATACATTTATCACACAATTCATTTATCTGTGATCATTCACAACAAGACGCCTTATAACAATTTCAATACCTTAATATTGTGAGAATAAATTTGTAGATAGATAATAATAAAGAATATAAAATATCGGGCATCCGTATAACTATAGATCTTACGAAATCGAAGTAAAAGAAAGAAAAAGTAAATCTAAACTAGCTGGCAACGTCGCACTCACAAATGCCGTTCATTCTATGCAGACGCTAAATAGTCGATGCCATTGGTAAATAAAGATCAATATATCCAGGACGTTTATAATTAATGACCATGGTTCGGGGTTCAAAAATGTTGCGGCACGAACGTAAGAGGAATATCGCGAAAATAAAATTATCAGAAAACGATGTATCCCACGGAGCTGGCAATCGAAAAACTAAGCAATATTCATTAAGAGATGTTAAAATAAGCAAGAGGAACCGGAGGACGTCATAATGATGCACGACGTGCATGACGCCAAAAATGTTGTATGATGTAAATATATATATATATATATATATATATATATATACGTTAGGGTGTCCCAGACTATAAGGGGAAATTTTTTTTTTTGCTAATTGAGACACGCATACCCTCTTATTTTGTGACATTTGCCCTTAATTACTGAAATAATAAATATGATTGAAATCGGATAGCGCTAACCCGTGCCGAGTTGACGTCAAACTTTGAATATAAAAGTTTGTAGGGAAACCATAGGAAAATTATCTATATTGGAAATAAAACACTGGTACTTTGATTATATTATTATATACATTATACATATAATGCAAATTAATCATTTAAAGGACACTATTAATAAAACATTTTTTTTAAGATTTTTTTTTACAGTCAGGATATACTTTTCTGTGTTCTTGTACGCAACGTAACAAATATTGTTTTTGTTCCTCGTCAACTGTGATTAAGCCATGAAAATCTTGCATCAACAACAGCTCTTTCAGCTGTATCATTAACTGCTTTCAGAGACTGCACCTTCATTTTAGCGTGTTGAAACGAAGCATTAGCAGGCCACAAAGTAGGATACTCCATGAGAAAACTGTCATCAATTTTGAGTCGTTTGAAAAAGGATTTGCTGTTCATGGAAACAAAGTCATCGATGTTTTTTTCGAAAAGAGGCCCGCTAATTTCTTCTTTCGATGGAATGTAGCGTTTATTGTGAATCGATGGATTTTCTTTGGCCAAATTAGCAACTATTTTTACCTTAATTTCTTGGTTAACATCGTCGTCAAATAGAGACAAGACAGACACTTCGTCTGCCAAATACCACAAATGCTGGCAAAACTTCTGTAAAGCCGCTTTTGATATAGTTTTGTCGACCATTTCGTATGCATTCAAAAAGCACAAGTCCTGGTAGGGTGCTTTTACCGTTGCAATGCACTATTGCAACCAAGGCTTGACATAGGATGTAGTGATAAACAGGCAGACGTCAAATAGAGCTATTTTATCCTTATTTGACATTTTGAGTTGCGAGCTAAATAACGATATTTTTAAAGAATAAATAGCTCTTGCCATCCATCTAGCTTGGTGCATGGCGCCTGGAGGCCGAATTTTAAACTTATTAGCTGTATTTCCGCCAAGAAATATTATGCAGAGCTCTATTAACTCGCGATAGTCATCTCTTACAATTTCTTTGGTCAATTCAGTTCTGTAATACTCTAAAAGTTCATCAATTTCAGAATCGTTCAGGTGTAATAGCGTTTTTTTGTGGCTTTTCTCTACATTGATATTTTTCCAGTTTGATCGAAAATCTTTGAATAATGGGATATCGGGACTTGTAGTGACTTGGCTGATTTTGGCCTCGAACACAGCTTTTAGTACCAATTCGTAGATGTGATGGCGGCAAGCAAAAATCAACATTTCCCTGTTCAATTTCTGTTCGAGAAGGACACATGCACCATTAATCCGGCCTGTGTTAGAAGCAGTAGTATCACAACAGAGGATCTGTGCTTTATCTTCAAGATTCCAGTCAACAATAGCATTCCAAACTGCTTGTGCCTGTTCGCTTCCCGACGAGTTTTCTAATTTTGGCACAGCAATAAGTTGTTCTTTATTATCGTAAGAAATAACTATTGGTAGACGTTCCTCTTTAGATTTGCGTACGTCTAAAGCCGGCAACAGTTTTCCATCCCAGTGGACAGTTACTGTATCTGGTACATCGTTTTTAAAATTAAGTTTTATAGCTTCTGCGCGCTGTTTTCGCTTTTCTATACGAATTCTTTGGATGGAAGACTTGCTTATAGAAAATTCATCAGTGTTATGGCCAAGTGCTTCAATAGTTGCTTCAATAATAAAGACAGAATCTCTCATACTTAACTGACACCTGTCTAATGCTGCCACCAGTTTCGGAGTAACGAAATTTTCTTCACAGAAGTTTTAGTAGTATCGGGCTGTTTACTCCCAATTGGGATGGACAAATCTTCTTGTAAATCTGTTACTTCAGAATCAGAAGATGAAGTTTCTTGTAATTGCTCATCAAAAGACGTAGGGGGCGTTATGGATGCCAAATAAGTAGCCAGCCGCTTTTGCTTCTGGATATTTCTAAGACTCACCTTTTTCTCCATTTCTGTAAATTTTTTTGTCCACTCCAGCTAAGTGACCGGGTCGTCCTGGCTCCCTCTGCTTTTGTAAAAAGATCTTATCTTCATTTATTTTTATTAATTGAAGCGCATCGGCGTGTGCAATATCAAACAAATTATTCATATTTGTAACAAACTTCTGTCGACGCTGCTCAAACACATCTTGAGTTTTGTTTGCATCTCTTTAAAAATTTCTCCAAACTTGGTATAAGGCTACAAGTTTCTTAATACAGTTTGGTAAAGATTTAGTTGGTATACGTGCCTTTTCCCAATAAATAATACACTCACGAATAGTAAGATTTGCACTTTCATTGACACTTAAATTGACTTTACGAATATTATAAAATAAAACCGCCAGCACTTGACCATTAGAAGGAAGTTTAGAACCTGTAATTTGATGTTTTACATCCCCGATCAAAAAAATATCCTTTTTAGAACTGCGTAACTCCACAGACATGTTGATTCAACGAAAACAATGCGTTAACTAGTAAAAACAAACACGATATAACAAGCACATTAACACTTAGTTTGCGCGCGCCGTACTATGCAAGATCTGACAAGTTTCAATGCAAGTCGGCACGGGTTGCCGTGATTCAATTTAGGTGAAATTTTATTTATAAGTGTTTTGACATCATTGGCACAAAATAAGAGGGTATGCATTAAAAAAAAAGAACTTTAATTTTTCTGGGACACCCTAATATACGTGTATTATATACGTGAGTGTCCCGTTATCCAATTAAATATGTGTAACAACCACGTTAGTTTTAATATTTCGGATTATCTGTTAATTTCGGATAGTTTCAGTTACATTAGATTGAATTATTGTTTTAATTGCCAAAACAGAGCAGAGAAAGAGTATATTTATTTAACAAAAGCAATTTTGCAGCCTTGACACCTGAAAGTCGATTCTATCCAAAACTTCTGAAACGGATACGCTTTCGGATATATTTTTATTTCGGATATCCGATAGTTACGTTTACGGTCCATAACATCCCTGGTCAGATGGTGTTGTGTGTGAAATGTTCACCAATACTTATTTCTTTAAGCCTACTTTGTCTTATTAGGTTTCCTATTAATTTTATTTAAACAGAACACGAGTACAATTATATTACTGGACGTGGTTAGTTTAGATCTGTTACTCTTAAAAGTTCTGAACTAAATACTATATCATGCATTACGGATTAGTGGAGAGTATGATTTCCCAATTGACAGGTCGTAGGTTCGGCCCAGCCTGCACCGCTAAGTACTTTTCCATGTTAAAGGCAAAAGTTTGTCACTACTACTGGCTTTAACGGTAATAGAAAACGTTGCAAGTAATCCGCATTTGGTCTGTCTGGGCTCTCTCCGTGTAAGAGAAACCCCAAGCAACAGCAATAGGAAGATAAACATTTCGGCAACTTATCCCTGAATTAAAAAAGTTTATCTACAACAACCCTGTTTTGAAAAGATCTATGCAATGACAACCGTACATAGAGTGGGCGAGAAAAAAATGTCATTCCCATTTTACATGTAGTGCAAGGTCCTGAAGAAACAATTAATCAAGATACCTATTATTCTACGACTTTGTTGACGTGACTTACTTACTAAATTTATAAAACCATGCCAACAATTTTATGGTAAAAAGAGCCCCCAAGCCCAATGGAAGGCCTTGAATCTGAATGAATGAAATTAATCTTTATGGGTTCCTTGATTAAAATGAAAACCTCAAAACTAGTCAAAAATATAAAACTAAGATAAATGTAAATTGAAAACCAATATTGTATGGCTGATCCATATGTTAAATGGCAACCAGATCAACTCAGAAAGTTTAATCCAGAATGGTCAATTCAACATGTACAAAAACGGTTGGCTCTATAATCAGAATTGAAATTAATTAAATCGAATTTGAAACACTTTGCAATAGGTCCTGTATACTAAACCATCATTGAAAAGCTAAATCATAACCCTGAATCTACTTAAGTATATATGGCGAAACCGGGACGATTGCTTGCAAATAGCCAGCCATAGGAAGTTCGGGAACAAAAGAGCTAATAACTTTACCAAAATCATGGAAGAGTGAATAGAGCACTATGCCTTACCTAGCCACACCCTAAGCCACTCACAATGTAATATTAATTCTCAGGCATAAGCATTATGGGAATTGGGATCATTGTGGAAAGCCCAATCACAAGGTAGGATGGCATTATTTACCTACCATCATTTGACTGAACATCATCTTAATGCTTTATGCCAAGTAAAGATTTAATGGATCATTTATGTGTCACTAAAGAATGCATCAAGCCAAGCAATGGAATATGTTGCCCAAGTGGGTATTCTCCCTATGTATAAAATCTAGACATCTTAAAACTTTTACCAGTTTCTTTTAAGTAAGTATAATGCTTCTTCTTACATCATCTTGTTGCTTTAAATCAGATGAGATGACAGTTGGACAAAAGATTACCTTCAAACCTTTGATAAAAACTAAAACTATGAAAGAATGTGAAAATAGCATAGTCTAAAAGTTCCCACAGTTATGCAAATACTTCAAATATTTATCTAATCTTAGTTACATTTTTTATCAAAGGAAAGATTCTAGAGGTATATTATTGGATGTCCACTTACTAGCTGCATATTATGACAATATTTAAAAAAATATGTATAAGAAATCAGTTGTTATTTAACCCTAATAGAACCCTATTAGAACTAAAAAACATTCAACAAGAATTTGAAAACCTTTGCCTTTTTCGAAGTCTGTTAAAAAATGTAAGTAATGGTTCCACACAACTAACTAGTTTTTAGGCAAATTTTCTAGTTACTTTAAAGGTAAAAAGGTACATTGAGCTAGAAATTTGAAGCTATCACGGTTGCTCAATGAACTACGATTATATAAATTAAGGGATAGAGTGACAATACAGGTTACTGACTGAGTGACAGACTCTTTATCTCATCTATACTTATAATAAAACTGTAACGGGTCGAATTCTGTACATTGAAAATATTTTGAAAAAAATTTTTTTGGAGGACTCTATTTTCGATACTGATGGCAAATCTGCAATTTTTTTCTTTCATGTCTGTCTGTCTGTCTGTCTTTCTGTATAGAGATCACGCATCACGCCGAAACTACTGATTCAATTCAGCTGAAACTTGGCGTGACTTTAGTTTATACTAAGGAGATGGCTGTAGGCTACTTTTGATCCCCAAACTCTGAACGGTTTTCTTGCGGGAGGGTGTGAAAGTCAGAATGTGTATTTGGTTGTAACTCATGTTTGCGTTGTTTGATTTCATTAATTATTTTTTTGTTAGAAAGACCACATTTTTAATACTGTCCCGTCAAAATTTGAACATTATCGGTTTGGTGGTTCGGAAATTACACAAACATTAAATAATAACGACACGCGCGGCGCGTTCGGTACATACTAACTTCTAAGTATTCTGTGTCCCACAGACGATCCACAGAATATCTAGATTCTAGATTCTAGAACGTGACCACGTGATCGCGTCGCGTCGTCTTGAATGAAAGAATAATTATCCAAAATATATTTTTGTGTGGAAAAACAAACATCATTCGGTTATAACCGACTTCAAACAAGGAGGATGTTCTCAATCGGGTTGCATGTTTTTTTATTTGGTTTGATTTTACACGATAACTCCGCTAATTGTGAATTGATTTTGATAATTCCTTTTTTGTTTGGTAGAAAATACTTCAGAGGTGGTCTTATATATCGAAAACAGGCAGGTAGTTTTTCAAATATTAACAAAAAACTAATATCAGCTTAGATTTATCTGTACGACATAGCCATAATTTCTTATAAAATTTAGTCAAATGACAGAATTAAATTACCTGTCATTGAAGTAGATTTTTGTTCTTTAGGAGAAAACATATTAGCATAATAAATAGCCATTTAATACCCATTAAATGTTCCCACTGCTGGGCGTCGGGGCCTTTTCCCGCAAGGAGAGAGTCAAGGCTATAATCCACCACGCTGGCCCAATGTCGGTTGGTGGATGACATATGACTCAGAACTTAAATTCTAGGTACATTTCGGTTTCCTCACGATGTTTTCCTTCGCCGTTTTAATTACCGGCATTACGAACATGACTCTGAAAAGATAGTGGTGCGCGTGGTTTTGAACCCTGGGTCTCCGGATCGACAGTCGCCGTTCTCCTGACTAGGTCAGCTGTAACTTACTAGACCAGCCGTTACTTATTAGAAAATGTATTATTTCAATCCAAATACTGTTTGAAATTTAAAGGTAGTGTTTAACAAGCTTCGGTGACCGAAGCAGACCGTTGTTAGGGTTCCGTACCCAAAGGGTAAAACGGGACCCTATGACTTCGCTGTCCGCCGTAATGTTTAAATCTTTGCTGCTCAATTACGTTGGAACGGCTGAATGTATTGAGTTACAATTTGAAACACATTAAGTATATCTTGGCTTAGTTTAAGTAGCAATGTTTAGCCTATGTGTTCTTCCAAACTATAATCTAATTGTATTGCAAATTTCAACCGATCACAATACGTTCCGCCATGATTAAGTAACAACCATCCAAACATTGACATTCATAATATTTACAGGACAACGTGGGAACGGCTGAACACATTCGGAAGGAATTCGAAGCACACGTACTTAGTTTGTACTCAAAAATAGCAAATCGGTTACTTATTGGTTACTGTGACGTCAGAAATACTAAGCAAATTTGGTAGAAAAATGAAACAGAGATATCTTATAGTCTGAAATACCACATACACTACCTGTCATCCCGAATAGAACCATTGGCCCTAAGGAGGTATGTAATCTGTGGCCCTAAGGAAACAAATATTAACGTCAAAACGACACAACGAATTGGTTTGACATACGAAACGCAGATAGTTTAGAGTCTAAAATTTCACATGGGGTAATAAGTCTATATGTTCATTTAACTCCATATTATATTAAATATATGCACCCGTTTTGGCGTAGATAATACAGGTGTTTTGGATGCACAATCAAAATAACAAGCAACGTTATATTCTCATTAGATGGCGCTAATGTCAGTTTAAATCTCAAACACTAAGCCCTATTTAAATCAATGTTTTGATATTGTGGTATGTATTTTTCTTTCATCACTAGGTGGCGTTACTGGTACAGGTATTCTAAATTGTACTAATGAGTTTTTTGCTGCTAAAATGATTTTTATGCCGAATTTGGATTCTTTCGTTCTTTCTTTTTCTGTGTTACAATTAAATTTATACATTAACATTTCACTTAGATTTTGCTTTGATTTATCGGTTCAACTTGCTTGCGTTACATTAAAACTCAAAAAAAAAATCATTTTGAAGGCTTTATTCAAAATTTTACGCGGGCGAAGTCGCAGGTAACAGCTAGAGAAAAAGAGATAAGTAGGTATAAGATCACCCACAACAGCTTCAGACTTTTCATAATGTATCCTATAAAAATCCTACAAACTTAACAATTGCGGCTATGTTGGTTACTACGAAACCTACTTATTAAGTATGTTTTGATTTTGTATAAAAGAAGAATAATAAAAATGATATGATAATTATTATTTTTTTGGGAAAAAACAAATTCACTCTGGTTTTCAATGCTACTTATCCAAATTTAGTTAATTTTGATGTACTTTCAACTAATGTGTAACATCTGCTTACGCGAACAAAGTAGCGGGTTCAGCTAGTAATTAATAATAATCATTTATTTCATGGAAAGAGCAAGTCAAATGCTTTAAGTAAAGAAGTAAACAAATGTACTAATATGGTATGAAAATCATTATGATGGGTACAGACTCCCCTGATAGTTAAACTTACACTTAATTGATTTTCATTAATTAATAGACTTATTTTTTGACAATACTGTAATACTTGACAATGCTCCATTAACGCTCTATATCCTCCATCAGACATTTTTATTCTTTACTAGCGGCCCGCCCCGGCTTCGCCCGTGGTACATATATATAACCTATAGCATATGATTATGTACGAATGAAAGAATGGTGAAAGATTTTTTAAATCGGTCCAGTAGTTCCCTAGATTAGCGCGTTCAAACAAATAACTTCTTTAGCTTTATAATATTAGTATAGATGTACATCAAAGATACGTTTATATTTCAAGTGACATTTTACCATCATAATTATAAATATCGACATCAATATAATACGATGCTTACGTCAGAACGTCACTCAATTGTTTTCCCCTTTCTGGAACCTCTCCACTAACACCACTGACACTTGAACTTTATGGTATAGTAATAAAGTTCAAATTGAATTATTATTACGAATCGTTTGTACGGGAAAAGGAAAAGGGCTGGTTTAAGATTTTCCCAGCAATTATTTGAATTTTTCTCGCCGTAAAAACCATCCTTGGACTTCAACGAACATTAAAAAAAAAATTTGGTCAAATCGGCCGAGGCGTTGTTGAGTTATGCGCTTACCAACACATTTTGCGATTCATTTTTAACCGACTTCCAAAAAAAGGAGGAGGTTATCAATTCGACCATGTATGTTACCTGATTTCTCGAGAACCTCTGAACCGATTTTAAAATTTCTTTTTGTGTTCGGATGGGTATGCTTCCCGAATGGTCCCATATAAATCATTTTGAAATCGGTCAAGTAGTTTTTGAAATATGAACCAAAAACCGAAAAATTGCGTATCTGGATGACGTTGTTGATTTCACAAAAGTTATGAATATCGACCCTGTCAATACAAAATTGTGTAAATACTTTAATAAAAACTTGTTTTTAACCCCCGACCAAAAAAAGGGGTGTTATAAGTGACGTCGATGTCTGTCTGTGTGTCTGTCTATCTGCTGTGGCACCGTAGTAGAACTCAAACAGATGGGCCGATTTCGATGCGGTTTCTTTTATTTCAAGGTTAATACCATAGCAGATGTTCTTAGCTATGTCTGGTTAATGTCGATTCAAGATGGCCGCCTCCACAAAATAGCGGACAAAATATTTTCACAACCTATCTCAATTTGGGTATCAAATGAAAGGGCTTGACTAGTAGAGTACTATGTACTATAACAAATTTCAAATCCAAATGGCCACCACGACAAAATGGCGAATTATATTATATTTTCATTACTACCTCAATTTGGGTATCAAACGAAAGAGCTTGACTAGTAGAATATTTTCACACTATGAAAAATTCAAATCCAAGATGGCCGCTTCCACAAAATGGCGAAATACATTTCTTTTTTCACAACTCCCTTTATATGGGTATCAAATGAAAGGGCTAGTATAATGTTGTACAGATAACAAATCCAAGGTAGTCGGGGTTTAATCAAAATTTTAATTTTGTTCTTGTCCACTAAAAAGAGTAAAATAAACAATTTTCGTACAAAAATTAAAACCGACTTCAAAACCACAAATAGGCACTCAAAAGCGAAAAATAAACTAAAATCATTATTATAAGCGCTACTCACTCATCTATTTGAAGTCGGTGCCAGTCAGGTCAAAAAGTTAGTAGATTGATGCTATGTAGGCACAGGTAAGTAGTATCTATCCTATACCTGTTAGATTTAGCTGGCACCGACTTCAAATAGATGAGTGAGTAGCGCTTATAATAATGATTTTAGTTTATTTTTCGCTTTTGAGTGCCTATTTGTGGTTTTGAAGTCGGTTTAATTTTTTGTACGAAAATTGTTTATTATATTATAGATTAGCATCAACCATCAACCTAGTTTTTGAAAGACATTTCACAAAATTTTCTGAGCAATTCCATAATTATGCCACTGACTCTACATTTGACACATTTTTTGTTCTATTTTGTATTGTTTTGTGAATATGAATGTCTATTTTTAAGGTGCCCATTTCAGTATGTTTGTATGGTTCTTCAATTAAACAGTTGTAATAATAAATTTACACTATTTTAATCTTCAATTATAGTTTATTTAAAAAAATATAAATGTGACTGACGCTACATGCAAAAGAATGTCATGTTGGAGTGTTTTTAAACTTTGAAAATCTTCCTCGATACAAACTATTTTACTATAATTTTCATTTGTTCTTCAAATATGTACATGAAACACGTTGCATGGATTCTAAACTCTTTTGATAATATTGAAAATACTGTAATAGATATCTAATTATATCTTCCAATGTTCTACAATTCTATTCTTATTTGCGACCCCGATTTTTGAATTGTTCAAACATTAATTTCCATCCTAAGGTCGCCCGAAAACATTGCTTTTAGCGATAAGGCCGCCAACTTGTAACACTTGTTTTTAAGGTTTATTGTAAATTGTGTATCCTATTCTATAGGTGTATCAATAAAGTGTATAATGTCACCGGAAAATAACAAGAATCATTAGTTGATCAATTCACTAGGTAGTTGATCAACTTTCGGAAAATAACAAACGGCAGTTGAAATGTATTATTTAACGTACGTATTTTAGTAAATTAATCATTATACGGCGTCTCGCCGTTAAATAATACGACGAATGCGAGGTGAGCGTTGGTTCAACGACTCACGTGTTTTACCGCTCCCCATCAGCCGGGTGAACCGTGAGAAGTTTTTTTTTACAACGGCTCAGCTGTCAGATCCTTGGGAAATATGTCCGTCCGCCTTGTTAAATTACCAAACCGCACCGTTTAAGTTACATAGGACCCAGATCTGAATCCACCTCTTATTTAAATAAATAAATATCGGTGGACAATTCACACACAATCACACAACACCATCTGACCCCAAACTAAGCAAAGCTTATAATATGGCGGCCAGATAGCTGACATAATACATATATAGTTTTAAATACATACTTATTATAAATAGAAACACCCAGACACAGTGCAAACATTTGAATTCATCACACAAATATTTGCACTGAGTGGGAATCGAACCCACGACACTCGGCTTCGCAGGCAGAGATACTAAGCCACAGGGTCAGTCATTTGGAGGTGGAGTCAGTTCTAGTCCTCCTAGATCCTAGTCTGGCTTAGCCACCTGGATCCAGGGGAGGGTCACATGGCTCCAGATTAACATAGTCGTAGTCAGGTCATAAAACTGTGCTATAAGTAAGTCATCATCATCTTCAGCAGACATACCTAAGAATCAACGCACGGATTAACCTTCAAATAAAAAAACAGTATCGAAATCGGCCCATCCGTTTGAGCTCTTCAGTGTCACAGACAGATATCGACGTCAAACTTATAAATATTTTTTTTTAAATATTAGCATCCTATGTAACTTTTAATCAGCTATCAGCTATTGAAAATCCCGTTAAAATCAGTAAAACCGTTTTGGAAATTAGCTGGAACGTACCAACAAGTTTTTGGTTTTAAAAAGTGCCATAGACATACTTTCCTGTGCATTTAGAGAAAACGTGGAATTTAAACAGATATTTCAATTTTGATCATAAAATATAGACGGCTCTTCGTTACTGTTGCTAATACTACCTTTACTACAAAGTACAATCAGTCGTTGGGTAATTGTAGGTGGTTCTGCAAAGAAAATGTTGATCAATAATTGATACAAATAAAAAAAAATTGTTTAAATTATTTTATAAAGACAATGTAGGTACTTCTTAAGGCATGGTTAATCTAAATCCAATAACTTGTAACTATATTCATGAACAACTTTTCATAAAAATAAAATGTAATCAAATATCTATCCTCTATACTAATATTATAAAGCTGAAGAGTTTGTTTGTTTGAACGCTAGGATCTCGGGAAGTACTGGTCCGAATTGAAAGATTATTTTTCTATTGGATAGTCCATTTATCGAGGAAGGCTATAGGCTATAGAAAATAACGCTACTATTAATAGAAGCTGAGCATGAATCAAGAATGTAACAAAATCGTGAAAAAACATGACAGCATGTGTCTAAGATTGCGTCATTGAATATAAACCTTCGCTAATCAAATTTGTTTCTAAACCTGAGTTGGTTCGAACAATTTCCGACAGGTGGCGTAGCAGGTAACTGAAGAGGTGTTTTGATTGAAAGCAATATTCTCAGGAATGACTGAACCGATTTCAGTCATTCTTTCACCGTTGTATATGTACGGGATCCTGATGAGTGCTATATAATGTACCACGGGCGAAGCCGGGGCGGACATCTAGTCAATTATATGAATCACCATTTTTTTTTGTCAATTGTAACATAACCTATATTATTATTACTGCACCCGCCGACCGATGCTACTTTTTTTGATAATAAATACTTGAAATTATACTAGTAATCGGATTTTGAAATGCAAAATAATTTACCCTAACGTAACGGGACTATGAGCGTTACGGGACAATGAGGGTAACGGGAGGGTCATGCTTTTTCGTGCATGCAGCCAGCGGCAGCTTTCATCGATTTATTAAACGTTGTCACGTCAAAAACTTCTCACGGTTCACCCAAGTTATCTCTGTAATCCGGTAAGACCTCTGAATAAACTCTTGCTTATAATCAATGCCATTGACCAATCAGATAACAGTGTATTAATGGACGGGTAATAGTGTACCGTTAAATAGTACGCTGAGCAACGATTAGCCCATTTGTGGATGATTTTACTTGCGGCAATATCGTAATTTAGCTCATAACATAGCTCAGGGCATCAGCAAGCTGAAGTTGGAGTGGGCTGGTTATATCTGTCGCAGAACCGATAACCGTTGGGGTAGACGAGTTTTGTAGTGGAGACCACGAATCGGCAAACGTAGTGTAGGATGCCCTGAGACTAGGTGGAGTGACGATATACGGAAGGCAGCTGGTGGCGGTTGGAAACGTAAAGCCGAGGATCGGGCTGAGTGGCGTATTATTGGAGAGGCCTATGTCCAGCAGTGGACGAATGTGGGCTTATTATGATGATGAATATCGTAATTTATTAAATGACGGCCAGGCACAGTTAATTGATCAATTAACGTAAATTCATTGAATTAAATAATAGATTTAAAACGCCATTTGTTATTTTCCGAAAGTTGATCAACTACCTAGTGAATTGATCAACTAACGATTCTTGTTATTTTCCGGTGCCATATATATCTATCTATTAATAACCAAATTTTCTTGTGAGACATTGAATAAAATCTAAACATTAGTGTAGTTGAGTCATGAAGAGCTATCGCTATCAAGTCTGTACTGCAAAAAGTTAACAAATTTAAATTTCCCGTAGATCTCGAGACTTGTGACACGGGTGTAGATTTGATGGGCCCCTTTCTGACACTCACATTGTTAATAAGTAATTAAAAATAAAAACGATTTATAAATTGAAATCTATACTAATATTATAAAGCTGAAGAGTTTGTTTGTTTGAACGCTATGATCTCGGGAAGTACTGGTCCGAATTGAAAGATTCTTTTTCTATTGGATAGTCCATTTATTGAGGAAGGCTATAGGCTATAGAACATAGCGCTACTATTAATAGAAGCGGAGTATGAATCAAGAATCAAGAAATCGGGAAAAAATATTCCTTTTTGAGATTTGGTATGTTTCATGCTTTGACATGACACATTACAGCATGTGTCTAAGATTGCGTCATTGAATATCACAGATTACATACCTCTTGAATATAAACCTTTGCTAATCAAATTTGTTTATAAATCTGAGATGGTACGACCAATTTCCGACAGGTGGCGTAGCAGGTAGCTGAAGAGGTTTTTTGTTTGAAAGCGATATTCTCAGGAATGACTGAACTGATTTCAGTCATTCTGTCACCGTTGGATATGTGCGCGATCCCGATGAGTGCTATGAATTTAGAAATGCAAAGTGAGTGGTTAGCCATAGGTGAGTTCTGTATCCCATTAGCTCTAAAGTGGCACACCTTGATCTATGACTGGTCTCCTGCCTTATTAAAATTTTATCTAAATGCATTCCAAATGACACTCCCTGAGCAGAGTAACTTGGTAAGCTGGGGAAAAGCCTCTGAAAAATGTTGCTATACTTGTGGAGAGGTGATATGTACATTGTACAGGCACATATTGGTGGGATGCAAGGTGCCCCTTAATGGGGGTCATTACTCAAGGCACCATGACAGAGTACTTGAAATCATAGTGAAGCCATGAGCCTTTCAGTAGCTAGAGCCCAAAAGGGATTGACGACAAACAAAAGACAAATTAACTTTGTAAAAGAAGGCTCAACTTCAAACTCCAGGAACAAGCCTTACTCAATCCTGGGTACAGCACCTGATTAGCACCTGATTGGACTATTTTAATGGACACGTATGAAAAGCACTACAAAATCTCAGAGGATGTGGGTGTTTCGTCATCCAGACCGGACATTTTCCTTTTTTCTAGAGCTACGAAACGCATAGTACTTGTAGAACTTACTGTACCGTGGGAAACTAATATACCTAAAGACCACGCGATGAAATAAAATAAGTATTACAACCTCCTAAACGAATTAACTAAAAACGGCTATGTAGTTTATACGCTGTAGAAGTGACAAATAAATAAAATGTCTTGCTATGTTAATTTCCCATAATATGAACATATTACGGTATATTATGCTGACGTCACGAAAATATGAAAATATATATTTACGCCTATATAGCTACGCCTGCGACGGCCCTAATGCAAGTCTCCTCGCATGTGCACCTGACGAACGCTGATAGCATACTAACATAGGCCCCGCTCACCATGATGACGTCAGGACCTAGTTGAAAATCAGTGCTCAGTTGCTTAGGGCAGCTCCTCTTTCTATTCGCTCCGTGGTCAGAACAGTGAAGAGAAGTTGATTGTATTTTCTTTCTTACTCTGGCGCACTTGTTCGCTATATTTTCCATTTCGCTCTAGCATTCCGAGTTCACACGAAAATTTCTACACTAATGATGCTAGAATTTAATTTACAACCCACGAAAAATCTGTCTAGCCGCGCCAAAACAAGTTTTACTTCAAACATTTTTCAGGAGTGACAGATGAACATCAGACCAGTGTGAATTAAGCGCTCTACAGACGATGCCCTAAAATCAGGGAAATGACGAAAAAGGGCGTGGTGGGGCGTGATAAATCACTTCTCCAAAAATCAGGTCGGATTTCAGCCAGTGTTGTCAACCATACGATTTAAATCATATTTATACGACTTTTTGGCTATAGTACGATATACGATCGAGTAATCGAAAGTATATCGTAGGTAGTGTATGTTTTATTTTTAGTTGACAGTATAAGTAACAACAATTTTATTCTATAAATTAAATGAAACCAGCGTAGCAATTCTAAACCCAGTCGGATTGATCCCACACGGAATCTCACATCTCGGTCTTTGTTTTATCTGTTTAGAATTACAGAAGCAAGGATTGTCATTTTGAATTTGAGCCGTTCGGATTGCGCCTAGTACCACTACGCAGTACTACTTTTAACTGCAATATAAATTGATATCACCATCAATGAATATCGCTCATCTCTGGGCGATACTGAATTCATCTGAACATTTCTTTCATTTAATTCACAGCCCACGAAAAATCTGTGTGCGCTACAACAAGTTTTCAATTCAAAAACATCTCTAATGTTTTTGTCTATAATTCATGATGTTTTTACAACCAGTTTTTAATCTAAGTCTCTCTTTTCTCAGTAGTAAGTGCCATGGCAACACCTATGTTTTTTGTTTTAAGTAGGGAATGTAATATCAGAAAATTTTCAATTCCTGCACTGAATCATGATAGTAAATATCCAATATCGGAATTCCGGAACAGCTCCGAAACTGGAAAATGTATTTGGATTTTGCCTACAAAAAAGTAAAATTTATTAATATTTATGCTTACTCTTTATTGACACATTAAAAAAAGGCACAGCAAAACTTAACAAAACATTGTAAAGTACTGCGACAGTGGGTGGCCTTTCCGCTGAAAGCGATCTATTCCAGCCAACCTTAGGACGGAAAAGAATATGTAAAATAGTCAGAATATGGGGTGCATAAACAAGAACAAAAAAACGGAACGAACGACACAATAATAATAAAAACACAATATAATGATATTGTAGTTAGTTAATCTTATACAACTATACTAGTACCTACTTAATTATTGATGTATAATACCAATACTAATTAATACGATTATAAATAAATGTAATGCGATTACAACATAAATAAAAAACGCCTGTAATTGCATAAGTAGTAAATTTTCCAACAACAAGTCTACAATTTTAACAAATATAATTGTTAAGCATATTTTTTGAAATTGTTCAGTGAAGGAAAATGCCTGATGTGCACGGGCAATTTATTCCATAACTGAGTCGCCCGCCCTGCAAGTAAACGATATGCAATCGAAAATTTAAGTTAAAGCAGAAGGGGCCTTTAGGGAAAGACTGATTTTTGACCTAAAAGGAAGCTTATGGTAATTATGTAAAGATTTAAAAAGTTCTTTAAAGTAGGAGAATGGTGGGGTTAAACAAATCCAGTACAATAATTTTGGAGCCGCTCAGGTTTATTTTAATAACTTATTGCGTGTGTGTATCGTTAGAAAAGAAGTTGGTAGTCAAAATACCGATATTGGAGTAACAATATTAAAGTTAAATATTAAAGTGTTTCAATTTCGGAATTTAAGTATCGGAGTAATCTCCAAGATTTCGGAATTGCGGAATACACGTAAGTCTATGATAACTTGGAACAATTATAAATGTATGAAATTTACACGGTCCATGTCAAGAGCACAGTATGTGTAGCTTCTCTTTCTTTCACTGCTATATCAAAATATCTACTTAAGTCTGTGGTCATGTCCGTCACATTGCTTGTATTGTGTTTCGTGTATTTTAATCGAGGAGCTTAATAGAAAAAAGAAGAAGAAATAGAAGTTGAATAGAAGATATTGCATAATAATATTATGTTAGCATTAAGCAGTGAATATGTTTTACTACAAAGCCGCCGAAAAGATGGTCTATAATAAATTTTAAATTTGCGGAAACCAGATAAAATGTAAGTCAATAGATAGAATAGATAGGAGTTTTCAGCACGGTTCTTTTGTGCCAATCGTAAGTGGATAAGGTTTATGTCAACTACGACAACATAGGGATGTGCCGTGACAAAAGTATGACACTTCCACAACTAGTATTTTAATAAAACGTAGTTTACCAAGCAGTTTTTCATTTCCACTAGAAACTTTATTTAAGTCTAATATTGCATATATTCTGAAAACTAAATAATTTATTAGGTTGGTATTGAACAGACATGTTAACTGCTGTCATTGGTTTGTACTGAGTGCCGATTCCTACGTAGTAATTACATACTCTTTGCTCTGATCGACGTTTGTCCAGTCCGTTGTACAGCCAGTATCGTACTGACTGATTTGTACATGTGTAGAGAATACCCAATTTTAGTGCTCCACTACATCTACATCATAACCTCTGATATCAGGGCATCGTCTGTAGAGTGCTTTAGTAAGAATTTGTTTTGATTTGGATCCGGTTCTTTTTTTAAATATCCACCATTATTTAGTCAATTAGGAAACCAATCTACAATACACTATATCATCTATCTATAATTATATATTAAGTCATCAATTTGATAAAGCATTTTGGTTGTCTCATAATATGTATTAGGTATTTTAATACAGATATAGTCTCAGATATGTAACTCAAACCCAGAAACTGAGTAATAATGTTCTAACCAAATGTGATAATATGATATCACACTGTTGTGTTTACTTACCATGAATGTTGAATTATCCTCAGGAAAATGTCTTTGTTTACACTTCAAATACTCATAATTAACATTCAAAATCAATTAGTCTTTCTGCCACTTTTTGTTATTTCAACACACTGCAAAATTTCTCAAAAATGTTTACAAAGAATTGAAGCAAACGCATACAAATATACCTACTCTACATGTCGAGTTCTAAAAATACATCAACATGATAAAACGGTACGAATGTGTGAATACATAAAAACAATATTACAACAGTGGATCGAGAATCTATCTGTATTTACAAAACATTATCAAGATCGTATGTAGTATATAAATTGGTAATTTTGATACAACTTTTTAAAGTTGATGATTGATTTCGCTTGAAAGATTTTTGATCCCATTACACAGACCACGGACTGTGAAACTGGAAAATGAATTTATGTTACCAAGAAAATTGATAACCAGCATTTCAAGAGCAGGAGAAGCTAAAATGATACAAATTACAGGATTTAAGTGGACTTTTAGAAAGTCATACATAGGTTCTTACAGTTTGACCTGCACGTTGAATAAGCATTAAAATTTTAACCACCACTGTTTATGAATCACATAACGTAAGAATAGCACTTTTATATCACAAAAAAATCACGATACAAAACATATAAAACATTCACGAGCGAAAATTCCTTTTCGTTTCATCTTTTGGCTTTTGACAAACGCAACGCAAGAAAAGAACCGAACTGAAGAAAAGAAAAGATGGAGGGGGCCTGCCCCCCTCTCGGTACGCGCATCGCAAACAAGATAACAAGAGATGAACTCATTCAATTCAAATCATTCGATAATTTTGTTATAAGTCTGTTTCATTCGATTTTGAAATACGAACTCTAGAACACAGCCAGACCAAAGCTATTTTGTACTAGCTGTCCCCCGCGTAGTTCCTGTTCCCATTATTTTCACAGGTTAAATATAGTTAAAGTTTTATCCATACTATTGTATATCCATGTAGCAGATTTCATCTATTCATTTAATTGGGTGCAAAGTAACACTTGAGAGTAATTATTATTATTTATTATTTTGGCAACTATATTACACCGAATGACGAAAATTTACAAAATTAATTTTGCGGTTGGGCTTTTGGCGGGATTTTTAAGCTATTGCATAGCTTTTATCGCGGGCCTGGGGACCGAATTTTTAGTAATCGTGCTAATCTTTCTTATGTTCACAAGAAAGAGGGATGGAAGACCGTAACGCCGTCCTCACCACTCGGTCGACTTTGAGTCTTATTTTTTGGTATTCTTATTTGAGAAGCTATACCCACTAATTTGACTACGTTAAAATTAAAGTTTGTTCATATGTAAAAATCATAAAAAAAAATAAAAAAAAATTGGCGGGAAAATGATCCCAAAGTTTTGAAAAATTAAAAAAATTGCTATCGAGTGCAGTTTTTTGTTTTTCTGTGTTTGTTATGTTGTATACAATTAATTTAATATATAAAATCACTATGTCTTCCTTATAATTTAAGATGTAATAGCCTAGCCCTATACTTGAGAACTCGAAAAAAATCCGACACAAGTGTCAAAACCTGTTAGTTTACATTTCAAGCTCATTCATTTAAGCAAAAGAAACCTTCACAAGCGTCGTGAAACCCTTTTGAGAATAATGGGCTTAAACAGGTACAAGTAACGCCGCACCTCATATGCCGAAGCGTATACAAACGCACTTAGGTAACCTGGCACCCATTTTCCCGCCAAAATTATAAACGTGAGTCGCCGAAAGTGTGTCAAGTGGCTAAGGGACTGTGCATGTTTTCCGGATAATAATGAGCCTTTTTGTTTAATGTTTGGATCTGTGTTTCAAATTGTATTAAAATCTAGTAAGACATCCGATGTTACATTTATACTTAATCCCTAAGGAACTGCGCATGATTTCGGGATAAAATGTAGCCTATTTGTTATTCTAGACTATAAGCTATCTGTGTCCTAAGTTTCAGCTCGATGCGTTTAGCCGTTTCGACGTGATTGAGCAACAAACATACAAACCATGAGGTATATTATAGTAGGATATACATCATATAAACTAAAAAAAACACTTTTTGTTGAAATCGCAACGCTGACAGCGTTCGCGGACCCTGCAGCGTGGCAGTAGGATTGCAATAATTACTATTTGGCGAAGCAAGTGCCAACTCTTAGATCGCCTGAGGCGAAAATCAGTCGCTTCGACAGTTGTGCGTTGCCACACCCACAATTCAAAAAAATCGTAATTGGCACTGAGATAGAAAAGGAAAAAGAGAAGAGAAGGAACTGTGCCTGGTCAGTCACAGGTCCAATGGTTTAAGCAGAACTACCAACATGAAACGATGCCAGGGTATGTACAAACGTGGTGTACCAGTACCAGACTAATGCCCTACCGAGACACCATGACAATAGCGTGGCACCGTCTGGCCTCTATCCATCTGTTGCAGATATTCTTTATAATATGACATTGGTTTTAATTCTTCTTTCTTATTATATGGATCATTATTATTACTAGCCTAGTTTGTCCCACTGCAGGGCAAAGGCCTCTCTTCCCTCCTTCCAGATAGCCCGATTTACGGCTTTGGTGGCCCAGTTTCTATCGTGGGATTCTAGTTTGTCACGTCACCTTTGTCTGGATCGACCCGGAGGTCGTTTAGATGTTGGACCCTAAGCAGTGATGATTTTTGCCCATTTGTATTCCAGTATTCGGCAAACATGTCTTGCCTAAGCCCATTTTAACTGGCCACTTTTAAAGCAAACGTCTGTGATTTTGGTTTTTGAGCGAAGCTTTATATTCCTAATCCGATCTGAGAACTTAACACCAAGAACACTGCGTTCCATTGCGCGTTAGCAAACCCTTAGTGTATTTTTTTATCGCTAGTCAAAGACCATGTCTGGGCACCGTAAGTGAGGATTGGAAGAATGCATACGTCCATGATTTTGCGTTTCAGGCATCGAGAGAAATTACCTTTCAAGAAATCTTTCATCGCCCAAAAGCTCTTCCAGGCTTTGTCAGTGTGTCTAGCAACTTCTTTATCTTGTCTCGCCTGGAATGAGACTATTTGGCCAAGGTATCTGTATTCATGGACGTATTCAATCTCGATAAACCTTGTAAGAACAATACAACAAATCAAACCTTGTATTACTATAATATGGATCATAGTTATTCGAAATGAAGTTTTCAATGAAACATGAATCGAGTTTACAGAATGTGGTATCATCTTTGCATCCCTAATCAGGAACTTTAAGTGAAATAAATGTTGTAGTAGATCAGTAGATTATCTGTATCTTCTTACTTAGTCTATGTTATGTTGCCTAGTCCATGTCTGTGGCACTATTGTGATCTGTGGCACTATTGCCAGAACGGTCGAGATCTATCAAAGTGTGTAATCAATGCAAAATCAATGCTAGAAATAACTGTGTCAAATAGTAATAATAATATTTTTTCTATCAAATAACTGTAACAATTAAAAGTCATGAGGGGGGGGAAATTCTGGGGACAACATTTTAAAATCATTTGGGCATTGAGTACATATCAGTACTATAGAGCACGCACAACGAAGTGAGAACCTGGGAACAGTAGGCACGGGTGAGAACAATAAGAATAAGAATTTATTTATTGCTATACTGTGTTTACAAAGATCTTATAGTAGTAGCTTAAATGTACAAACAGTGTGCCCAATTACGGACGTGCAATATGTGTCACATAGTGACAAAGTACTAATTTATAACAAGTAATTTAGTTACAATGCAAGTAAGAATAATAAAATGTGTAAGTGCTTAAGCTTACCTAAAAAACCTATAACATTTAAAAAATCTAACCTTATTATAACTTACCTACTTATATAATGCTATCAATTGAAAATTAACACTAAAACAAAAATAACAAATAAAAAAAAAACATGAAATAGCAATAATATTTTAAAATAATAAATATTCGTCATTTTCATGGTTAAAATATTCTTTTAAGTTATAAAATCCTTTCACTAACAGCCAGTTTTTTAATTCCCTCTTAAATCGAGAATTGTCCAAGTTCTTGATGTTTGAAGGTAAGCTATTAAATATTTTGATAGCAGTAAAATATGAGTTCTTATAATATAAAGAATTGTTTGCTTGAGGAACAGAAATATTATTTTTGTATTTAGCACGTGTTATATCAGCTCTACATGAGGAGTTAAAGTAGTCACTCCGATTTAGTTTGACGAACAAGCAAATTTCATAAATGTAAATACAAGTAAGTGTCAAAAACTTGAATTCTTTGAAAATATTACGGAGGGTATCTGTCCTACTTAAGTTGAATATAGCTCTAATACATTTCTTTTGCAATACAAATGTTGTTTCTACATTAGTGGAATTACCCCAAAAAATAATTCCATAGTTTAAAAGAGGATAAATGTACCCATAATATGCGTTGATAGCTATTTTCTTAGAGGACACATTTGTTAAAATGTATAGAGAATGTATGTATTTATTTATTTTATTATTTATTTTAGATATATGTGGCTTCCAATTCAAATTTGCATCTATTGTCACACCAAGAAATTTCGCTTCGTTAACCATGTCCACATTGATACCGTTATGAATTATATTTAAGTTAATTTCTTTTCGTTTATTATTTCTGAATTCTATTAACTTTGTTTGTGTTAACAAAACGACGTTCCCGCCGCGAGCGCCTGTAGTCGTACACGGGGTGGTCGACTCCTCATTCAAGTATTTTTTTCACATAACATAACCGCACCAAAACATGTGAATGATATCTAAGTCTCTTACTAAACTTGTAATAGTCCACATAAATAATGTATTGCTATGCCCTAACAGGGTCATATGCTACGAAGATTGAAGATAAAATCAACTATGTGCATGTACGAGGGTCAAACTGAAAGTTCTTAGAAAATCAAAAACTGATTACTTAGCCAGTTATTAGTTTTATTATATCTTTTCAAAATATTGTCCATTCACGTCAATACACCGCTGCATGCGATGGAACCACTGGGAAAAGCACTTTGCCCACTCGTCCTTAGGGGTCTCTTCAATGGCATCGCGATACGCAGCCACCACTTCTTCAGCATTCATAAACCGCTTTCCTTTAAGTTTTTCTTTAATTTTGAAAATAAATAAAAATCACAAGGCGCGAGGTCGGGGCTATACGGCGGGTGACCCAATAATTCAACGTTTGATGTTGCCAAATAGTCGATCGTTCGCTTGGCGGTGTGCGATGAGGCGTTGTCGTGGTGAAGGAGGATCCTACTGCGAGGTCGTTTCTCTCGAACTTTTCCAAGACAAGTGGCAAACAATTGGTAGTGTACCATTCTGCAGAAACTGTTTTTGATCCTCTAACACAATTGTTGCGAAATGACCTATCCTTCCAAAGAACGAGGCCACCATTTTTTCCCCGCACTTCGATCTCTCTTCACTTTAGTTGGCAACTCCTCGAAAGGAAACACCCACTGAGCAGATTGTCTTTTGGTTTCAGGATCATAACAGTAAATCCAGCTTTCGTCACCTGTTAGTATGTCGAACACAGCATTTGAGTCACCTCCGTTAAATCTTTCAATCATTTTACGGCACCAATCCACACGATGGAGTTTTTGAGCCTCAGTCAAATTATGAGGTATCCACCGGGCGCAAAGCTTCCTGACCGCTAAATGTTCGTGTAGGATTTTGTGCACTTGACTCATACCGATGCCTAAGCTTGTCCGAATCTGCTGATAGGTCACTCTTTTGTCAGTCTCTATCATACGCCGCACAACACAGATGTTATCTTCAATCGTCGCCGTAGAAGGCCGTCCCTCACGTAAATCATCAGTGAAATTAGTGCGACCACGTTTAAACTCATTAAGTTGTAAACAGTCGCACGAGATGGGGCTTCATCGTGAAAGGCCAATCGTAGTCTATCATAACTTTCTTGTTGACTTAAATGGCATCGAAAGTCATAAAAAATCATTGCACGAAAATTTTCTCGTGTTAAATTCATGCTGACGTGACACAGACAATTTTCAATTTGCCGCCAAATCGTAAAACAAATGACAAATGAATGAAATATATACTCAGTAATATTGGCAAAGAGTTTTATTTTCAAATTATAGAAATATTTTTTTATTATATTGTTTATAAGTGGCCAGTTCTAAGAACTTTCAGTTTGACCCTCGTATTTAGCCGATTTAATAAATTAAAATATGAATATCTAAAACATATCAGTTTATTTGTCATATAGATTTTTGTAATGGGTCCCAACAGGATGTGAAGTACGATGATGTTGAGCAAAATTTTTCATTAATTTATTTTCTGTCTTTTTATGCCCTGGGTGGTGTATTCGCAACGCAACCCGAACGATTTAGGCACGGGATGACAATCCTTGTCTCTGTGATTCCAAACGGATAAGCCAAAGACAGAGAGGTTTGTTTCCGTGTCGAGATCAATGAGATTGTGTTGTGAATCTCGGTCCTGAATTTAAATCTAAACTTGTAAATCAGATTCGGTAAAGTAGCAACCTGTATCCTGTTTGAACACGTAGGTGTTTTTAATAACAGTTTGCTACACAGTTAGTTTCTGGCTGATCTACAACTTATTACTTTGTCCGTTCCTAATTATTAGATCATTTGGATCCAACTGAAAAATGTGTGATAACAATTACATTATTAATTATTATCACGTGTATAAATCTCAAGATAAATCGATTAGTTGAATAATAATAAACAGAACTATCGATTATTTCATCATTACTTAAATACTTATCTCTAAAATCGTCACAAAAACACAAAATGGCTTCTTGGTTTTGTGTTGTAAAAGTTTGCATCCTTCTTTGTTTTTAACCCCCGACCAAAAAAAGGGGTGTTATAAGTTTGACGTCGATGTCTGTCTGTCAGTCTGTCTGTCTATCTGTCTGTCTCTCTGTCTGTCTGTCTGTCTGTCTGTCTGTCTGTCTGTCTGTCTGTCTGTCTGTCTGTCTGTCTGTCTGTCTGTCTGTGTGTGTGTGTGTCTGTCTGTGGCACCGTAGAGCTCAAACAGATGGGCCGATTTCAATGCGGTTTTTTTTTTTGAAACTTAATATCCGTGCGGATGTTCTTAGCTATGTTTGGTTAATATAAATTCAAGATGGCCGCCGCCACAAAATGGCGGACAAAATATTTCTTCACGACCTACCTCAATATGGGTATCAAATGAAAGGACTTGACTAGTAAAATACTATACACTATAAATAAAATCAAATCCAAGATTGCCGCCACCACAAAATGGCGAATTATATTATTTTTTTCACTACTATCTCAATATGGGTATCAAACGAAAGGGCTTGACTAGTAGAATACATTGCACTATGACGAATTTCAAATCCAAGATGGCCGCTTCCACAAAGTGGCGAAATACCTTTCTTTTTTCACAACTCCCTTGATATGGGTATCAAATGATAGGGCTTGGCTGGGTCATTACAAGTTAAGAGGTAAAATGTTGTATGAAGTGACGGCATGGCATTTTTTTTTATATTTTTACTCAAGTATAAATTTTTTTTATGGAAACTTTTAAGTTGAAAACATTTACAAAGTGGCCAGTCAATTTGTTGGTTTTATCTCGTTTTATAAGTGACCAGGGTAAATACTCTGTACAGGGTAGAGACAAAATGCCCAGGGGAGGATACTTTATGGATAGGGAAAGAGATAGACATATTAAAAACAGGATTATTTTAACAATCAACTTTATTTATTGATTATATTTTAATTATGAATTATTAATAAATCACACTTGTCATTTCTTAGCAGACTTTGCTTATAAAATTAAATGTTTTTAGCGCTAGGTACAAAACAAAAAAGGTTCTTACTTTTGAAGATATCTTTATGTATCATATTGTAACGAGCCAGAGTTGTCTACGTTATCAGGAGAAGGAATGTTTTAATTTTGTACGGTAAAGGTATGGTAAGGTATGGTAAAGGTATGGTTCTAAAACCTATTTTGCAATCCTTGCATTGGTAAGAGTTGGAAGAAATAAAATTCAGTAAGTTAAGAAGTTGTTTTATTTTAATCGACGTTTTCATCTCGAAAGAGTCATCTTAACACTGAATCTTGACTGGAAGTAGAGCTGGATGCTGGAGACATTGCTGGAACACTGCTAGCAGAGTTCAAGCCGTGGGGAGAAGAGAAGCAGGTCATCGGCATGAAGTTGTGGAGTCTGGGCAGCCTGAAAACATGTAAAAAATAAAATAATTAGAATCTTCAAAGTAAGATTATTGAGAAGTACTTGTTGGTGAGTAAATTATGTAGAAATTTTAGAGGGAAGAATAAGCTGTTTCTTAAGTTCACATAGTAATTAATTATTGCTAGTTCTGGACGTTACGTTACATGAAACTTTCGAGGAATTGGATATACTTCGAATTTGTCAACAATCATTCACTATCAGTTTGACTAGGAAACCGTTGAGGTTGTTCAGCTTTTCGGTTGTTCGAAGTTGTTATAAATATTAGCGAGTAGGAGAGTAATGGTACAATATTTGAAATCCAGTTATCGGGTTGAATGAGTGTTGGAAAATCTTAAAATTACGTACCTTGGCTTGTCATCGGAGTTTTTTTTGTTGGCGTTGATGCGGGGAGCTCGCTTGGGAGATGTAAGTGCACAGGTTTGGTCACAAGATAATTAGAATTGGGGTCTTCAACACAGAGTACTTTGTGATATACGGATCTTCAATGAAGCACTCACAGAGGAAGTAATCACTACGTGAAGCACTGTTTTCAACTGAGATCTATGATTTATTCTTAGAAATGCTGTTTTGAAAAGTTGAAGTTAGATAGTTTTAAATTTATGTCAGGATTTTGAATTTATTTTTAATGTAAGTTAGATATTCAAGTAGTTCATATATTGGTTTTATTCTTCTATTGACTAAGGAGTATGGAAAATTTATATTACGAATTAATTTCACACTTGATTTGCTTTTCAGATTTTCGTAACTTGAATTTGAATTTTCGAGCACGAGGGAAAAGGATATTTAAGGGAAGGAGAGAGCGGTTGGCGGGTTCTTTGTTGAAAGCCTACCATATTAGGAGGTACTGTTTTAGTGAGTGTCCTCGAGAGAGCAGCTTGGTGAGTCAGTAAAAATCATTATTTCCAAAAGGAAAGAAAACCCATCGTCAAATCAAATTGTGATTTTTGAGTTTGAAAATCTTTATAAAATATTACTTTCCAATTTTTCAATTGGGTTTTTTTTCTGATTCCTAAAGGAAAGAAGTTAAAATTTGAGGAAAAGATACATGATTCTGCATGTGATTATATTGATCAATTACTCAGGATGTACGCGATCAGTCATGGACATATTTTTCTAAAACAAAATTGAGAAAACGCGTAATTAATTTCCCAATTGGGAATAATGATCAATTTGATCAACATTTAACCGTTACATTATATCAGCCGGGTTTTTAAGTGCGAAGGAAATTGTACGACAGTCTTTGTGTTTAAAAGTTTCGTGGTGGTTTTCGAAGCTGAAAGACGTGTTTTTTAAGGATCATAAAACAAGTAAGTACATCTAATTTCTTAAATTGTAACAGATATATTATCGTTGTTGAAATTCCTTTTTGAAGAGTTATCAGTGATGTATTTCGAAAATAATCTAAAACTAATTGAGATTTCGATTCTTAAATTACAGGCGACCACAACTGGATATCATTCGGCTCAACCCCGGATCGTGGACAGAGAGACCAGAGTGATTATAAAGTGGAACCCTGTTTATTATGAGTCATATTTTATTCATTCATTTGTGAACACATAACCTATTTGTTTCTCTAGAAATCTGCTAAAAATTGTTAGCTTACTCAGTAATGGATATTCTGTCTATGACTTGGTGGCTGAAATTAATTCCATGTTTTCCTAATTCAGAAAGAAAATAATTTCAATCCAGAGTGACACCAGGAGAAGACTACGCAAAAGAACAGGAGTCCAAAGCTATCGGGAATGTATAAAAGGAAAGAAGAAAGAACAATAGCCTGTTGCAGTTGCAAGATACGGCAATATTTTCTTGACTGTGTATTAGCTAGAATTAAAACAGTGAATTGAAAGAAAAGAACTATCAATTACCTCAAACCCCAAATAAAGAGAATGATATATTTGCGAAAGGGCTTTTCATTTACTCTGTAAATTCTAAATGTTATATATTTAAATAAATGTAGTAGTTAGAAAGTAAATTTTAGAACTGAAACGTTTATTTTGTCCATGGCTGATGACCGTTAGGAAATTTCAGGATTGTGTATGCTTTCCCTGCAAGTGTTATAAAATGACCAATTTAATTTACCCTTGAATTTTCACTATAATTGTTACAAATCTTATCTATGAAAGTTATACCTATATTGGGTACTTTGATATGATTTTGATTTATCTATATTAGTCACATTCTTTGCTACCATTAACAAGGAAGATTCCTTAAATAAATGCCAATGAATTTTGAACCTATATTGAATAGTTCACTCCACGAGAAAATGAGAATTACTCGTGAAATCATTTTACAGTTATTATAAAGGGTCAATTAAGTTACCAACTGAACTTCCACTAGGTATTGCGTGGGACATCTACGGGAATTGTTACTAAGAAGAAATTTTCAGATTTTACATCGTGACTACCAATTTATGATAAAAGAATGTGTTGTTTTATTTGTAGTGTTAGTTATTACACATGTACGAATATTAAAACTTGAAAAACTGCATAACTTTAATACTGGTTTTCCTGATTGATTAGGAAATTCTTATTATAACTATTCGAGTGAATTCTAACTAACTGATTTATTTCATAAGATAATTTTATGGATTATAACGTTATAAAATTATTTCTCCAAGTGAAGGAGGCAGTCACTGTGCTTCTCTTCTGGTGATCCGTCAGCCTGCGCGGATGCTGTAACTGATGCAATACGTACGGCTATGGAATATTTCATTCCATACTCTGACGTTCCATTATCCAGCAAAGCTCGCCCATGGTTCGGTTCTCAATGTAAAAGTGCTGAAGCATTTAAACATGAGGCCTACCTAGCCTGGGTTGTTGCTCGACAGCGTAAGGCAAGGGACACACACCGGAAGAAGAAGGCGTTCAACAGGGCTGCCAAGGCTTGCAAAAGGGTTCTTCAGAGGGCTCGTTTTGACCACATTAGTCGAATAGGGAACAAACTAGCTTCGTACCCTGCGGGCAGCAAAGCGTTTTGGTCCCTAGCTAAATCGGTCGAATCAAACTTCTGCCGCTCCTCACTGCCTCCAATGCTGAAACCTGATGGGGCACTGGCTCACACCGCAATGGAGAAGGCAAACTTGTTTGCATCTCAGTTTGCGGAATCTTCTCGTCTAGATGCTGGTAGTGCGACACCTCCTACTCCACCTGGCAGTCCGACTTTGATGCCGGAAATACATATTCGCCAAATGGAGGTTCGTAAAGCTACGCAATCTGGATGTGAACAAAGCCAGTGGTCCGGACGGAATTCCTGCCCTAGTATTGAAGGCTTGTGCACCTGAGTTGTCTCCTGTACTGACGCGCCTGTTTAGGCTCTCTCTCCATTCTGGGCAAGTACCGAAATCATGGAAGCTTGCTAACGTGCAACCTGTGCCCAAGAAAGGTAGTCGTGCTGACCCTGCCAACTACAGGCCCATCTCGGTCACGTCCATACTCTGCAAGACTATGGAACGTGTCCTAAACCACAGGCTCCTGATGTACCTAGAATCTAATGACCTCCTCAGTGACCGGCAATACGGGTTTCGCCGAAACCGGTCCACTGGGGATATTCTAGCGTATGTCACCCACATCTGGAGTGAAGCTATCGAGAAACATGGGGAAGCACTTGCAGTCTCCTGGATATCTCGAAGGCTTTCGACAGGGTTTGGCATGATGGCCTTATTAGCAAGCTGTCCAGTTATGGTTTGTCTTCAGGGTTTATTGCGTGGATATCGGACTTCTTGAGGATCGATCCATACGAGTTGTCATTGATGGCTGCTCGTCGGATCGAATGGCTATCAATGCCGGAGTCCCTCAAGGGTCGGTACTCTCTGCGACGCTTTTTCTGCTACATATCAACGATCTGTTGAAGCCCGGTATCTTTGGGTACGCAGATGATAGCACCGTTGTAGAGAGTTACATATCTAGCGCGAGCCAGTGGACAGCATACTAAGGTACTGAGAGAGAGTATGATCGATCGTTTGAACATGGCCCTTGAGGAAGTCTCTGAATGGGGCGAAACCAATCTGGCCAAGTTTAGCGAGGGAAAGACGCAGGCGTGTCTGTTCTCCGCAAAAGGAGTCAATTTGAACTGACTCCTACTTTTCGAGGTGTATCCGTGCCGGTTACTGATCATCTTGAGCTTTTGGGCGTTACCTTAACTTCTACGCTCAACTTTGGCTCGTATATCGAGTCCAAGGCTAAATTAGCTGCCAAAAACTAGGTGTCCTCTCAAAGGTGCGAAAGTACTTCAAATCTGAACAATTACTTTTGTTATACAAAGCACAGATTCGCTCTTGTATGGAGTACTGTTCGCACCTTTGGGATGGATCGGCTAAGTATCAGCTTGAGGCTCTGGAATCGATCGAGAGGCGTGCCAAGAGGCTCATAAGCAAAGACATTCTAGCGCGAAAAAGACTTCAAAGTCTTGAACATCGCCGCAAGATTGCTAGCTTATCGGTTTTTATCGGATACACTTCGGAGAGTGTGCAACTGATCTGCATGATCTAATACCTCCTTGCCCTTTTTCTATCGTACTTCTCGGAACTCAAAGAAGCGGCACCGTTTCATGGTGGATATTCCAAAGACACGGACGAAGAGGTTTGACTCTACGTTTGTGATAAGAACATCTAAGCTGTGGAATGAGTTGCCTGAGTGGGTTTTCCCCGATAGTTATAATCTTGGTGTCTTCAAATCGAGAGTGAATCGGTTTCTTCTAGGTAAACACGCTCCATCGTAGACCGCATCGTCGCTTAACATCAGGCGAGATGGCGGTCAAGTGTAAACCTATAAAAGTTAAAAAAAAAAAAAAAAAAAAAAAAAAGAGATTCTTCGGCTGTAAAAGCTAGATGAGAAGTCGGGACTAACAAAGTCGATCCCGTTGAATCTTTCCTGACTAAAAGGTGGAGAGATCAACTCTTAAGACTTTATCAGTATTTACAGTTCGTTTGAAATTTGAATTGAGAAAAATCTATTTATTATCCATTGAAATTATCTTCCTACCTAAATGGTATAGTTTGAGTAGGATTATTATTCTTGTTTGATAGGGAATTCTGGACTTACTGACTGACAGACGCCCTCCGGGATGCTCTAGAGTCAGTCCCTTGCAAACTTTCATTAGAAAGTTCTGGTAGAGTCATGTAAAGCTCTCTCGAGCCAAGCCTGTCCCTGGTTTGTGAAAGGTCCCGAGTGTTGGTATTAATCTGTGATGCCGGGAATTAACATGTGCGTAGGCGGGGGCACCTGTTCTTCGTCACAAACCACATTTTTTATTAATATCCGATCTGTTTAATTTCATTTGATTTATCATGATTCAATGGAACTGTTGTATCTTTTAGAGTCTCTTTAAAGTATGTGCTATAACATGTAACATTTTGTCTGATTTAGTTTTAACCTCGATTTATCTTGTTCTTTTAGAGTAATTTTCTAACTTGGCAAATCATCTCGTTTAAAGATAAAAGGAACATCTAAATGATGATTTATAATTGCAACCTTTACACAGACCTTTGAGAATTACCTAAAATTATATTACTTTTCTTATTAAAACTTTTCAACTTTTGCATTCATTTAAAACTAAGTATCTTCTGGAATTATAAAACTTTATTAACTATTCCGTCAGATACAAAACCTTGTAGTTAATTTACTACTAAGAAATGAGGAGATGGTTCAGATGAGATCAAAATAAATTTGTTGTGATAATTTAATGTTATAATTTACGCCATCTGTTCGATTGTCTTTGAACTATTAAACCTTCTGATTATCTAATTTTATTGGTTATATTAACTACCTGTGAGGAAAGAGATTAAAACATAATATTAAATATTTTAGAAGAACTTGTAATAATTATGCACTATAATTTTAGTTAATGAAAATCTATCTTTCCAAATCCTTCCTCAGTTACTTACACGGTTTCACAACGTAGAGTCCTATAACTATGATGATCATCCTTTGGCCAAATTTAATTTTTAGTTTATTTTACTTATATTTGTTTTGGGTTAAGAATATTTGAGTTTTTTTTAAAAGTAAAGTATAGCGGCAGGGAGGGTACAAAAAAGTGGTGCCGTGACCAGGATTTGAAGAACCTCTATTATAACAGGATTCAATTCATTCAATTCAAATCCAGTTAATTATGAGTTGGTTCTGTAGTGGTCGTGATTTGAACCGTTTCATGATTTCACTGCATGCTCTTTATTTCACAAGTAGGAGTAATTTTTTAGTAGGTAATATTATTAGTTTAATGACGTCGTTTTTTTGCTATTAGGCTAGTCATACACAAGGTCCAGTTTTAATTGGATCAAAGTGTTGGCGTGAGAAATGGATGCGATCGATTTGGAAAGATAGAATTAAATTATTGACACATTAAATTATTGACACTGATTGACTGACTGATAAAATTTAGACGCTGATTAATTATTCTTTCGACTTTAAATAAAAAAGTGATGATTTATTTAGGTTTATTCTAAAAACATCTAAAAATCTAATTAAACTAAAAATATACTTGATGAATTCTTTAGGCGGGTAAAATAACATACTTTGTGACAAAACCATAGTTTAGCAACGTCGAGTACAATAATATTTATACAAACAAACCAATTTATATATACGTGCTAACGTTTTGCTTTAACAATTGATGATATTTTCTGTACGAAAGTGAGTCGATATAGCTCAGTATGATTAGCTTCATTTTTCTGTTCGGACGCAGTATCTAGGTTGATGTAGATCTATGGACAAAACATGAAAAAAAATTAGAACTGTCCAAAACTATCATGAGTTTTATAGTTATTTTGGGTTAAGCCTATTTTATTATAATTGGCAAAGGCTTCTACTCGTCATTTTCACTTTATAGGTAGAGTTAGAACTATTGAGTTTATCAGGAAAGTGTCATGTTGATCAGTAATAATGAAAAAACATGGCTAAATGATTTCATTTTCTGAAATCATATCAGGGATTTAAACTTCTTATCGTTTTGAGTAACGAACACGGTGTAGTGATAGGTGGTAGAGTCTTTCAAAAACCGGTAAACTTTCTTCACCAGTCGTTCGACAACATTAAATAACTAAGGTTTTGATTTTGTGTTCTTAGATTCTTTAGAATTCAGAATATACTGTTTTTGGATAGATCTTGAACAAGCTGAACTAAAAATAATGAATTAAGGTCAGCTAACAAGAATGTTATAAGCTTAGATTGATTTCTAAACAATTGCGCTAAGCAGTGATGTAAACATTGAGAGGAAACTAAAATGGTCACATAATGTGTCTTGTGAATATTATTCTTGATAACAGTACATGACTGCTTTGCAAAATAGCTGTCAGTTTGAAACTTAGATATTTCTTATTCACTAGTCGTGAAGGAAAATAATGCAAAGAAATGTGTATGCTCGTTTGATAAATTATATCGTAGGAAGACATCGTGAGGAAATTTGTAAATCCAATATTCTTCTAGTTTGAAAAGTTTTAAATTTAGCGTGACATACTTACAATTGCTTTATCTATTTTAATAGGTTCAGTTTCATTATTTTTTTTTATTAGTTATTGATGAATATAATATCTTTGGAAAATAATTATTTGTTTACCTCAAACCATCTTATTCTGACATTATGTAAAGTGACAGATTGATTAATTGATTTTAAATAAGTCATCACGACAACTAGCAGTAAATAGGTTTCGATACATAGATTTTATTCATTTCACCTTAATAAGTATTTATTTTAGGTTTGAGAACAATAATGGAATAGTTCTTTTAGTTGTCTTTGTGGCTCAGAGAGTAACTATTATCTGATTTCATTTGAGAACGATTCCAATTTGATTAAAAAAAGGTTAGAACAAGAAATTTAAATATACTTTTTGAGTACTTGGTTAGTTGTAACAAAAGTAGCTAGTAGTAAAACTCTATGTGGTAATTGAAATATGAGTACATACTTTTGTTCGTTCTTGCTTAATAGCACATAGTATTTCAGTTTTCGAAATTCAGAGTTACAAAACTTTAGGATATTTTTAATAGTTTGACTAGGTAATGCATTTGAATTCATTTGATCTTAAATTGAGAAAGGAAAGGGAATTATCTCATACGTTGCATTTTAGGGTTGCAGATGAAGCTTTTGCCTTATAATAAATAGCGCATAAATTGGTCTAACAAAATAAATAAATAATAAGTTTAACAACAAATAATAACTCACTATAATTTTAACCCGTAAGTTCGTAAATTAAGATAAAAATTTGATAGATACACATACCTACTTCAGATAGCTCGCTTTATAGTTTTCTTTGACTTTTAGTTTCGTGTACTCTGACAGACGTTAACGTATTCATGACTTCTCACAGACTGGATGAGTCCAGATGGACCCGTAAATAAAACTTCCAGCCAACTTTCACAGCTTATATTGTAGTATAAAATTAGTACAAATTTTGTGCGTGTTGCTTGATGCGCGGATGATACGAATACGAGTGAATGACTCGACTCTTTGACGTTTGGGAATGCACTTAGGGTAACTAATAAAAAATATAGACATTGTATAGACAGGAACATGATGACGCGCTTGCATCTTGCGTTCCTAATTACGCAGGCGTAAACATCCTGCCCCGTTGAAAACTTGGTTTTCAACCTCCTAACTCTTCTGCTGTAGATAGGGCGCACAGGCGGACCAGTGGGCGGCGAATGCATCCTCTGGACGTGTTTACATCAGCTACTCGGGGTATTCCGTCTTTGGGTCCGTAGAATAATTTTGAAATGCGGCCAAGTCGCCAACAGAGAGGTGGAACGTTATCTTCTTGTATTAGGACCAAATCTCCTACATTTGGACTTGAAGAGTTAGTCTTCCATTTGCGACGATGTTGTAGTTCCGCTATGTATTCGTGTTGCCATCTCTTCCAAAAATGTTGATAAATTTGCTGAATTCGCTCGTAGCGTTGTATGTATCTGGGATTGCAGTCTTCTATGTTTGGTGACGGGAGAGCAGTAAGAGCACGGCCAATCAGAAAATTTCCAGGAGTAAGGCAAAGGAAGTCGTCTGGTGATGAGGATAAAGGACATAACGGACGGCTGTTTAATATTGACTCTACTTGTGCGAAAAGAGTCGTAATTTCTTCAAAGGTCAAATGAGCATTTCCCATGACGCGTTTTATATGAAATTTGGCGCTTTTTATAACACTTTCAAAAGGTGCGCCAAAATGAGGGGCGTAAGGTGGAGAGAAATTAAATCTTATTAGTTCATTACTTGCGAAATCAGTAAAAAAAATTTAATTATCTTTTAAAACTTATTTATCTCTTTAGCTCCAGATACTATATTGCTGCCATTGTCGGAAAATACTTCCGTAGGTCGACCACGACGTGCCACGAATCGGCGAAATGTCATGATAAATGCATTTTTTGATAAGTCACTCACGGCCTCAAGATGGACGCATCTATATCGCATGCAAACAAATATCATTAAATAGCATTTTTCTAGTTTGGCACCACGCCCTTTTCTGTTTAATATATAGAATGCACCAGTAAAATCTAAGCCCACAGATTGAAAGGGGAAGCTTGGCGTAATGCGTGCGGCGGGGTAAGTTACCCATCATTGGTTGCATTGTTTTTCCTTGAAGTCGTCTACATTTGAAACAGTTACGAAAGGTTCTTCTGGCCAACATTCTGCCATTGACGGGCCACACGAACTCTCGAATTGTCGCTAACAATAATTGTGGTCCGGCATGTAAATTATGTTTGTGTTCATATTCAAATAAAATTTTAGTAAAATGATGATTAGAATGTAACAGGATTGGAATGTATGTTTTTTATCAAAATTAAAATCTGAGGCGTCTAAACGACCACCTACGCGAATAAGTTTATCGTCACTGTAAAATGGACTTAAGAGTTAAAAGTTGAGACTTAGAGCTTAATTTTTTGTTATCAGAAATGAGTTCATACTCTACTGGGAATGATTCCTGTTGAGATAAACGGCAAAGATGTAAAAATGATCTATGTAGTTCGTCGACTGACAAGGGACCTGTAAGTCGATTTTTTTGGGTTTCTTATGTTATGTAAAAACCGCAATAAATATGCAAATGTGCGTTTTAATTTGATCAGGCTTGAATAGTTTGTAAATTGCAAAACAGTTCAGTATTAGTCGCGTTAAGTTAGTTAGAATCATGCATTTAATTTCAGGTAAAATTTCAGTGTTTATTTTAAATTGTTTTTAAATGGAAAATGAAGTTGATCGTTAAATGGATTCCAGCCCATGCCTAAAGTCGATGTAGATTCGCTAATTACTAATTGATTATTTGAGTTAGTAGCAGATGAATTTGATTTGAATTTTCTTAAGTTGAAACAGCCCTTTGATAGAGCGGCAGTTACAGCTTGCTGTATATAAAGTAATGCATTTTCATTATCGGAGCCTGTAATGAGATCGTCAACGAAAAAATCGTGTTGAATAATTTCTCTAATCGTAGAGTCGGGGCATTCCTCTCCCAGCTGCCAGAGACAGCGCGTACTCAAATAGCTAGAACTTGCCATACCGTAAGTAATAGTATTTAATTGTAGCGTTTTAATGGGACTAGATTCATTCTCCCTCCACAATATAAGTTGAAAACGACGGTCCTCATCATGTACGAGAATCTGACGGTACATTTTTTCGATATCACCGGTCAGCAAGTACTTGTACTGTCTAGCTCGCACGAGAATGGAGAAAAGTGAATCTTGTATATTAGGCCCGACTAATAAAATATCGTTGACTGACTGTCCGGAGGTCGACGGGGCGGAGCCATCGAACACTACCCTGATTTTAGTAGACTCACTATTTTCTTTAAAAACTGCGTGGTGACATAGAAAATATGAATTATTTGTGTTGGGTTTCGGGACCTCTGATAAATGGCCTAGGTTTATATATATTCGCGCATGAATTAACATATTTAATTTAATTTTAATACTAAAATTAAACATATTGTTGTTTGGCAATTGGCTACCTTCGAAATAGTTTTTCTAAACTTATTAATTTAATTTTTGTACTGTTTACGATTACTATTGCTATTTACTTATTAATCTGTTTATATCGTCGTCATTCAATTTACTTGACATGATGGAATGCCATTATAGGACCTGAAATAATCCAACCAAACTGGGAGCTTATTAGTTTTGGATTGTTAGGGCCGAGAGAGCGCTGCTCGCGGCCAATCATATCCCAGAATAAATCGGCACCGATGAGAATCTCGACCGGCGCTGGTTGGTGAAACATTGGGTCGGCAAGTTTAAAATTATCAGATATTTTTAATAATTTAGGATCAATAGGGAGCTTTGGAATGTGTCCTGTTAATTGAGGTAACACTAGTAAGCTTGATGTGACGTTGAATGGAGTATTTAGCGATTTTAATTGTGCCACACAGGACTCAGTTACTTTACCGGTTTGATTATTGCATATACCTGTGACATTAATATGACAATTAGATCTGGGTGGTAAACATAATTTATTTTTAAGAGACTGGCTTATGAAAGATGATTGACTTCCACAGTCAAGAAGAGCACGAACCATTTCGGTCTGGTTCGTCTTAGGATTGACAACCTCAATGACTGCGGTAGAAAGAAGAACTTGTTTCGAATTTTGTTCGGAAAAATTCGCTGTAATATCGTCAGTGTTGTCAGCTATTGTAGTGGCAACACTGGAAGACGGAAAATTATTAGTATTATTGTTATTTGTATTGGGTGGTTTGTGTATGAGACTATTGTGTCTCCTTTGCATTTCAAGCAGGGGCCCAGGTGACAGGCTTGTACTTTGTGACCGACTCGTAGACAATTTGAACATAGGTTTAGCTTGCGTACTTCGGCAATGCGTTCATCTATAGACTTTGCAATAAAGGTAGGGCAATCATAGATTCGGTGCCCTTCATGACAAACAACGCACCTAATTGGACGAGAAATATACTCGTTAGAGTCGCTGGCACAAGCAAATGATTTTGTCTGAGCCCGATTATTAGACCTGGAATCGACCCTGGATGGGAAATGATTATTTGAATGTGGTTTACCGATTACATTTCGATTTATTGATTCAAGAATGTTAGCACGATCTGATAAGAATTTATAGAAAAATCTAGTGTAGGTATATCATCCGACGCACCGCGACATTCTTCCCATTTCAACAGTGTTTGGGGTTCTAACTTGGAGCTCATAATATGGATAATTAATACATCCCATTTGTCTGTGGGAAGGCCGAGGCTAGATAGTGCACGCAGGTTTTTAGTAATATGATCGACCATAAATCTTAGGGATCCGTGTGATTCGCGATTTACTTGTTGTACGTTTAACAATGATTTCAAATGGTGATTTATTAATTGTCGTTTATTGTCAAAACGTTGACACAAAATTTTCCAAGCATCTAAATAATTACAATCTGAAACTTCGTAGTTTGAAATAACGCGCGCGCGTCCCCGTTAAGTAGGATATTAAATAATGAAACTTATGAATGGGCGCGATGCGGTCGTTGTTGTGTATTAAAGACACAAATGTGTCGCGGAACTCGAGCCATCGAAAGTATGATCCGTCAAATTTAGCAATATGTATCTGAGGTAATTTAAATCCCAGTGGGTTTTGATTATCGGCACTAGTACATTGGGCTGATGACAAGTGTGACGTATTTAAATCATTATGAGCACTTTCATCTTGCCTTCTTGAATTATATTTTTGTATAATATTTTGTGCAGCGGCTATGCTTGAGATGAATAATTGTTCGATATCATCTCGCTCGTCTATTTCGTTTTCTAAATTATCAGAATTTGAAACATCGATCTGATTTTGCAAGTCATCGTAGCGATTTGACAAAGACTCAAACTTTCCAAGCTTAAGTGTTAATTCGGCTAATTCAATTGAAGATATCGTTCCCTTGGTACATACAATATTTAAATAATTCTTAAACTTAGTTATCTGACCCTTTATCGAGCTACGTTTAACAAAAAGATCTTGTAAAACTTGTGAATCCTTTGTACCAGTTTCGCCTCCCATTGTGAAAGATAATAAATTATTGATAACAAACAAATATAACTCAAGGCAAACTTGTACAAAAAATAACAATCAAATTACTAAAAAGTATAGGTAAAATCGCTCACGCTCCTTCACTTTGGCGTCACCTTAATCCGGCCCTGACTGCCCTGGACGCGGTCCCAGGCTGCAGGTCGCAAGTCGGGATGTGTTCCGTGGCAGCGGGATCGGTTCGTGTATGACCACGTCACTGGAATAGTCGGCAAATGGGGTCAGCTTATTGCAAAAATAAGCGGAGAAAAAATTTCGTTCCTAGGTATTTTACGATGAAATATGCAATTCAAACAAAAGATAATAGTAATAAACGGATATAAATCGATCGAAAATAGGAAAATAGCACTTATCTTTGATAATTTCAACAATTGACGAACAATTTTTTAATGCACCAATAGTGGGTAGATATATAAAACTTGTTTTTTTTTTTATATTTTAGCAAATAATTCTAGCCTTTTAACGATTTGAATGGTTAATTCTAATAGAAAAGTGTATAATTATGATAGTTAGCACAAGTATCTGTACAATATAAGCCAAAAATAGGTAAAAGTGGATGAGGAATGTTGGTAGGTTGAGTAGGTAATGGATGTACGGAAATAATTTAGGAATGAAACTTATCTGCATTGGCCTGTGCTGCGGCTCGACGCTAGGCTGATCGACCGGCGGTGGCTGCAATGGATGTTCTTAAAAATTCCCGTGATGTACAATATATTTGTTTGTAGGAACAGCGGCTATCTTCGTTTTCAAATGTAACCACGTCAATGGTTTTCAAGCTGCGCCGTCCGTTTTCAACAACGATGTTTTCAATATATCATAGGCAGGTTTCTTCGTGATGTCTCGGTCGCCAGATGGATGAGTCCAGATGGACCCGTAAATAAAACTTCCAGCCAACTTTCACAGCTTATATTGTAGAATAAAATTGGTACAAATTTTGTGCGTGTTGCTTGATGCGCGGATGATACGAATACGAGTGAATGACTCGACTCTTTGACGTTTGGGAATGCACTTAGGGTAACTAATAAAAAATATAGACATTGTATAGACAGGAACATGATGACGCGCTTGCATCTTGCGTTCCTAATTACGCAGGCGTAAACACAGACATTATTTACCAATTAATGTTATATGTTACTATTTTCCTTTCGATTTAGTTTTGTGTCGTTATGGGGAAAACCAGGTTTATGGAATGTCGAAGTTACATATTCCTAAAAGTCTGTTGCAAAGTTATTACCTTTCAAATATATTTCGTAAGTCACTGGGATCGGATTAGATTCATTTTCGGGTTCCGAACTCGGAAGGGTCAAATAAAAAAATGGGATCCTATTACTGAGACTTCACTGTCCGTCCATCTATCAACAAGATGATATTTTGTTTTAAGAACTTATAGACATAAAGTAACACAATGCTTATGATATTGAATAATCTTAGCTATTTTGTATAGAAAGGAAATTATTAACATATTTTAATTATTTTACTTCTTTCTCTGTAATTTAATTGAAATTAAGTTTATCCTTGAACTTAATTCGCGACTCTGATTCAATAACTCTGACATGACTAGGTATAATACTTTTTCAAAAATGGCAGCTTGCTGCATGATGGCGTGCAAAAAAGGAGCAGCCATGTCGGAAGAGGCGTGCAAAAAGTCAATCGACAAGAGGCACCCTCCAGGCTAAAAATATTTTAAATTTTTAAAGTTAAGTTTTAAGTCAAATCATATCAGACAAAGATGACCTCACAAAGACTTATGCTTAGAGATGACTGAGCGCAGTGTTACGACTGTAAATTTTCGAGCTGCTGAATCTAAAATCTGGAACTGCTGTATTTTTGGATATTCGAAATTACTGTAAGATATAAATTGCTACAAATAATTAAAAAAATTACATAACTTCTGGAAGCTAATCTCGTTCTCCATATAAGATTTTGATTACCTCGAAACATTACTCTCTCTCCTGTGTATTTAATTATCTATATTTTTCTTAATTTTCTTTTATACTTTAACAAATTTTTGGGCTTTCTGTTACAAAATTTGAATGATTTATCTTGCTAATAGTTTGTTGAGATTGGATATTATTAGCATTAACATCATACACAAGGAAATTAGGTAAAATAGTAATTCTTCGCCATAGTTAATCACATTTATTATAACGTAACGGATAATTAAAGTGTGCATTTACACTTAAATAAGAAAAATATCGATACTGGACTATGCTTTTATTCTTAATTTGCCATTGTTTATTGCAAGCTAAATTGTGGAAATACTTGATACAGTAAAGTACAACCTGACGCAAATTATATAATCTAATATTAAAAGCATGACCTTTTGTATTAATCGAAACGCTGGTAATACATTACATTATCTAGTATTATTAATGCAAGCTTTAGCAAAGGTGGATTAACATATAAAGTATTGGGATAGTTTATTATGATACGCAATAACAAATTTATGATATTGAATAACTTTCGAATTTTAAATTGCTAAGGTACTTTGTTGCGTCAATTTACTGATATGATCTATGACACATGAGAACATTCCTAATAGCTAAACATGAGATGATGATGTGGTTTGGATTTTATTTATTCTTTCTGATTTAATTTGGTTAGATCTTTGAATTGATTCAAAGGAAAATAAGATATAATCGTTTCGATAAAGTGAATTGGAATTAAACAATTTTGGTAAATTCGGAAAGGTCGATATCATACGTGTTAGGACACCTTAAACTCATACAACGAAATAACGTATTTACAAATCAATTAATAATTAAATTTATGAATATGATCATGAAAGGATTCGGATGTGTTTGTTGACATTCATGTTAGATGTGATGAGGAAAAGGTATTTGACATAAATAGTTTAAATAAATAAACGAAATTTACTAAACATCGTTTACTCGGTTATAGGAATCTGATTCGAAATGGAAAGGTCTGCACGATCAAGGAAGCGTCCGGTAAGGTTTGAAGTAGAGAATAATGAACAGACTCAACGAGGGATAGAAACAATAGAAACGAGTGAGGTACAGGTTGAAGCTGAACCAGACTGCGTAAATCGGGAATCTGTGCAAAATCAGGAGCCTGCACCCAAGAAAAAGAAAACCATGAAAGTGATGGGGCAGAATACAGGCGCTTTATACAGAATGTTGCGGAGAGATATAGGATCGTTAACTAGCAAGTTAAATGAAATAACGGAAGAGGTGAGGAGCACCAGATCAAACATGTCAACGAATCAAGCGGACTTGCGAAATAATTTTCCAGCGTCTTTAGTTGTTGATGATGCAACCACATCCAACCAGACATATGAAGGTGATAAAATGTCGGAACATGGATTACTGGCCCCAACAAATAGGAATATAACATATGTAGTGAAAAATTGCAATTTGGAAAAACCAAGATTCAGTGGAAGAGTCGATGAAAAAACAGTACATCCTGTAACTTTTATTGAGGATTTAGAAGGTTATTTAAGCAAACTATCTTCAGAAGGAAGAGTTGTTGACTTAATTCTGGAATGTTTAATTGAAGATGCCAGAGACTGGGCAAGAATCTACAAAAATAGATGGTCTAGTTTCGAAGAGTTCAGACAAGACTTTTTAGCAACGTATTGGGGCGAGAATGAACAAAGCGAGTTACGACGAAATATAGTTCAAGGAGTATGGGATAAGAAGAAGAATCCGTCTATGCTCAACTATTTTTTGAAAATAGTTGGAAGGGCCCAAGCATTGACTTTCAAAATCCCAGAAGATCAATTACTTAGTGATATCATACGTCACTATCCTAAATATATACAACAAGGATGGATCACATCTAATTACAAATCCACAATGGAAACTGCTGAATATCTAAGACGTATGGATAGCATTAAGGATAGGGAAAGTCATACTTTTGTGTCAGGAACAGCTAAAGACTCACAAAAAAAGAAAGAGTATCAACAGGCTTATAGACGTTGGCAGAGTCCCATTGAGGATAATTTAGGTAGAAATAAACGACAAGTAAATTTAATTGATACAGAGAAGATTCAGGAACACGCTTTAAACTAAAAGAAGTTGATTATCCTGTTCCCGAGTCAACTTCTTATATAGGGAACGTTGTTTTACATATGATGGAAAGAATGGGATGGAAGCCAGGTCAAACTTTAGGTAAGAATGGTAAGGGTTTAGTAAGACCTATAGAAGGTAAATTAATGCACAGACAGGAATATGAAGGTTTAGGTTATAGGAGTGCCTCGCTTAAGGAATTAAATGTGTCTGAACAAATTGTCGATATTCTCAAGCTCAAGTCGGAGTATGAACCAATATATTCTGAAGAGGTTCCAGTGTTTTCTGTGTTTGAAGAACAGAGTGAAGATTGTGAAGGAAAAGATTATAAATCAGAAATAATAATAAAAATCTTTAAGTATGAAGTAAATGCTTTGATAGATACTGGAAGTGATATTACGTGTATATCTGAAGATTTCTGGAAAGAGTTATCAATTAAACATGGAAGAGAAAATACCCAAAATGCCCATCAAGCCTTTTCAAATTAAAACCGCTGTTGGACACAAAAGTGTGGAGATAAGACACTTGGTATTGTTACCGTTAAGATTAGGAACACAGATAATTGATTCGGGGTGTGTCATTGTACCGGGATTAATAAACCAAATAATTTTAGGTTTTGATTGGTTGAAAAGGAATGAAGTGGAATTAAGTACTAAAGAAGGAAAACGAGGAATTACTTTGAAACATCAAGAAGGGGAGGAATTGATTAAGTTTCATGAATTCGAGCTTGAGGAAGGTCACTTCCCCTATAAATAAATATGTAGAAGAAATGTCAGACGAGAATAGCCAAGATTTTGGTCGAATGGAATTACATAAAGATTTAAACCAGGAAGAAAAGAGGAGTGTAGAACAAGTATTGAACAAGCACAGAAAAATATTTTCGGATAAATTAGGTAGAGCAAATTGTTATCAACATGAAATTAAAATGGATAATCAAGTACCGATAATAAGGAGATCTTATCCAATACCTTATGCCTATCGAGCGAAAATTGAAGCAAAACTTAAAGAGATGGAAGAGTTAGGAATAATCAGCAGGACATCTACTCCATATTGTAGTCCTTTGACATTCACATTAAAGAAAGATGGATCGGTTAGAGTATTGTTAGACGCACGAGAAATTAACAAATACATGGTCCCTGAGACTGAGAAACCACCCTTGCAGTTAGATGTTTTAAATTCATTTCATGGAGCAAAATATATTAGTATAGTGGATCTCAATAATGCTTACTTTCAAATTGGTATTACCGAAGAGAGCAAGAACCATTAAATGTGAACCCCGTATGGTTCACATTTAATGGAAAATCTTATGTTTATAATGTTCTACCGCAGGGATTAAAAACTTCAGTGGGAAGTTTCAGCAGAGCTATGGACATAATTTTAGGTCACGAAGTAAGAGAATTTTGTGTAAATTATCTAGATGATTTGGCCATCATAACAACAGGAAGTTTAAATGAACATATGGAACATATAGACATGGTCCTAGGAAAATTGGAAAAAGCTGGATTGACTTGCAATTTAGGAAAGTGTGAATTTTTCAGCAAGGAAGTAAAGATGTTAGGGTTTATTATTTCAACGGAAGGGATTAGAACTGACCCAGATAAAATAAAAGCGATTCAAGAATTTCCTGTACCGAAGAAAATAAAACAAATAAGAGCCTTTTTAGGTTTGTGTAATTTTTACAGACGGTTTATCCCTAATTATAGCATATATATTCTACCCTTGTGCAAGCTATTGAAAAAGAGTCCGGTTGGCATTGGGGAAGATCAGAACAAGAAGCATTTGATTTGCTTAAATCTACTTTCATAAACACAATACAACTGAATCATCCAGATTTCAGTAAACCTTATTATTTGCAAACTGATAGTTCAGGAATAGGAATGGCTGGAGTATTATATCAAAAGGATAACAATGGAGAAATGAAGGTTTTAGGATTTCATAGCAAGGTATTAAAAGGAGCACAATTAAACTGGACAGTTACAGAACAAGAATTTTATTCTGTAATAAGTTGTTTAAATAAATTCGAGACATATTTGAGAGGAGCGAAAGTTATAATTCAAACAGATCACAAAGCGTTAACATTTGTTAAAAATTGGAAATTATATAATGCACGAGTCACAAGATGGATAAATTATTTGGAACAATTTCAATATGAAGTTAGACACATCAAGGGTAAAGACAATACAGTAGCCGATATATTGTCAAGGTATCCACCTGAAGGCGAATTATTACAAGAGGAGAAAATTAAATTACCTGAAATAGCTTATATGGGAATACAATCTAACAAAGAATTGGAATCAAAATTAAGAGATTTGCCTAATTTACAGAGAAACGATGCTGAAATTAACAAACTGATAAAGGAGCTTGAGAAGGATGCACGGTACCGAAATAGAAGCAAAATTTTAATTAGATGTAAACTTACCAATGATGTTTTATATTTCAAAACAGGGACATTTCAAGACATGCGGGAGGTAATTTATTTACCTGATAGTCTTCGGGAATGCATAATTAGACAAGTACATTTTGAGATGGGCCATCAAGGAACTTATAAAGTAATTAAATATATTAGAGATAGATTTTACTGGCGCGGCTTAACAAAGCAAGTCAAACAAACTTTACGAACTTGTCATGAGTGCCAGATAGCAAAGAGTAATAATCAAAATTTTGCAGGTCCATGTCGATCCATTATTTCGGAGCAAATAGGGGGATTTGGTTATGGTAGATTTATACGGACCTTTGCCAACAGGCTTGTTTGGAATGATTTTCATATTAGTAATACAAGATTCCTTCAGTAAATTTATAAAACTGTACAATTTAAGGAAGGCTACTGCAAACGCGGTTGTAAAACAAATGAAGAAATTCTTTACTATAATTAAACCGAAGAAAATTTTGTCTGATAATGGTTCACAATTTGCCGGAAAGGTTTGGAAGCAATTTATGCAACAAGAGGGCGTTAAAGTTTTATACACTACGGTTAGAAATCCACGACCTAACACCACGGAAAGAGTAAATAAGGAATTAGGGCGATTATTTAGAACTTATTGCGGGAATAATCACAAAAGTTGGGCATCCACTGTGCCAAAGATAGAAGTTTTGTATAATAATACATTTCATGAAAGTACCGGATTCACCCCCCTTGCGAGATATTATACGGAGAAAGTACACTTTTAACATTTGATAAATTTATAACGGTAAGGAATTCTGCATTAGATGTAGAAGACATAAGGAATAAAGTACGTGAAAATTTAAAATCCAAAGGGATTTGTAGACAATTGAAATTCAATAGGAAATACAGGTTAATTCAGTTTCAAATAGGAGATTTGGTAAAGATAAAAAGATTAAATAGATCTGATGCTCATAAAAACCTCACTAGGAAATTTGAGTCTTTGTATGAAGGTCCTTATGTAGTCTCGGCAATACCTTATCAAAATGTTTATATTTTGACAGATCCCGTCACAGGAAGGATTAGGGGCAAGTTTAATACAATTCACTTATCGCGATATTATAAGTAAAGGAAAACTTATGTATTAATTAATATTTATATTAATAATATTTATATAATATTAATATTCTTATAAACTTATGAGTTGATGACTCGGGAATAGGATTTTAAAGACTGCCAACAAAAATTATGATAAGTGGGAATAATTTTGAAATCAATATTCATTATTTTATGATTATCAGGCTTAGAGGAATGTTGTCTTGATTAAGAATTATGTTAACAAATTGTTAAATTTTGGAAACTTAAGAAACTAAAATTATGTACACAATTTTAAGGTTTGATTTATGTATATATATTAGTATGAAAACATACTCTTGTTTAGAAAAAAAAAAGAATATTTTATAAAGTTAAGTTTTGTAACTGGACGTAGGTAACAATTTGAATTGTATAACTGTTTGATTACATGAGTGTTTTGTATTAGCTAGAATTGTCTATTTTTCTTTTATTTTTTTTCTTAAATGTTGAATTGTATAAAGGTAATGGATATAAAAGTTTAATTTTGTCTCAACAGTCATAAGTTTAATAGTCTTAGATAACATTTTGTTTTAATAGTAATATTTGATTGTAAATGGTCTAAGTATCATAAGAAAAGAAAAAAAAAATTAATTAAAAAATTAAAAAAAAATTAAAAAATATATATATAAAAAAGTATTATGAAAAAAAAGTAGAAAGAAAAAAAATATATATATATATAAATATAAAAAAAAATATATATAAAAAAAAAATGAAAAAAAAATGGTAGAATTAGATTAGTATTTGTTTACTTTATCATGGTTATTTTTCTTCTTGTGTTAGTTGGTATACATAAATTGTGTATACTGACCATGTTAGAAGAATAAAGTTACATTAGTCGAAAGGCTGTGTGACTATGCTTAGCCTAACCGATTTTCGATCTATATCGTTTATCGAAGGGTCGAGCATACAAACAAATTAAATATATATATATATATATATATATATATATATATATATATATATATATATATATATATATATATATATATATATATATATATATATATTTAAATCTATGTGTTCTAGTATAATACATTTAGATGCAATCGTTGTACTTGTTTAGATTTTAGAAGTTATAATATTTTCCTTGTTTCGTAAAAATTAAATTTAAGAATTATTGTAATTGTTTGAACAAAATGTGGAATTCGAAGATGAGAAGATTTGTGTATCTAATTTGGAATTACCAAGAGTTACAAGATTGAAACTTTAAGATTATGGTTGAAGAAAGAAAATGGGAAAAGAACATAGAATAGTTAGCGCTAAGATATTAACATTGCAAAACATTTTTTTATTTTTTTATTTCTCAACTTTTAGTACAGAATTAATGTATCTAGACATTAAAAGTTGTAAATTTTAACAACTTGGGGGTCGTTAATCTGGATTATCGTCTTAAGTAAGAAATTATTAATTTGATTTGACTTAATACTAACTTTTATGAACACTGACTTAAGTGAAAGACTGAATTTAGAGCCTGCCACTGATTTTTTGATGATGGAAACAGGTGCACCTGCAACTGCACCGTTGTTAATAACTTATTGCTATGAACAAAAGTGAAATATGCAAATAATTATCAATTATAAGAATATCCAATATATAATAATATACATTAAATTAAATTGAAAACAAACGTTATCATAAATTCGCTTCAAAAAAATTAATAGTAATAAAATAAATCCTATTATTAGTGCGTTAAATTGTTTTAAAAAAAAATTCCCATAATTGACGTTAAGAAAATTAGATCATTTCACCGTAAATAAGTTATGAGTAATTTATGAGTTGCCAAGAGAGGAAATTAAATTGCCGGGAAAAAAAATTAGACATATGAATTCAAGAATTGAATAATTTTGTAATTATATTTCTGGAGTTCTATGAATCATGATAAAAAGGACATGGCTTTATATTAAACCAGTAACTTTGAGTATCTAATATAACATTTTAAGGTTTCAGATTTTGAGTGTTACATGTACCAAGCAAATATCAAGTTTGAAGAGATGAGAATAAAAGAATTGGAAATTTAGATTTGATAAACTTTATCTTGACAAGAAGGGAATAAGAATATTAGAAGAGAAGTCGGAAGCTGAAATCTGGATTACTTGATTACTTCCATAACAAATGAAAGATTAAAATTTTAACTTTGTATTTAATGTATCATAAGTTATAATATAATTATATATTTACAATTGTTCGTTTCATAAAGGTTTTCTTTTATTTGAAATAATTAAATTGGAAGAAGAAATGGGATAGTTTTATTTCTTTGTGGAGGTAATTTGTTTTGATGGTAAGGTTTTTGGTAACGGTTTGTTTCGGTAATTTTGAGATTTGACAAAGGTATGATTTAATGGTAACGAGTTATAATCTTTTTGGTTGCAATAATGGTAATTAGAAAGGTTGGTAAGGTTTTGAGGTAAAGTTCTGGTGGTATAACTTGGTAATAGTAAATTTTGATGGGGTCGGAAATAGAAATATTAAACATGATGTTCAAAGGTCTCATATTCTTGAAACAGTGTTGGCATTTTGGTTCAGCGAGTTTCAATGAATGTGAAGGGCTTGACAGGAAGGATGAGTGAATTAGGGTTGACTATAAACTGATTTGACTTATAGAGATATAGGAGGGAATTAAATTGTTAACACTGTTGGTTTATGAGACAATTTGCCAAAAGTTAAGTAGCAGCAACTACACTTTTCAAATCGTTTTCAGGGGAGGAGACCTTGGTGTTAGGTAGAGAGACCTTAATTGGTAAAATTCACTGCAAATTGCAGTTTCCCTGAATTCGGTACGTTACACGCGGCTAATACTATTACCCACACTATTCATGTTCCAACTATGAACCATTTGATTGAGGTCTACGACTCATGATGGGGTATTTGTTATATTGTGGCTTACTATTTGAATGCATGAGCCACATCTGTGATTCGCGGAATGAGACAGCAACACGTAGTTAAACAAGGGTTTTAGTTATGTGAGGCTGTTTCGGTGCCGGTAGGGCCGAGTGGGATTCACAACCCCGCTTTTCTGAGGAGAGCAGAGTGTCGACAGGATAGTAATATACGGTATAGCTATTTTACCAACAAATCTCGAGTCTGAGGTGTCATGAAAATTGTTCATGGGTGGTTTAAAAACACATTCATATTGTTGTAGGGAGACACATTTCACTCTTAACATATAGTATTGTTGCTGAAACTTGAGTTTTGTCAAAATTAATTTAGCCGATGATTTTGTCACGGAAAAATTACTTTGTGCGTACTACTTCGTACAAAACGACGTAATTTTTGGGGGTCGACTGTAACGAGCCAGAGTTGTCTACGTTATCAGGAGAAGGAATGTTTTAATTTTGTACGGTAAAGGTATGGTAAGGTATGGTAAAGGTATGGTTCTAAAACCTATTTTGCAATCCTTGCATTGGTAAGAGTTGGAAGAAATAAAATTCAGTAAGTTAAGAAGTTGTTTTATTTTAATCCACGTTTTCATCTCGAAAGAGTCATCTTAACACTGAATCTTGACTGGAAGTAGAGCTGGATGCTGGAGACATTGCTGGAACACTGCTAGCAGAGTTCAAGCCATGGGGAGAAGAGAAGCAGGTCATCGGCATGAAGTTGTGGAGTCTGGGCAGCCTGAAAACATGTAAAAATAAAATAATTAGAATCTTCAAAGTAAGATTATTGAGAAGTACTTGTTGGTGAGTAAATTATGTAGAAATTTTAGAGGAAGAATAAGCTGTTTCTTAAGTTCACATAGTAATTAATTATTGCTAGTTCTGGACGTTACGTTACATGAAACTTTCGAGGAATTGGATATACTTCGAATTTGTCAACAATCATTCACTATCAGTTTGACTAGGAAACCGTTGAGGTTGTTCAGCTTTTCGGTTGTTCAAGTTGTTATAAATATTAGCGAGTAGGAGAGTAATGGTACAATATTTGAAATCCAGTTATCGGGTTGAATGAGTGTTGGAAAATCTTAAAATTACGTACCTTGGCTTGTCATCGGAGTTTTTTTTTGTTGGCGTTGATGCGGGAGCTCGCTTGGGAGATGTAAGTGCACAGGTTTGGTCACAAGATAATTAGAATTGGGGTCTTCAACACAGAGTACTTTGTGATATACGGATCTTCAATGAAGCACTCACAGAGGAAGTAATCACTACGTGAAGCACTGTTTTCAACTGAGATCTATGATTTATTCTTAGAAATGCTGTTTTGAAAAGTTGAAGTTAGATAGTTTTAAATTTATGTCAGGATTTTGAATTTATTTTTAATGTAAGTTAGATATTCAAGTAGTTCATATATTGGTTTTATTCTTCTATTGACTAAGGAGTATGGAAAATTTATATTACGAATTAATTTCACACTTGATTTGCTTTTCAGATTTTCGTAACTTGAATTTGAATTTTCGAGCACGAGGAAAAAGGATATTTAAGGGAAGGAGAGAGCGGTTGGCGGGTTCTTTGTTGAAAGCCTACCATATTAGGAGGTACTGTTTTAGTGAGTGTCCTCGAGAGAGCAGCTTGGTGAGTCAGTAAAAATCATTATTTCCAAAAGGAAAGAAAACCCATCGTCAAATCAAATTGTGATTTTTGAGTTTGAAAATCTTTATAAAATATTACTTTCCAATTTTTCAATTGGGTTTTTTTCTGATTCCTAAAGGAAAGAAGTTAAAATTTGAGGAAAAGATACATGATTCTGCATGTGATTATATTGATCAATTACTCAGGATGTACGCGATCAGTCATGGACATATTTTTCTAAAACAAAATTGAGAAAACGCGTAATTAATTTCCCAATTGGGAATAATGATCAATTTGATCAACATTTAACCGTTACATTATATCAGCCGGGTTTTTAAGTGCGAAGGAAATTGTACGACAGTCTTTGTGTTTAAAAGTTTCGTGGTGGTTTTCGAAGCTGAAAGACGTGTTTTTTAAGGATCATAAAACAAGTAAGTACATCTAATTTCTTAAATTGTAACAGATATATTATCGTTGTTGAAATTCCTTTTTGAAGAGTTATCAGTGATGTATTTCGAAAATAATCTAAAACTAATTGAGATTTCGATTCTTAAATTACAGGCGACCACAACTGGATATCATTCGGCTCAACCCCGGATCGTGGACAGAGAGACCAGAGTGATTATAAAGTGGAACCCTGTTTATTATGAGTCATATTTTATTCATTCATTTGTGAACACATAACCTATTTGTTTCTCTAGAAATCTGCTAAAAATTGTTAGCTTACTCAGTAATGGATATTCTGTCTATGACTTGGTGGCTGAAATTAATTCCATGTTTTCCTAATTCAGAAAGAAAATAATTTCAATCCAGAGTGACACCAGGAGAAGACTACGCAAAAGAACAGGAGTCCAAAGCTATCGGGAATGTATAAAGGAAAGAAGAAAGAACAATAGCCTGTTGCAGTTGCAAGATACGGCAATATTTTCTTGACTGTGTATTAGCTAGAATTAAAACAGTGAATTGAAAGAAAAGAACTATCAATTACCTCAAACCCCAAATAAAGAGAATGATATATTTGAAAAGGGCTTTTCATTTACTCTGTAAATTCTAAATGTTATATATTTAAATAAATGTAGTAGTTAGAAAGTAAATTTTAGAACTGAAACGTTTATTTTGTCCATGGCTGATGACCGTTAGGAAATTTCAGGATTGTGTATGCTTTCCCTGCAAGTGTTATAAAATGACCAATTTAATTTACCCTTGAATTTTCACTATAATTGTTACAAATCTTATCTATGAAAGTTATACCTATATTGGGTACTTTGATATGATTTTGATTTATCTATATTAGTCACATTCTTTGCTACCATTAACAAGGAAGATTCCTTAAATAAATGCCAATGAATTTTGAACCTATATTGAATAGTTCACTCCACGAGAAAATGAGAATTACTCGTGAAATCATTTTACAGTTATTATAAAGGGTCAATTAAGTTACCAACTGAACTTCCACTAGGTATTGCGTGGGACATCTACGGGAATTGTTACTAAGAAGAAATTTTCAGATTTTACATCGTGACTACCAATTTATGATAAAAGAATGTGTTGTTTTATTTGTAGTGTTAGTTATTACACATGTACGAATATTAAAACTTGAAAAACTGCATAACTTTAATACTTCTTTCCTGATTGATTAGGAAATTCTTATTATAACTATTCGAGTGAATTCTAACCCTGATTTATTTCATAAGATAATTTTATGGATTATAACGTTATAAAATTATTTCTCCAAGTGAAGGAGATTCTTCGGCTGTAAAAGCTAGATGAGAAGTCGGGACTAACAAAGTCGATCCCGTTGAATCTTTCCTGACTAAAAGGTGGAGAGATCAACTCTTAAGACTTTTATCAGTATTTACAGTTCGTTTGAAATTTGAATTGAGAAAATCTATTTTATTATCCATTGAAATTATCTTCCTACCTAAATGGTATAGTTTGAGTAGGATTATTATTCTTGTTTGATAGGGAATTCTGGACTTACTGACTGACAGACGCCCTCCGGGATGCTCTAGAGTCAGTCCCTTGCAAACTTTCATTAGAAAGTTCTGGTAGAGTCATGTAAAGCTCTCTCGAGCCAAGCCTGTCCCTGGTTTGTGAAAGGTCCCGAGTGTTGGTATTAATCTGTGATGCCGGGAATTAACATGTGCGTAGGCGGGGGCACCTGTTCTTCGTCACAAACCACATTTTTTTTATTAATATCCGATCTGTTTAATTTCATTTGATTTATCATGATTCAATGGAACTGTTGTATCTTTTAGAGTCTCTTTAAAGTATGTGCTATAACATGTAACATTTTGTCTGATTTAGTTTTAACCTCGATTTATCTTGTTCTTTTAGAGTAATTTTCTAACTTGGCAAATCATCTCGTTTAAAGATAAAAGGAACATCTAAATGATGATTTATAATTGCAACCTTTACACAGACCCTTGAGAATTACCTAAAATTATATTACTTTTCTTATTAAAACTTTTCAACTTTTGCATTCATTTAAAACTAAGTATCTTCTGGAATTATAAAACTTTATTAACTATTCCGTCAGATACAAAACCTTGTAGTTAATTTACTACTAAGAAATGAGGAGATGGTTCAGATGAGATCAAAATAAATTTGTTGTGATAATTTAATGTTATAATTTACGCCATCTGTTCGATTGTCTTTGAACTATTAAACCTTCTGATTATCTAATTTTATTGGTTATATTAACTACCTGTGAGGAAAGAGATTAAAACATAATATTAAATATTTTAGAAGAACTTGTAATAATTATGCACTATAATTTTAGTTAATGAAAATCTATCTTTCCAAATCCTTCCTCGGTTACTTACACGGTTTCACAACGTAGAGTCCTATAACTATGATGATCATCCTTTGGCCAAATTTAATTTTTAGTTTATTTTACTTATATTTGTTTTGGGTTAAGAATATTTGAGTTTTTTTTTAAAAGTAGAGTATAGCGGCAGGGAGGGTACAATATGGTTATCTTCTAGCATTGTTGCCAAAACTTTAAATGTCATTTTATTACGATATTGGGTGGCTGGCCCATCGCTCACGAAATGTAAAATCGTAACAGTAGCCGGCAGTCAAGTGTGGGCTGTAAATGCGCCAAAATTGCAGGTATGTGCAATAAATTTTGTGACAATGTGCAGTAACATTGGCTTCTTAGCTCTTGATCGACATCTTTAGTATAGACTACAACAGTATGCATAGTTTTTGCTGTCTTGATCCTCCAAAATGAAAAGATTGTACTTCTAGTTCTGTTTTCTAGGTGCCATTTTTTCTGTAAAAAATCGCAAAAAATCGCATTAAATTGTAAAGTGGTATACATAATGCCAAGTAAAGGTTCAGAGAAAAATGTAGAAGTATTCATGAAAATGCATACAAATATATCTCCCCTGGACATTAAGTATCACCCGAATCATCAAAAAAGCCAGGGGAAATACGCCAGGCAAGGTACATTTTCGATTGAAATCTAAAATAGCCGTAAAAGTGTTTCTCGTACGAAATTCACAATCAAACGTAACAATGTATGCACTATTCATAGCAAATACTTAAGTCTATATTAGTATTTGAACAAATAATTGTTAAATAAAACTTACCAGAGGAAAGACTGCATTCACTCAACACTTCTACACTAAGTGAGCGGCGTGACTGAAATGGCCGTTAAAATGACTGCGCAGTCGGCTTACGCGCCACTTGCTGCTACGTTCACGTTACATCCTATGCACGCAAGGTCACAACTTCCACAAACTAGCAATACAAAACTGATTTTAAACGGAAACAAAGAGCCAGGGTACGAGACACGAAACACGAAGGACAAATTTCGGCGTTGATATTATTTATGAAAAATTGAAACATAAGTAATTTTACATATCAGACCCTGTGACTAAGTTATTGTTCTGTATAAAATTAACGATGATAAAGTAATTATTGAATTTTAATACTTTCATAATAACTGGTTGACATATAAAGTCGGGTTGGGGACAGACCAGGGTAGATACTTTTTTCTTATATTCGAGCTTATTGTAACTAAACTACGTACATTTCGGTAATAAATTTAAGTGAGCATGAAGAAGACATTTAATTTTAAGTAATATATAGGTTCATTAGGAAGTTAGTGTATAAAAAAAGTATTTTTTCGTCCTGGCCATGGAAAGTACCTCTTAACTTATAATGACCCGGCTAGTAGAATGTTGTACAGATAACAAATCTGAAGTAGTCGGGGGTTAGTCAAAATTTTTAATTTTGTTCTTGTTGTTCTATACGAAGTATTCCTGATGTTTTCATAATGAAAGAGAAAAGAAAATGTGGCAGATCGCCTCCTAGACTTGGAAATAGGAATTTTCTACGGTAAGCATGTGGTACCTTAGTAAGTACCTAGTTAATAAAAGTTCTATGTAGTGCCAAATTGCTATTTTTTTCATAATCACTTAGTAAGATCGCCTGGTGTAAACAAAAACATATGGGTTCATTTTTAATTGTTTTCAGTTGCGAGTTGAGAGGCGAAGTATTGCTATCTTAAGAAGAATGGTTTTCAAACCCATTTCAAGAACAGCTGTACAAAAAGCATCTTGATGTTGTTTAAGATAGAAAACAACTCATAAGATCTGCTGGACCAGATGGCCATGGCCTTACTTTTACCCGTTTGAGCCATTTACTCTTAAGAGCGTTTCAAGACGCTTCTAGCGGTATCATTTATTTATAATTAATGTACTTAAATAAATTCAAGATGGCCGCCGCTACAAAATGGCGGATAATTTATGTTTTATTAATCCCATCAATATGGGTATCAAATGAAAGGGCTCAACAAGCAGAATACAATATACTATAAAAAATTGAAATCCAAGATGGCGGCCGCTACAAAATGGCGGATAACGTAGGTTTTATCAATCCCATCAATAAGGGTATCAAATGAAAGTGCTCAACCCGTGGAATACAACGTATTATATAAAATTAAAATCCAAGATGGCGGCCTCTACACAATGGCGGATAACTTAGGTTTTATCAATCCCATCAACATGGGTATCAAATAAAAGGGCTTGACAAGAAGAATACAGTGCACTATACAACCTCAATATTTAAGATGGGCGCAGCCACTAAATGGCGTATCAGACAGAATTTTTGATAGTCGACGAGATTTCCATGGTGTCTTATCAAATGTTATGCATGATCGACGCTCGATTAAGGCTAATTAAGAACTGCGAAAATGAGTTTTTTTGGAGGAGTAAACGTATTACTTTGCTGTAATCTTTTACAACTGCCTCCTATAAAATGATCAGGAACACCTGTTTTCAATTCTAATACGAAATTATATATGTGAAAGTAGCTCTCTCTGTCCGTTGCCGTCTAACGCCTAAGCCACTTCAAGAGTTTGTTACAATTTGGTGCACAGATAGACTAGACTTAGGAAAGGACAACGGCGACTTTTTATCACTGAAAAAGAGTTGAAAAGAGTGGAAATGAGGAGTAAAAGAGTGCAAAGATCCTTCTTTGCACTCTTTGTATGCTATTTTTAACCGACTTCAAAAAAGGAGGAGGTTATCAATCCAGTTGTATTTCCAATTGTGAATCAATTTAGATGGTTATTTTTTTGGTTGGTATATTATAGTTCAGAGGTGGTCATATAAATTTTATCGAAATCTGTGGGGCGGTTTTTGAAATATGAGTAACAAACTAAAATTTGCGTTCATGTAATCAGACAATATATCTACTAATATCTACTAATAGACTCTAATAAAATTTGGTGGACCGTCCCAATATGATTTTAAATTAAAGTCTGTTATTGATTAATTTTTTGAGAACATATAGTTTTTTTTTGTAATTTGTCGTGTAAATTGTACATTTATTAATAAATATAAAACTTTGACTTAGACCGATTTTGATAAGGAAACGTGAATTTGTGTGGTAGAGTCTGGCTAACGAAAGTTGATACTGAGAAAGCGCGGCAAATTTAAAATATATCAGCATGGCATCCCTAAACTGAAAATCTCGCCAAAAATAAACACAAGCCAGCTACTACGAAACATAAAAAATATGCCATTTTGTTGCGTCAGAGATGGGGGTACCATACACTGATACTGATTCTACCAAATCTTTCGGATTATCGCCGAAAATTAATATGAAATTGCATTGGCTATTCTCTATTAAATAGCGTAATTAATGAATCTATTTATTAGGCCAACTTAAGGTTTAGTATTGCTCTTGAAATAATCGCCAACACGTACATGCGTCGTACTTATTTTTGATGAAAACAATTTTATATCACATACGAATTTTTAAAACTTATTTCATAAAATGTTTAAATCAGTTTGTTTTGAAAATGCCGTTTTGGAATCAAGTGTCCCTAAGTACTTTCTGTTTAAAATATCCCAATTCGTAGGGTTAACACCGATGGTAGGAACACTGAAGTGTTGTCATGTAAAAAGTTAGCGAAAAAATCCAGTACCGTAAAACGGGGTGAATAGAAACGATTTCCAACTTTGAATTAAAATTCGTATGTTTTTATTACATTTGGCAAGTATTAATGACTGTATCGTGTGAGTTAAACTGTAATTTACGGTTTGTAATTAAATATAAATTGATATTACTTTTAATTTTTCAATAAATGACGAAATGTAGCCGTTTTCTATTTACCCGCAATGTGGGTGAATAGAATCGAGAAAGGGTCATTCGAAAAAAAAACATAGGGCTGTCAAATTTATTTTAGATAATAACCTGCTTTGAGTGTCAAATAATCTGTAGAAAATAGTAAAAAAATATGTGTTTGCTTAAAACAGTACGGCAGAAGTGGAAACTAAAATAAAAAATAATGTTATAAACCATATGATAATCGTATTCATGAAAAATAAATACAATTACCTATTTATAAATTCAATAAAGTAAACACAGCGATACAAATGATAGGACAGACACACCTGAAATACTTAGTATACATGGCTAAGAATAAATAAAAAAAGACAGTGATGTCAGCAGGTAGACAAAAGCACCTGACTAACTTTCTCGCTCTTGCACACTTGGCGATCCCGAGTTCACCTGAAGATTTCTTTCATTTACGATCGTGACGCTGAGCTACAAAAATATGTGTTTGGTACATCAAAAGAAGCTGTCACTTAAAAAATCAATAAATATTTACCATAGGACGTTTTTTTTTTTCATAAACAAATCAAAAAAAAAAAATACCTACGTAACCTTTAGTGATGATGGTGATGATGATGAGTTGTTAACTTTAGTAGCAACCCTAGCGATTACAATTCCATTCACCCCAAGCGCGTTCCTATTTACCCCCCACGCTTCTCTATTTAGCCTTTCGGCGCTTCTATTCACCCCATACTTCAATTCTATTAACCCCTCAGGGAACTTCTTTTCACCCCAAATGAAATGGAAATTCAGGTAGTTTTATTTTCAGGCATGTATAAAGCATAATCAAGCTTAATTTAACCTACTTGTTTGTTTTTATGACAGAAGAATAAGTAACACTTCCAATAAAGTCAAATTCATAGCAAGGTTTGGTTTGAATACGCAGCAGAACGAAACGTTTCAGACAGTTTAAAATCGCAACCGTTGACTACTCACTTTGGTTTATAATTTTTCGCATTTAGAGACAACTTCTATACGAGAACGGAGCTGTCATAATAGAATGGATGTTGCTCTTTCTAAAAAAATCAAAATTTGCTATTTTTATATAGTAGAATAAAAACTACAACGCAGCGCACAAAATCAGTATTTTTTTTCTATTGCCCCCTCGATTTCTATTCACCCCGTTTTACGGTATCTACTTTCGTTGACCAGACTCTAGTAGACATATGAGTAGGTACTGCCTCAATTACTTTAATAAATATGTGGCGCGGATGAAATCGCGGGTAAAAGCTAGTACCTAATAATATAATATATATATATAATATATTCTATACCTAAGTTTCGAGTTACTCGTGCGAAGCCTGGGCGAGCTGCTATAAATTTGACAGGCAAACCATAATATTAAATGTAAAGTATAATTTGAAATCTTTTATTGCCCTGTTTTTGATTATTTAAATTCCTCCTATTTTAAGGCCCCGACCAAAAAGGGTGTTATAAGTTTGACGTCGATGTCTGTCTGTCTGTGGCACCGTAGAGCTCAAAAGGATGGTCCGATTTCAATGCTTTTTTTTAATTTGTAGGTTGATATTGGTGCAGATGTTTTAAGCTATGTTTGGTTAATATCGACTCAAGATGGCCGCCTCCACAAAATGGCGGACAAAATATTTCTTCACAACTTACCTCAATATGGGTATTAAATGAAAGGGCTTAACTAGTAGAATACTATCATACTATTATTTCATAATATATATTTTAATACTAGCTTTTACCCGCGACTTCGTCCGCGCCACATATTTATTAAAGTAATTGAGGCAGTACCTACTCGTACTACCATACAAATTCACGTTTCCTAATCAAAATCGGTCTAAGTCAAAGTTTTATATTTATTAATAAATGTACAATTTACACGACAAATTACAAAGAAACTATGTTCTCAAAAAATTAATCAAAAACAGACTTTAATTTAAAATCATATTGGGACGTTCCACCAAATTTTATTAGAGTCTATTAGTAGATATTAGTAGATATATCGACTGACTAGCTTTTACCCGCGACTTCGTCCGCGCCACATATTTATTAAAGTAATTGAGGCAGTACCTACTCGTACTACCATACAAATTCACGTTTCCTAATCAAAATCGGTCTAAGTCAAAGTTTTATATTTATTAATAAATGTACAATTTACGACAAATTACAAAGAAACTATGTTCTCAAAAAATTAATCAAAAACAGACTTTAATTTAAAACCATATTGGGACGTTCCACCAAATTTTATTAGAGTCTATTAGTAGATATTAGTAGATATATCGACTGATTACATTAACGCAAATTTTAGTTTGTTGTTCATATTTCAAAAACCGCCGCACTGATTTCGATAAAATTTATATGACCACCTCTGAACTATAATCTACCAACCAAAAAATAACCATCTAAATTGATTCACAATTGAAATACAACTGGATTGATAACCTCCTCCTTTTTGAAGTCGGTTAAAAATAGCATACAAAGAGTGCCAAGATCCTTCCATGCACACTTTTACTCCTCATTTCCACTCTTTTCAACTCTTTTCTGTGATAAAAGTCGCCGTTGTCCTTTCCTAAGTCTAGGTAGTCTATCTGTGCACCAAATTGTAACAAACTCTTTAAGTGGCTTAGGCGTTAGACGGTAACGGACAGAGAGAGTTACTTTCATATATATAAATTCATATTAGAATTGAAAACAGGTGTTCCTGATCATTTTATAGGAGGCAGTTGTAAAGATTACCGAAAAGTAATACGTTTACTCCTCCAAAAAACTCATTTTCACAGTTCTTAATTTGCCTTAATCGAGCGTCCATCATGCATAACATTTGATAAGACACCATGGAAATCATGGATCTCGTCGACTATCAAAAATTCTGTCTGATAGTCTGATACGCCATTTAGTGGCTGAGCCCATCTTAAGTATTGAGGTTGTATAGTGCACTGTATTCTTCTTGTCAAGCCTTTTTATTTGATACCCATGTTGATGGGGTTCATAAAACCTAAGTTATCCGCCATTGTGTAGAGGCCGCCATCTTGGATTTTAATTTTATATGATACATTGTATTCTACTGGTTGAGCACTTTCATTTGATACCCATATTGATGGGATTGATAAAATCTACGTTATCCGCCATTGTGTAGCGGCCGCCATCTTGGATTTCAATTTTTTATAGTATATTGTATTCTGCTTGTTGAGCCCTTTCATTTGATACCCATGTTGATGGGATTGATAAAACCTACGTTATCCGCCATTTTGTAGCGGCCGCCATCTTGGATTTCAATTTTTATAGTATATTGTATTCTGCTTGTTGAGCCCTTTCATTTGATACCCATATTGATGGGATTAATAAAACATAAATTGTCCGCCATTTTGTAGCGGCGGCCATCTTGAATTTATAATGATAATGAATAAACATAATTGTATTGTCATCAAAATCCAAAATGTATACAACATTTCAGATTAATCGGTTGACAGGAAGAGGTGAAATTTGAATTACTAAATTTGACCCAAGAATAAATAATAATAAAAATAAAAAACCCCAATTCCACCCCCGTAGGTACAGTTCGAAACTACAAAACTGCTAAAACATACATTTTATGGTTTCGTGTTAAATATCTAGACGTAAAGTTTCATAGTTCTTCAACAATGACGAAGTTTTCCATATAAACTTTCATCCCTTATTTTAACCCTTTCAACCCTTTTTTCGGAACAAAAAGTAGCCTATGTCCTTTCTCGGGATCTATTTTATCTATGTATCAAATTTCATCAAAATCTGTTGGTTGGTTTAGGCAGTAAAGACGGACAGACAGACAGACAGACAGACAGACAGACAGACAGACAGACAGACAGACAGAGTTACTTTCGCATTTATAATATTAGTATGGATATTTATTATATATATTCATAACATTATCATACACTATAACAAATTTCTAATCCAAAATGGCCACCACCACAATGGCGAATTATATTATTTTCTTCACCACTACCTCAATATGGGTAGGTATCAAATGAAAAGGGCTTGACTAGTAGAATGTTGTACAGATAACAAATAGTAGTTAACGCATAAGCCCTACCCTTAGGTCTATAATAATAGACGATCATTATATTAAGTTATTATTCGACGCTCAGGCTATCCAAGTTTGAATCTACAGTAAAAAACTTACCGAACGCGGGCAAAGCCGTGGGTTAAAGGTAGACTATCTATAATTTAGATAATCAAATAATGTCAATAAAATACAGGTACCTACGGGAGGAAATCGGCCGAGCGATGTTGACCTTAAAATAAAGAACGGTATTTCTGATTCATAAACCGATTGACTTAGTTACATCACTATAAGAAACAAAAAAACCATAGCGATTCTGTAGCATACTTGGCTTCATTGGCACTTTAAGACCGGGTGGATTCTAGTACCTCTTTCTCTTTCTCTCTTGTGGTGTGGTAAATAAGAGGAACACGATCTGATATATTGTAAATGTTCAATTAAACACGAATACTCTATGCTTGTCTTTTCTCGAAGATTGTATGGTACACTCCGCGAGGTATAAGCTGAGCTTTGCATTAGTGTGAGTGATCACCAATCAGGCAGGAGCGCGGCGAGACAGAATGGCGCCGCGCCTAAGGCCGGTTGTCACACCTACACTATCCATGTACACTCACACAAATGCAAAGCTCAGCTTATGCCTCGCGGAGTGTATAGAGGTATAGTATGGGTATAGTGATCTGTGGGGATTTGTGATTTGAGGATTTGACATTTGACTTAGCATTTGCGGACTTAACGACTTTATTGTTGACCACTTCCCCATCCTCATTAGTTTAGGCCTTCGTGTTTCTCATCCCCCTCCTCCTTCCCCTCTTCAAAAATTTAGATTGTCTGGTGCTAAATGGGATTCTTATTACATCTATCTGGAAAATATTCTTCCCTCATTGCCTAACACTACAGAAGAAAATCCTATGGTATGCTATTCCAAATTAGTAGATGCCATCTTAGCATCAGCACATGAATCCATCCCGCTAAAGAAACCTAGAAATAACCTCCTCTCCCTCCCTGGTGGGACTCTGATTGTACTGTAGCGATCCGGGAGCGCAACTCTGCAGAAAAAACCTATAACAGCTCCATGACTCCGGATAATTTCTTGACATACAAGAAATTGGCCGCTAAATGTAGAAAACCTTATCAAGCAAAAAGAAGCTAGGATGGTTAAAGTTTTGCGAAAGTCTCTCCCATCAACTCCATCAGGCATTGTCTGGAAACAGATACGCCGATTCAGGGGTTCACATAATGCTCCCAATCCCACATCCAACGATCACTCCTCCTGGATAGAAATCTTCGCTGACAAGTTAGCTCCCCCATTTGTTCGCGAAAATCCTATCCCTCCTTCCATCCGTCCCCCAGATTCCTACCCACATCTCCTCACATTTTGATTCTCCTTTCTCTTTTTGGAAGAAATGCAGCTGGCCCTTGACGGACTGACTGACTCCGCCCCTGGAATTGATGGGATACCCTTCTCTTTCTTTACCAGAGCCTCAGTAAATTTGAAACAGTACTTTCTTGCATTGATTAATAGATTCTATGAATTGGGCTCTGTTCCTGATTCTTGGAAATCCCAGATCATTATCCCCATCCTCAAACCTGGTAAAATCCCTTCTAATCCCAATTCCTACCGTCCCATAGCGCTATCATGTGTTCCTTTAAAAATAACTGAAATCCTCATCAAAAATAGACTTGAATGGTTTGTAGAAAGCTTACTTCCAGGTTCCCAGTTTGGCTTTAGAAAGGGAATGAGCACCACTGACAGCCTCAGTATCCTCACTACAGATATTCGCATAGGCCTAAAGAACAAAAAATATGTTGTAGCTGTGTTTCTAGATGTTGCATCTGCGTACGATAATGTCCTTCTTCCGATCCTCAGAAACAAGCTGTTACAGCTGAGCTTCTCGCCGAAGATGGTTAAATTCATCAACTGCTTTTTGATGGAGAGATTAATCCTCATCAAAGACCAAAACGCAAATACAACATCTAGAATGCTATGGAAAGGATTGCCACAAGGCTCAGTCCTCAGCCCTCCGCTCTACAGCATGTACACTTATGACTTGGAAAATGTAGTCACACCTTTCTGTCAAATTCTACAATATGCTGATGATTTGGCTCTTTATGTCACTAGCGAAACAATTGAGGAAGCTGAATTGCAACTAAACTCTGCTCTAATTTACCTTGAGGACTATCTAAATGATAACGGCTCTTCAATCTCTGCTGCCAAAAGTAACTCTATTGTTTTTACCCAAAAAAGATCTGTGCCCAATATTTCCTTAAGATGTCATGACCAGCTCATTCCCCAGAAGACCTCAACTAAATTTCTAGGCCTTTGGTTAGACACAAAGTTAACTGGTGTCCCCCATTCCGATCATGTAGCTACCAAGTGTGAAAAGAACATGAACATCCTCCGCTCTCTTTCTGGTGTCTGGTGGGGCTCCCATCCTTTTTCACAAAAGTTATTGTACAATTCCATAATTCGTAGTCATTTGGACTATGGAGCATTCCTACTCGAGCCTGGTAATAAATCAGCCCTAAGCAAATTGTCCAGAATCCAAGCCAAGTGCCTTCGTACTATTTTAGGTGCTATGAAATGCTCTGCCACTAATGCCATCCAAGTTGAATGTGGAGACCCTCCCATTCCACTGCGCAGACAATTCTTGGCAGACAGATTCTACACCAAACTGCTTCAAAATTCAGAGCATCCATTATGGCCAAAGTTGCTAGAACTACAGAGACTCATCCCTCCTCACCTTATTGGATCCGAAATTAATCTACCATGCCTCCTCCGTAGTCATGTAAAATATTCAAATCCTTCTTACCCCATTGCATCTTTCCCCATTAATCCTTTGTTCTCTACTAAATACCGCGCCTTAACTTTCCAGCCTCACATCATTCTAAATTTGGGTGTAGATAAAAGCTCACTAGATCCCAACAAAACTTTTTTAGAAATTATTGGAGCTAATTGGACTGATTGGCTAACAGTTTTACAGACGCCTCCAAACTGACTCTAGATGGTGAAGTTGGCTCGGCTGTATGGATCCCCAAGTTCAAAATTGTACTCAGTAATAAGTGCCCTCCTCTAAGTTCAGTTTTTTTACAGGTGAGGCCACTGCCATTCTTGAAGCCATCCGTTATGTATCCTCACACTCCATCAGTAAAACTCTCATCTTGACCGACTCTAAAAGTTGCTTACAGGCTGTTTTAGCCAATCAGTTCAAGTGCAAAACTAAGTTCCCAATAATACTTAAAATTAAAGAAGATCTTTTGAAGGCTCATGAATTGGGACTACAAATAGCTCTAGCCTGGATCCCAGGTCACTCCGGAATTTTAGGAAACGACCATGCAGATTTTCATGCTAAACAGGCTACCATTTTGGGTAATAAAGACCACTATCATGTCTACTCCCATGACTTATCTGCAACATGCCAACCTAAGTTGCTTAAAAGTTGGAACACACTCTGGACTCGATCAAAGTCTATAACGGGTAAATTTTATGGCCAAGTTCAGCCCACAATTCCTCTAAACCCTGGTTTTTAAATTCAAAATATTCCCAAACAGATAACATCCACTATCTGCCGCCTGCGGTTGGGTTTTGCCTGCACTCCGGTGTTCCTCGCAAAATTAAGAATCCGAGATAACTCTCTGTGTGAATGTGGGTTAGCTGATGGTACCACTAACCACATTTTTTTGAATGTAGTAGAAATCAATTCTCCTCTATGACATGATCCCACCTGACCTTCCCCGTCCCACTAACTTTACCAATCTACTCCCTTTGTATTTTCCCCATTTGTGTATGTCCTTAGTAAATATATTCAGAAAAATAATATTAAACTGTGATGTTTTAGTGTGTTTAGATGATTATATATTTTTATTTAAATCTCACAATTAGTTATTATAAGATATTATCTTTTTATGTCTATTTTGTGATGTCATATTTGTGTTTGTCCCATACAGTTATCTATCATATTGTAAGAAGTATCTACTAACAAAGGTATCCAAAGTTCACCGATCATCAGAGCCAAGAACCCTGCCTGTTTACCGATCACCAGATGTTTCTGCCTATCATCAAACTCAAGATTGCCTGAAGTGGACTGATCACCTGTAGCAAGACCATCTCTTATACAAAATAAACTTCAGAAGACTATAACAATTATCAAACGCTGGACATTGGCGAAATTCCGGTAGCATTACCGAATGGAGGCCATAAATAAAAGTTGACTTTATTGTTATGCTTGTTACCACAGATGGGCCCAGTACTCGGTTGATACTCGGTACTCGGCGGGTTTTTTGATACTTGTACTCGGCCGAATAACTCGGTTTGAATGCCGAGTATACTCGGTTTAAGAAAAGCAATATATTTAAGTAGAAATAATTAACAATAAGAATAATTTTATTTCAGAACATGGTTAAACACTTTAACTGAATTAAAAATCAGAATTCACAAAACAATACTTTTGTTGATTAGCAGTGAACTCCAAGCTCCAAACTAAGTGCAAGACTTGAGATCTTGTAGATCTTGGAGCTCGAGTGCGAAATTTCGAACAATAAATTCGTTACAGTTAAACTATTAATTATTTATAATTAAATGGAATATTTTTTGACAGTTATTATAATGAAACAAACGTCTAAATAGAAAATAAAATTAAAAATATATATATATTACAAAAGAAAAAAGAAACTGAGACAAGGATATTATCTAATCGTGTCTGACAAACTATTAATTAGGCTATCGACTATATATGAACTATTTACTTTTATAAACAACCTATGAGTTCCTCAGTGCCATCATACGTAAGAGTTTGTAAAACAACAGTGTTAATCAAAAGTATGTTTTACTAATTTAGGAAATGTTTGACTATTCTTCTTCTTCCCTAGACCTTATCCCATTTACTTGGGGTCGGCCTTCCTAGTCCTTCTTCTCCACTGAGCACGATCTTGTGCTGCGTCCGTGTCTATTTGAGCTTCTTTGAGGTCTTTTTGAACCGTCGTCAGCCAAGTGGAAGGTGGCCTTCCACGTGATCGTGTCGTCGCAGGCAGTGCCAGGGCAAGCTTCACCATGTGATCATCTGTTCGTCTTTGCACGTTCAATGTTTGACTATATGAAAAGAAAATAATAAAATCAAAATTATGCTAATGAATGAGTAAGTAATGTAACCTGTTTGTACTTGATTACGTGCGTGAAATGGAATTTGATTGAACCGAGTTACTCGGCCGAGTACTCGGTTGAAAAAAAAATTGAACCGAGTAAAACTCGGTACTCGTTACTCGGCAAAAGTGTTACTCGGCGCATCTCTACTTGTTACTTATGTCTGTCATGTGTTAGTGTTAAGTGTTATTGGTTTGTTTAAAAATATAGAAATATCTTGCCTAAATCCCAAAACCTTATAGGTTTTGTCATCGTTACCAAACTTATTCCATCACAGACTAACTGGAGAGATACTCTTATTGCATAGCCATACGGCACGGAGACTATTTTTTGGTCGGCAATATTCTTGGTATCTATTCTGGTAGTAAGATATTTTGATCGTCTACTAACATGGGGAAAGGCTTCAATAATTATATGTGCAAAAAGTTCTTTCATCCTGCATCGAGAGATAACTTGAAGAGGGTAAGCTACATCTATTTGTTTTCATACCATAAAACGATTTAGTACAGACCGCTTAGTATTTGTGATAATGATTTGCCCTTAAAAGTTGACAATTTTATACGTGTTATTTTGTAGGTATGGATGGCAGAACAGAAAACAGATGCTTACAAGAAAAAACAAGAAGAGCTTCGTGTTCAGTATGAAAAAGAGCAAGAGTTGCATGAAAACAAGTATGTCTTGACTATTTTAATGATTCAATGTCCAGATTACCGTGGAAAGTGTTGGCAACATGTTGCTACTGAGAAACTATCACAAAAACATATCAGTCTATATGAAAATTGATCTATAATCTATAAAATTAATGATTGTGATCAAATAGTACCTATATTCTACTAATATTGTAACTAATAAATTTAAATTTTGTATGATACTTATGTTTTGTGGCTATGATTAAGTAGGTAATGTATACTTATCTATACTAATATTATAAAGCTGAAGAGTTTGTTTGTTTCTTTATTTGAACGCTAGGATCTCAGAAAGTACTGGTCGGAATTGAAAGATTCTTTTTCTATTGGATAGTCCATTTATCGAGGAGGGCTATAGGCTATAGAACATAATGCTACTAATAATAGAAGCGGAGCATGAATCAAGAATGTAAGAAAATTGGGAAAAAATATTCCTTTTTGAGAGTTTTTGTACGTTTTGTGCTATGACATGACACATGACAACATGTGTCTAAGATTGCGTCATTGAATATATTATGTTGAATATAAACCTTTGCCTTTGCCTTATTATATACCTCACCTTTGCTCACAGATTAAACACCTCCCTTTGCTAATCAAATCTGAGTTGGTACGATCAATTTCCTACAGGTGGCGTAGCAGGTAGCTTAAGAGATGTTTTGTTTGAAATCAATATTCTCAGGAATTAATGAACCAATTTCAGTCATTCTTTCACCGTTAGATATGTACGGGATCCTGATGAATGCTATAAAATGTACCACGGGCAAAGCCGGGGCAGACATCTAGTAACATATTTTCAGTTGAATAAAATGCAATACTTTTTTTTTCAAGGGCATTGCTGAGTAAAGATAGCAAGGATAAGCTGAGTTTGAATTTTATGTATGAACCTCCACCGGGAGTAAAGAAAGAAAGGGAAAGGGAAGACAATGAGCCAGAATATAAATTTGAATGGCAACGCAAATATAATGCTCCCAGGGAAAGTTATTGCAAAGGTGATAATGAAATCAGAGATCAGCCATTTGGAATATTGGTCCGCAATGTTCGTTGCATAAAGTGTCATAAGTGGGGACACATTAACACAGGTAAATGTATTTCATTGTAAATCTAGATAATATGTAGTTTGTATTTATTTGCACCACCACATAGTATGCAATGCCTGTATTTACGCCAAAAAGTATATATGGTAGGTATACTTATAAACAGGACTTTTTTGTGGGGGGGACTGCAGTGCCCCCAGAGTGCCACCAAAGACGCATTGGTGGCACACCAAATTCTCTAATATAATTATTATTAATATACGACTTTCGAGAATGTAAAAGAATAGGGAATATGCATGCATTTTTAAATATTTTAATTCACTTTTACATTATTATAACACAATAAAAAATATAAATACTCTTGTAAATGTACAAGTTGATTTTTAAAATAATATTTAAAATATCGATATAATTTGACCAGTTTAACCTCCACCATCTTTCTCGCGCCTGCATGACCTCACAGGCCACGACCTGTGTTTGTTTACTACAAGTGTTGCAGTTACTTTGTACCGATTTTTGAGTTGTGCTACCTAATCAAACGATGGAGAACACGACTTTTCTCTCAAACACTACTATCTCAGTACGAATATCGACACCGTTAAAGCAGAAAACATGTCATGTGACGTCACCATTGACCGTTTCGACCAATAGTGATGCGTTTCGCAAACTTGAATTTCCCGCGCCTATTTTGCACTTTTAAATAATAGTTTTTATAATTAATAACTAACTAAATAATAAAATTATTGTTTTGGCATAATGGCGGGACATTAAGGTTTCTACGAAAAAAAAATCAAGCCAATTTAAACTACATGCATATTCCATATTGTCAAAAGGCTTGCCTATCAATATGAACAACAACTCAAGATTGGTAGTGCAGGAAATGTTGTTAGTAATTATAATAATCTAACTTTTAGGACACCTATAAAAAGAAAATCGATTTTGTACTTAAACTAAGATTAATTAAATAATTAGAGCTTCCAGCACAATTATGTTATGAATGTGTCCCTTTTTAAACAACTTCTCGAATCTTGAATTTCTCAATCTGTATGTATGTTGTTTTTGTGTATATATTATGTTAGGTGCAGATCATTTTGCATTTTCTGCTTTTTTTTTGTAAAAAATTGTAATTAGTTATTTCAACACTGAGATATAGGCATATCAGCTAATGCTGCTCACCACTACTCGCCTATTATTCAATAAATATATAAATGGTCAACAACGCTTAGCTGTCAAAGCTTGAACTAGTTTTATAATTTTGTTTGTCTATGGCAGCCCTTGGAAAAAGAAAAGCGCGCGCCTTTTAGGGTTCCGTAGCCAAAATAGGGGACCCTTATAGATTCGTCATGTCTGTCTGTCCGTCCGTATGTCGCAGCCACTTTTCTCCGAAACTATCAAGAGCTATACTGTTGAAACTAGGTAAGTAGATGTATTCTGTGAACCGAATTAAGATTTTCACACACAAAATTGGAAAAAACAATACATTTCTGGGGTGGTACTTAGAACTGAAACTCAAATATTTTTTTTCCATCAAATCCATATGTGTTGGTTATCTATGAATGGGTCTTTAAAAATTTGCGCAAGAGACTCTAGTGGTAAAATGTCCCCCCCCCTCTCCCCTGTAACTTCTAGATAAGATAAGAGAATGACAAAAATAAAAAAAAGTATATGATGTACATTGCCATGTAAACTATCAACGAAAATTGCTTTGAATGAGATCTAGTAAGTACTCATAGTTTAATTTTAATACATCATAAATTCACTATTGTTAAAACACTGATTAAAGTAACAACAAACTACAAGAACTTTTATATTTTGTTACTTGCTGCTATGGAAGCCTTCATGGGCGAGTCCGACTCGCACTTGACCACTTTTTTTTCAACGAAATGGAATTGAGTGAATTTCGTGTGCTCATTAAGCTTTATTTTTTGGCTGGACGTGGCATAAATATAAATGGCGAGTAGGTACATCTCTCACCTACGATATGCTGACGACATCGTCTAATACCTCAATTGTTGGAGGACTTTTTTTATTATTAAATTTAGCAACGATGCAGACTCCAGGGTCCCCGACCTTCGTCATTTGGGTCCTATATTTTTACATTCATCTTGGATTGGAGGAAGTAAAGGAAGATGTGGGAGAGTAGGCCAAATTTTCATTCTAATTCTAGTGATTCCGATTTTTCTAAGCCACCTACCTCCTCCCTCCTCCATTTATAGAAACCGGCGCGTAACTCCGAGAATTACGGTTGCTATAAATGGCGTCACTCTAGAAATTATTCAGAAGTACTCGTATGGTAGACGCTGGAACTAGGGAAGCACAATTTCGAAAGTGAGGCAAACTGCGTCGTGTCTTCTCGTCGTATATCCCATAACGTCTAAAGACAAAAAAATTCGATCAGTACTGTCATCAACATCTCCTATCTGTCATGACCTACGGTGCCGAAAAGTGAAAACTGAGAGTTAGGGAATTCAATTCAAACGAATTCAAAGTCGTTACACCGAACGAGCTATGCTTGGAGTTTCTCTAAGAGATCGAATTCGGAACGATGTGATCTGCCAGAGAACCATGGTTACCGACATAGCTTAACACATTTGCAAACTGAAGTGGCAATGGGCCAGTCATATCTGTCGCAGAACCTATAACCGTTGGAGCAGACGAGTTCTGGAGTGGAGACCGCGAATCGGCAAACGTAGTGTAGGACAGACACCCTAAGACTAGATGTAATAAATTGTAGTGACGATATACGGTAGACAGCACGCAGTGGACGTAAATCTGATTATAGAGCTGAGTGGCTAACCATGGGAGAGGCCTATGTCCAGCAATGGACTAGGACAGGCTGATGAAAAGCATCATGAAAAAAAAATGATTGTCGTATTTTTTTCTTATATTTTATATATTTTGAGTAATAGGGTATGTAGTATGTATGTATGTAGTATGTATGTATATATGTAGTACTAGCTGAACCCGCTACTTCGTTCGCGTAAGCAGATGTTACTGACTTATACATTAATTGGAAGTATCGTACGTCAAATATTTGGATACGTAGTCATTGAAAAACCTTTTGAGTTTGAGTGAATTTGTTTTTCCACACAAAAAATTATTTAATTTTATCTTTATTTTTCTTTTTTTAAACAAAATCAAACATACTTAGTAAGATTTCGTAGTATCGAACATAGCCGTAAGTGTTAAGTTTGTAGGATTTTTATAGGATACATTATGAAAAGTCTGAAGTGCATGCATCTAATGTGCATGATCTGATACCTATTTTTTTTTACCTATTTCTTTTTATCCGCAAGATGTTTTCTAGCTGTTACCCGCGACTTCGCCGGCGTAAAATTTTGAACGAAGCCTGTGTGGAATCAAAATAATTAAAATTTTGAGTTTTAATGATATTCAAGCAAGTTGAACCCGTAAATCTAAGCCAAGTCCTAGTGAAATGTTAATGCATGAATTTAATTGTAGGTAACACACAAAAAAATCAAGAACGAAAGAAACCAAATTTGGCATCATAATCCTTTTAGCAGCAAAAAACTTATTAGTACAATTTAGAATACCAGTAACGCCACCTAGTGATGAAAGAAAAAATACATACCACAATAGCAAAACATCGATTTAAATGGCTTTTAGATTTAAACTGGCATTAGCGCCGTCTAATGAGAATATTATGTTGCTTGTTATTTTGATTGTGAACGCAAATCACCTATATTATCTACGCCAAAACGGGTGCATATTTTTTCATTTTTGGCTTTTACCTTACCATCACATCAAGTTCCTGACGAAAATATATGCTTATATTTATATGGAGTTAAATGAAAATGTAGACTTATTAGCCCATGTGAAATTTTAGACTCTAAACTATATGTGTTTCGTATGTCAACCCAATTCGTTGTGCCGTTTTGACGTGATAGTTAATATTTGTTTCCTTAAGGCCCATGCTTCTTTTCAGGTTGATAGGTAATAAATACATAAATGTGGTATTTCAGACTATGAGTTATTTCTGTTTCAATTTTCTACCAAATTTGCTTAGTCTTTCCTACGTCACAGTAACCTATAAGTAACCGATTTGCTATCACTGAGTTCAAACTACGTGTGTTTCGAATTCCATCCAAATATGTTCAGCCATTCCAACGTTGTCCTGTAAATATTATGAATGTCACTGTTTGGATGTTTGTTACGTAATACATAGAGTACTTATACATAGGCAATGTGTTCTTCCAGACTGTAATCTAATTCTATTTCAAATTTCAACCCGATCACTTGATACGTTCCGCTATGATCAAATCAAATCAAATCAAATCAATTTATTCAGCTTGTGGTCCTGGGTTACAAGGGTGGTACTTAAAATACATGACAGTTCTCCAGGTCCCGCAATTAGCATGCAAGCAGGTAAACAGAGAATGTAACAAAACTAGATTCATATATAGAAGATAAAAAGTGATTATTAAATTAAATAAAATGAAGTTTTTGAGGCACTAAACTTTCAAGCCATTACAACAAAGAATATCAAATTTTTGAAAACATTTTTTTTTCTTCTAAGATTTGTTAAAATATTATTAAAAAATACAATGTCAGTACGTTTACAATTAAAGTCATAATAGTTCATTTCAGAAGTGCAATAGCTAAATAAATCAAATAAAACAATGTCAATGAAATAAACCAGTGTCAAATCAAAATAAAACTAGGTACAATGTTTGCAAGTCAATCAAAATGTGTCAAAATAAAAAATACTGTACACAATTGTCAAGCATACCCAATAACTTTTGGTTGCTAAGTCTTTATAGACAACAAAAACAAAATGCAAGGTGCGCCTCAAATAATTATGGTAATAAGTTAATTTGCACTAGTCACTTTTATTCCTCTCCGTCAGAAAATCATTCAGGGAATAGTATGCTTTCGATATCAAATATTCATTGAGTTTACGTTTGAAGCTGATGACATTATCCCATTCTCGGATTGTCTGTGGAATTTTATTATAAATTAATGGCGCCATGCAGAATATACTTTTCAACAGAAATGTCGTTTTAATTTTCGCGGGAATCGTATCATATTTTCGCGCCTGCTTCCTTGTTCAAATTTAGGAAATAAATTTTGATTCTTTTAATGAATACAGCCACTTCGCTGATGTACAGACACGGAAAAGTTAATAATTTAAGCTCTACAAAAAATTTTTACACGATTGGCGTCGCTTTAGACCGCATATTGCTCTTACGCACTTTTTTTTTGGCTCTAAAACCCTAATGTTTTCAGTAGCATTGCCCCAAAATATTATGCCATATCTCAGTATAGATGCTACGTGCCCGTGATATGCTGTTAAAAGTGTTTCTCTATTGGCAATTTTACTTAATCTAAATAGTGCAAATGAGAATTGGATCACCCGTTTTGATACTACAGAAATATGTTCATACCATGACAATGTATTGTCTATGTGTAGCCCGAGAAACTTTGTGGTTTTCACTTCTTCAATTATTTGTCCAAGGTAGTTGATATTTAATCTTTGATTATGCGTCCTATTTTGTTTTAATTTAAATCTCATTAGCTTGGTTTTTTTCAAAATTACCTTTTAATTCATTGTTATCCAACCAATTGACCGTTGACACCAATGAGTCATTAATAGATTTTTCCAATTCGGTTATGTTTTCCTTATCACCAAAGAAAAGGAAAGTACTATCATCTGCAAAAAGTGTGACCGAATGTTGTGTTGTACTTGGCAGATCGTTAATATACACTAAAAACAGAGGTGGACCAAAAATACTACCTTGTGGTATACCAGACTCCATTTTTCTCAGACCGGATTGAAATTCTCTTTCGATTTTGGATTTTGAACATATCCGTTTAATATGAGTAACTTGAAATCTGTCTGAGAGATATGATCTAAATAAATCGTTTGCCATGCCCCTTATTCCATATGCATCCAATTTTTTAAGTAAAATTTCGTGATTTACGTGGTCAAACGCTTTGGTCATATCCATAAAAAGGGCTACAACCAATTTTCTTTTGTCCAGGGATTGGCAGATTTTGTTAAGAAAGTCATAGATGGCCATATTTATGTCTTTATTTTTACGGAAACCGTATTGACTAGAGGAAAAGATGTTATGCATTTCAAAGTATTCGGATATTTTATTGTAAATAGCTTTTTCTATTATTTTTGAAAATATAGGAATAAGTGCAATAGGTCTATAATTACCCATGTTACACCTATCGCCTTTTTTGAATAGTGGTTTTATAACCGATATTTTCAATTTATCTGGAAATATGCCTCTTTCCATACAGATATTTACAATGTGTGCTATCACAGGAGCTACTACAACTTTAACATGCTTCACAACTTGTGTTGTGATATCATCGTAGCCAACACTTTGTGTGGATCTTAAAGAGTCAATTATTTCGGAAATGTCTGAAGGAATTACTGGGGTTAAAAAAAATAGAATTTGGCATGTTATAATTAATTTCAGTGAACACACTTTGTCTTTGCTGAGATTTTACAATGTCAATAAAATAGTCGTTGAATGATTGTGCTATGTCATAGGGGTTGGTTACAGGATGACCATCAACGATGATTTTTCCACTTGTGGTTTTGGGAAGTTACATTTAAGGTTATTGATTATGGTCCAAGCTGCTTTTGATTTTATTTTAGAAGTCTTCATAAAATGATCATTTTGTGCTTTTTGGGTGAGTTGTACAATTTTCTTATATCTGTCAGAATATTGTTTGAACTGCCTTTTGTTTTCTTTCGTTGGACATAATCTAAATTTCCAGAGCATCTCTCTCCTTTTCTTTGAACAGAGTAATATTCCCTTGGTTAACCAATTTGGACGTTTTCTAATGAATGTTTTTTTTTTCTTTAATGGGAAGCATAAATTGTATAACAATATAAAGATTTCATGGAAAAGCGGCAATAGAAATACATCATCTGCGAAAATTTTAATTATCTAGCTATCACCGTTCTTGAGAGTACAGCCTGGTGACAGACGAACGGACGGATAGCGAAGTCTCAGTAATAGGGTCCCGTTTTTACCCTTTGTGTACGGAACCCTTACAACGGTCTGCTTCGGTCAAGTCAAGGTCAATCTACCTATAATCTAAGTTCTAAGTCATATGTCATCCACCAACCGACACTGGGCCAGCGTGGTGGATTATAGCCTTGTCTCTCTTCTTGCGAGAGAAGGCCCCGACGCCCAGCAGTGGGAACATTTAATGGGTTGTTTATGCTGCTACTTATTATGCTGATATGTTTTCTCCAAAATACAAAAATCTACTTCAATGACAGATAATTTAATTCTGTCATTCGACTAAATTTTATAGGAAGGTATAACTGGCGTACAGATAAATCTAAGCTGATTTTAGTTTTTTGTTGATATTTGATATCTGTTTTCGATATCTAAGATCACCTCTGAAGTATTTTCTACCAAACAAAAAAGGAATTATCAAAATCAACTAACAATTAGGGGAGTTATCGCGTAAAATAAAACCAAATAAAAAAAACCATGCAACCCGATTGAGAATATCCTCCTTGTTTGAAGTCGATTATAACCGAATGATGTTTGTTTTTCCACACAAAAATATATTTTTGACAATTATTTTGTCATCCAAGATGACGCGACGCGATCACGTGGGCACTTTCTAGTATCTATCTAGATATTCTGTGGATCGTCTGTGATACACAGAATACTTAGAAGTTAGTATGTACCGAACACGCCGCGCGTGTCGTTATTATTTAATGTTTGTGTAATTTCCGAACCAACAGACCGATATTGTTCAAATTTTAACGGGACAATATAAAAAATGTGTTCTTTCTAACAAAAAAAGAATTAATAAAATTAAACAACGCAAACATGAGTTACAACCAAATAAATATAACATTCTGACTTTCACCCCCTCCCGCAAGAAAACCGATCAGAATTTGGGGATTAAAAGTAGCTTACAGCAATGTCCTTAGTATAAACTAAAATCATGCCAAGTTTCAGCTGAATTGAATCAGTAGTTTCGGCGTGATGCGTGATCCCTATACAGAAAGACAGACAGACAGACAGACATGAAAGAAAAAAAATGCAGTTTCGCCATCAGTATCGACTATGGAGTGCCCCAAAAAATTTTTCAAAATATCTTCAATGTACAGACTTCGACCCGTTACAGTTTTATTATAAGTATAGATTAGCCCAGGGCCCCCAAGTCACGATCCGGTCCTTTAGTGTTATTTTCGAAAATACCTTGTAAGTATATATTTGACAAGAGGCTGATAGATCGGTAATTCCCAATGTCGCCTTTTTTTGTACAATACCTAGGATTATAGTGCTTTTTGTCCACTGGGCAGGAATACATTCAGGTCTCGTATAATATATCAACAAAAAAAATTGTTAGATATGTTGCAGTAAAATTGTAATTGTTGTTTGATAAACTTGATAGTCTATAACTCTGCAAATATTGATCCTAGCGTAAAAATAAAGATGACCAAACTTGTGAGAAATTAAATTTCCAACAACTTTGGATACAACCATTTTTGCTCTAAAGTTGAAAGTTAACGAGTTATTTCAGAAACACGAAAAAATTTAACTTTAAAACAAGATGGCGGCGAACCCTTTACCGGGATTAGTTAGAAAATCGAGATTTATACTTCCAACCAACCCCACCGACGTTTGAAAAAAAATCGCTCCGCGGATTTTTTTTATTTCAGGCTAGTTTTATGTCTGCCCCGACTGGACTATATAGAATTATCTCTTAATTAAATTTCAGATAAGGAATGCTCTATGTATTCTCTGTCCATGAGTGAAGCTCGTGCCCCTTCAAGCATCAGCCTCAACCTCAACTCCAGAAGAGGAAGAAGAAAAGCCAGATATACCAACTTTGATGCAGCATATGAGAGACACAGGGCTGGTGATGAAACCTGGAGCTTTGCCTCTTGCTGCTCCCAAGATTGAGGAGAATGATCCTTCTGCTCTTACAGAAATGGATCTGATCAGTCAACTTACCAAGAAACAGAAGAAAAAGCTCTTGAAGTATGTATTTATCACTATATAGTATAAAACAAAGTCACTTCCCGCGTCTGTCCTTCCCTACGTTTAGATTTTTAAAACTACTAAATAGATTTTGATGACGTTTTTTTTAAATAGATAGCGTGATTCAAGAGGAAAAGAGGAAGGTTTATGTATGTGTTAAATATTAAATAGATTACAGGGCTTACAGATATAACATCTTAGATCTCTGGGTGACGAGCGCAGTGCAGTGCTAGGTAATGATTTGGACTCTTCATGTTCCAATAGCTGCGTGTCACTGTTCTGTTATGTGGCAGGCATGTTTCTTACCATCAGGCACATGACCTGCTCGTCTTGTTACTTTTTATTAAAAAAAATATGTATAATATGTGAGAAACGCTGATAATTTTTAAAGGTTCTTCTTCTTTATTTCTGGCTTCCATTCGGTTGTATGACCATATTTCGCCAATGTCTTGTGTTTCAGCAATTTTAAAGGTTTCTAATGTGTTGTTATAAATAAACTCATTTTTTTGCGATTTCTTTGCAAACGTTGGCTTAATCGTACGAGATGGATCAAAATAAAGTACTGCAGTATTGTAACCCTTAAAAAGGGTAACCTAAGTAGAGTCGAAGTTATTCCTTGGTTTCGACGCGGCTACCGGCGGGCGGTACGCCCGTCTTTCGACGCCGCAGGCAATGCGAGCAACACCAGAGCGACCGCAGCCGCGGGCGCGGGGCGGCGGACGCAACACCGCCCCTGCCGCTCCGCCGGCGGCTCCCCTGCGACGACAGCTGGCGGCCGTGGTTTCAAACTCAGTGTTTAGTATGAACGCGCAGTGCTTAAGAGCCGGCTCACGTCGTCGCACGAAATTCAAAAAGTTTGTGTTCCGATATTTCCATCTTTAGTATTATCTAGAAAAAGATAATTACGTTCAAAAAATAGGCCGATCTTTCTTGTTGACGTTTCCTTGTTTCAATTTTACTAATAATAAAGCCTTTAGTCGTAGGGAACGATCTCCCATGACCATTTCGCCGAAAAGTCGCCGCCGTGTCAGTTTCAGACTTCTAAATCTACAAGTGATACTCAAAATTTATACTTAAAAAATATGGGGAACATCATACACATATTTTATTAATTCATTCAAGTCACATATATCTGAATTTTGGTCCCATTTATTAGTAAAAAAAAAAATCATAAGCCAATTTTAAGTTTTATATTGCAGTTTTAGCGTTGTCTCTGTGTAAAATACACAATAACTCCAAAATAAAAATTAGACACGATAATACTTTGTTCTTTGTAGAATCCAATTCTATAGTTACTTTTCAAATCATAGTTGTCAATTTTTCAAAAAATATAAATTACCAGCAGTCGAAATTACAATAAATTACGCTGCGCAATTTAGTATGCCGCGAGCGGCCGTCGGGGGAGGACCTGCGTCAGTTAGCGTGGGAGTCGGTTACGTAATATTTCGCGCGTTTATGACATAAACTAGAATAATTATAGTGCGACCACAAAATTTTAATTCGTTTGGCGTTTTATAACGTTTCATTCTGATTTTTCGGATCGGACCATCACATTTGATCTTACTTCATGAAGAAGCAGAATCTGTCAATTTTTTTTTGACGTAACAACGTCTAATAAGTCGATGAACGCGATGGCCGCCACCACAAAATGCCGAATGTCATTATTTTTTACTACTACCTCAATACCATGACCATGACCATGCACATGACCATGCCCAATGACCATGAGAAACGGCCATGACCAATGACCACGACCAATGACCATGAGCAATGGCCATGACCAATGACCGTTCCGACGTGTTTGAGCAACAAACTTCCAATATTAATTAAGTATGTACAGTATGGGTAACAAATGAAAGGACTTGACTAGTAGAATACTATGCACTGTCACAAATTTCAAATCCAAGATGGTCGCCACCACAAAATTGCGAATGTCATTATTTTTCACTACTACCTCAATACCATGACCATGATCATGCACATGACCATGACCATGACCATGCCCAATGACCATGAGGAACGGCCATGACCAATGACCACGACCAATGACCATGAGCAATGGCCATGACCAATGACCGTTCCGACGTGTTTGAGCAACGAACTTCCAATATTAATTAATCATCATTAATTTTACTACTACCTCAATATATATATCAATTTAAAGGGCTTGACTAGTAGAATACTACGCACTATGACAAATTTCAAATCCAAGATGGCCGCCACAACAAAATTGCAATGTCATTATTTTTACTACTACCTCAATATGGGTAACAAATGAAAGGGCTTTACTAGTAGAATACTATGCACTATGACAAATTTCAAATCCAAGATGGCCGCCACCACAAAATGGCGAATGTCATTGATTTTCACTACTTCTCAACATAGGTATCAAATGCAAGGGCTTGACTAGTAAAATACTACGCACTATGACAAATTTCAAATCCAAGATGGCCGCCACCACAAAATTGCGAATGTCATTATTTTTTACTACTACCTCAATATGGGTAACAAATGAAAGGGCTTTACTAGTAGAATACTATGCACTATGACAAATTTCAAATCCAAGATGGCCGCCACCACAAAATGGCGAATGTCATTATTTTTTACTACTACCACTATATGGGTAACAAATGAAAGGGCTTGACTAGTAGAATACTATGCACTATGACAAATTTCAAATCCAAGATTTCCGCCACCACAAAATAGCGACTGTCCTTATTTTTTACTACTACCTCTATACCATGACCAATGACCATGACTATGACCAATTACAATGACCATGAGGAACGAATATGACCAATGACTACGACCAATGACCACGAGCAATGGCCATGACCAATGACTGTTCCGACGTGTTTGAGCAACGAACTTCCAATATTAATTAATCATAATTAATGTTTACTACTACCTAAACAAAGGTACCAATTTAAAGGGCTTGACCATGCACTATGACTAATTTCAAATCCAAGATGGCCGCCACCACAAAATGGCGAATGTCATTATTTTTTCTACCACCTCAATATGGGTAACAAATGAAAGGGCTTTACTAGTAGAATACCATGCACTGTCACAAATTTCAAATCCAAGATGGCCGCCACCACAAAATTGCGAATGTCATTATTTTCACTACTACCTCTATACCATGACCAATTACCATGACCATGACCAATTACAATGACCATGAGGTACGGATATGACCAATGACTACGACCAATGACCATGAACAATGGCCATGACAAATTACTGTTCCGACGTGTTTGAGCAACGAACTTCCAATATTGATTAATCATCATTAATGTTTACTACTACCTAAATGAAGGTATCAATATAAAGGGCTTGACTATGCACTATGACAAATTTCAAATCCAAGATGGCCGCCACCACAAAATTGAGAATGTCATTATTTTTCACTACTACCTCTATACCATGAGCAATTACCATGACCATGACCAATTACAATGACCATGAGGAACGGCCATGACCAATGACCACGACCAATGACCATGAGCAATGGCCATGACCAATGACCGTTCCGACGTGTTTGAGCAACGAACTTCCAATATTAATTAATCATCATTAATTTTACTACTACCTCAATATATATATCAATTTAAAGGGCTTGACTAGTAGAATACTACGCACTATGACAAATTTCAAATCCAAGATGGCCACCACAACAAAATTGCGAATGTCATTATTTTTTACTACTACCTCAATATGGGTAACAAATGAAAGGGCTTTACTAGTAGAATACTATGCACTATGACAAATTTCAAATCCAAGATGGCCGCCACCACAAAATGGCGAATGTCATTGATTTTCACTACTTCTCAACATAGGTATCAAATGCAAGGGCTTGACTAGTAAAATACTACGCACTATGACAAATTTCAAATCCAAGATGGCCGCCACCACAAAATTGCGAATGTCATTATTTTTACTACTACCTCAATATGGGTAACAAATGAAAGGGCTTTACTAGTAGAATACTATGCACTATGACAAATTTCAAATCCAAGATGGCCGCCACCACAAAATGGCGAATGTCATTATTTTTACTACTACCACTATATGGGTAACAAATGAAAGGGCTTGACTAGTAGAATACTATGCACTATGACAAATTTCAAATCCAAGATTTCCGCCACCACAAAATAGCGACTGTCCTTATTTTTACTACTACCTCTATACCATGACCAATGACCATGACTATGACCAATTACAATGACCATGAGGAACGAATATGACCAATGACTACGACCAATGACCACGAGCAATGGCCATGACCAATGACTGTTCCGACGTGTTTGAGCAACGAACTTCCAATATTAATTAATCATAATTAATGTTTACTACTACCTAAACAAAGGTACCAATTTAAAGGGCTTGACCATGCACTATGACTAATTTCAAATCCAAGATGGCCGCCACCACAAAATGGCGAATGTCATTATTTTTTTCTACCACCTCAATATGGGTAACAAATGAAAGGGCTTTACTAGTAGAATACCATGCACTGTCACAAATTTCAAATCCAAGATGGCCGCCACCACAAAATTGCGAATGTCATTATTTTTCACTACTACCTCTATACCATGACCAATTACCATGACCATGACCAATTACAATGACCATGAGGTACGGATATGACCAATGACTACGACCAATGACCATGAACAATGGCCATGACAAATTACTGTTCCGACGTGTTTGAGCAACGAACTTCCAATATTGATTAATCATCATTAATGTTTACTACTACCTAAATGAAGGTATCAATATAAAGGGCTTGACTATGCACTATGACAAATTTCAAATCCAAGATGGCCGCCACCACAAAATTGAGAATGTCATTATTTTCACTACTACCTCTATACCATGAGCAATTACCATGACCATGACCAATTACAATGACCATGAGGAACGGATATGACCAATGACCACGACCAATGACCATGAGCAATGGCCATGACCAATGACCGTTCCGACGTGTTTGAGCAACGAACTTCCAATATTAATTAATCATCATTAATTTTACTACTACCTCAATATAGGTATCAATTTAAAGGGCTTGACTACGCACTATGACAAATTTAAAATCCAAGATGGCCGCCACCACAAAATGGCGAATGTCATTATTTTTAACTACCACCTCAATATGGGTAACAAATGAAAAGGCTTGACTAGTAGAATACTATGAACTGTCACAAATTTCAAATCCAAGATGGCCGCCACCACAAAATAGCGACTGTCTTTATTTTTACTACTACCTCTATACCATGACCAATGACCATGACCAATTACAATGATCATGAGGAACGGATATGACCAATGACTACGACCAATGACCATGAGCAATGGCCATGACCAATGACTGTTCCGACGTGTTTGAGCAACGAACTTCAATATTAATTAATCATCATTAATTTTTACTACTACCTAAATGAAGGTATCAATTTAAAGGGCTTGACCATGCACTATGACAAATTTCAAATCCAAGATGGCCGCCACCACAAAATGGCGAATGTCATTATTTTTACTACCACCTCAATATGGGTAACAAATGAAAGGGCTTGACTAGTAGAATACTTCACACTATGATAAATTTGAAATCCAAGATGGCCGCCACCACAAAATAGCGAATGTCATTATTTTCACTATTTCACAATATCGGAATCAAATGCAAGGGCTTGACTAGTAAAATACTACGCACTATGACAAATTTCAAATCCAAGATGGCCGCTACCACAAAATGGCTACTGACATTATTTTTTACTACCAACTCAATATGCGTAACAAATGAAAGGGCTTGACTAGTAGTATACTATCCACTGTCACAAATATCAAATCAAGATGGCCGCCACCACAAAATTATTTTGTGGTGGCGCATTTGTTATCTATATTGAGGTCGTAGTAAAAATAATGACATTCGCCATTTTGTGGTGGCGGCCATCTTGGATTTGAAATTTGTCATAGTGCGTAGTTTTTACTAGTCAAGCCCTTTCATTTGATATCCATATTGAAAAGTAGTGAAAAATAATGTCAGTCGCCCATTTTGTGGTGGCGGCTATCTTGGATTTAAAATTTGTCATAGTGCATAGTATTTTATTAGTCAAGTCCTTTCATTTGTTACCCATATTGAGGCAGTAGTAAAAATAATGACATTCGCCAGTTTGTGGTGGCGGCCATCTTGGATTTGAAATTTGTCATAGCGCATAGTATTCTACTAGTCAAGCCCTTTCATTTGTTACCCATATTGAGGTTGTAGTAAAAATAATGACATTCGCAATTTTGTGGTGGCGGCCATCTTGGATTTGAAATTTGTGACAGTGCATAGTATTCTCACTAGTCAAGCCCTTTCATTTATTACCCATATTGAGGTGGTAAAAAAATAATGACAGTCGCCATTTTTGGGGCGGCCATCTTGGATTTGAAATTTGTCATAGTGCATAGTATTATATTAGTCAAGTTCTTTCATTTATTACTCATATTGAGGTAGTAGTAAAAATAATGACAATCGCCAGTTTGTGGTGGCGGCCATCTTGGATTTGACATTTGTCATATTGCGTAGTGTTTTACTAGTCAAGCCCTTTTATTTGATACCCGTATTGAGGAGGTAGTGAAAAAGAAATGTATCTCACCATTTTGTGGTGGCGGCCATCTTGGATTTGAAATTGTCATTGTGCATAGTATTTTACTTGTCAAGTCTTTTTATTTGATACCCATATTGAGGAAGTAGGGAAAAAAAGAAATGTATTTCGCCATTTTGTGGTGGCGGCCATCTTGGATTTGAAATTTGTCATTGTGCGTAGTATTTTACTCGTCAAGTCCTTTCATTTGATACCCATATTGAGGAGAAGTGAAAAATTAAATGTATTTCGCCATTTTGTTGTGGCGGCCATCTTGGATTTGAAATTTGTCATAGTGCATAGTATTCTACTGGTCAAGCTTTTTCATTAAATTTGATACCCATATTGAGGTAGATTATGAAGAAATATTTAGTCCACCATTTTGTGGAGGCGGCCATCTTGAATCGATATTAACCAAACATAGCTAAGAACCAATGCACAAAATTACCCTTAAAATGAAAAATAAATTTTACTAGTTATCAGATTTTTGAAATGCAAGAATAATTTATCGTAACGTTACGGGACAACGAACGTAACGGGACAATAAGTCTTCAATTTTCGTGCACGCAGCCAGCGTTCATCAATTTAGTAGACGTTGTCACGTCAGAAAATCTCATAAAATTTTTTAGTACACTGCCGTTACGGCTCAAGATCGTTCTGTCCGCCTAAACGCTCGAGCTGAATCGAACGGACGCACGCTGACAATGTTGCAGGATTTTACCTAAAGTTGAGTTCTGTCTTTTTGTGAGAGGGCTCTTAAGGGGGCGTCCATAAATTACGTGAGGTGTTTTTTTAATTTTTTTGTCCCTCCCTCTCCCCCTGATGAGATGTCGTGAGATTTTATTCAACCCCTTCCCCCATCCCCCAATCTCACGTGAAATTTTTCAAAATGTGGGTTTCTTACGTAAACACGTTGGATTTTTATTGTCAAAAAAAAATGCTTCGTGCTTTTATTTAAGACTAGTACCTAACCAATATCGCTGAGAGTTTAATTATAAGTGTAATAAAATTTTAACAATAGAAAACTTAAATCGTAACTGTTTTGATTAAAAAAAGAATGTCTACTCTAATTCAGTCCATGGAGAGTCATGCACGGTCTCAAGAGAGACCAAATTTTTTTTGTTTCAATCAGAAAAAATATTGCGTGATAATTGCCGAGACCCCCTCTCTCCAAGATAAGATTACATGAGATTTGATTCGAACCCTTCCCCCCCCTTAAACACCTCACGTAATTTATGGACGTCCCCTAACTCCGAGACAGTTGACGATATGCCACCAAAACATTAACTCGCTGGATGATAAGTCTCAACGGTTAGAAGTTCTATTAGAAACTGACCTTAAATGCGATGTTCTTGCATTAACAGAACACTGGTAGAACTTGGCCCCAAATTTACAATGTATATACATTTCGAAGACTACCAAGTTAGTGTCTAGTTTTTGTAGAAATAATGTTATCCATGGCGGATCCTGTATTTTTGTAAATGAAGCACTAAACCGTGTCGAAAACGTTGAGTTTATCAGCATTGTCAGAAGAAAGATTATGTGAAATCTCCGCGATCGACGTTATGGACTTTGATGTGTCGCAGCCGGATCGTATGATCCGCTGTATTACATTACGGCTAGCCGTTTTGACAAACAGGGCCGTTTTGTAATGCGGCGGTACAACGATTAGCCGCATTGTCATTGCGATACGTTCTTCAAATACGGCGGCCAACGTTTAGCCGCATTGTACTACTGATTAAATTGTAGGGTGACCGTACTTACAAAATAAACAATGAGTATTACCTAATCAGAAAAAACTGATAGATTATCTCTTGCCATATTTCTTACACTTTTTTTAAACATATAAAAAAATAGATTAAAAAAGCCCTGAAAGCCCCTAACTTGATATTGGTGATGGTACACCTAAGAAATATGGTGTACTTAGACAAGGGTCTATCATTGAGATTTGACTCCGGGTGGGCTCCCGCCAGAAGCTCTGCGGTTAGCCCTGAGTGTCGCTTCTCCATACTCGGCCTACTCAAGACCTCCCTTGAGCTTCTGGCTCCCGCATTTTTTATATACTCTCTAGGGGTAGTAGCGACAAGACTAGGTGGAGTCGGGGTGCTCCGAGTCGGATCTGGGTCCTTCCTAACCTATCCGGTCCGATTTAGTCTTAGCCAGGTGGACGGTGGTAAACCACCCCAATAATATTGTGTAGGATTCCGCCGAACACCAGAATCCACAGTCACCTTAGCAATTTAGTAACACACGTACCTACTGTTTTCAACGCCATGGTTGTTGTTATGTCAGACAGCGCCATGAGTGTTAAGAATCGGAACTAAAAATTGTCAAAGCGGCGGCTAATCTTTCGCTTTATTACATTACGTTACTTTATTTAGTTCGCCACAAAACGCCGTAAATGCTATGAATGTTCGGTTTTTAAATGCAGCTGCCTGTGGGGCGCCTAAAGCTAATGCTGCTACTGTATGTAATATTTTAGTATCAGCGCGTCAGGCGTCTGACCGTTCCCTCAGACTTTTTTTTTTTCAACAAGTTTTTCGGCTGATGAGGTATTCCGCAAAATCTCCTCCAGGATACCTCCAAAAAAGTCAAAAGACATACCTATACGGTGTGTCGATAGAGCAAATTAAACTAACAATTTTGCCTCTAGGTCCGGTTCTCGCCACACTGTATAATCAGTATCTTAGGGAGGGCTCGTACCCGTTGCCGCTGAAGATATCGAAAGTGTCCCCGATATTTAAAGGCAAAGGCAAACGGGACGTTATTGATGGATAGACCAGTATCGATTATACCAGCAATAGCCAAAGTGTTCGAAAATGGCTTGAGTTCGCAATTAGTGGCCTACTTATCGGAAACCAAGGCGCTGTGAACAACAATACGCATACCGCGAAGGGAGGTCTACGACTTCTCTAACGCGTGAAGTGATTCGTAGTGTGTTGGCTGCCCGTGAACGTAAAGAGCAAGTAGCCGTCTTGTGCTGTGAATTATCGAAGGCCTTCGACGTCGCAGATCATCAGACCTTAACGTTAAAACTGAAACACTATGGCATAGCTGGGAAATCATACTAGGTATTCACTGACATGTTACGAGGCCGCTCTCAAGTAGAGGATGCTGGCGATGGCGGTAATAAATCAGACCCGCTGCCTTCGTCTATGAGAGTACCGCAAGGTTCGTCAGTTTCAAATATCATGTTCTCTCTCCTACTAAACGATCTACCCGAAGCCGTAAAGGGAGCAGGCATATTCATGTAGGGGAAGTCAGCTCAAAGCGGCCATAGGAGGCAAAGTGGCCATGGTCTATAACTCGGTTATCTTGAATTTTAGCGTGACTTTGCCATTTGGGGCGCATTGACGATCCCCTGCCCCGCACCGGGTCGCCGCGCTCCCGTATTCGCAGCATGCGCAGAGCCATGGTGTGACAAGTATGATTTTTATCCGTGCGACTAAAAAAATGGCTGGTAAATATTTGCTGATTTGGCCAAATCTTATAATATTTTAGTGTGTGTGGTTCAATTGTATAATTAATTGCTTCATTGCAAATGGACGTGTAGCTTTGCTTTCTTTTCAAAATAGAGAAATGGTGGGTGAAATTTACGTTGAAAACAAAATGCCTGAAAAGGCAAAGCGATCCGGGCAAAGTGGCCACTGTCCGCTTTGCCATACCTGCAATATCTGAGCATTTGATTTGATCAATTGATATCATAAGTGATGAGATTACCTACGTAATCACAAACTGAAACCCCAAACTGTGGATTATGGACGAGCAACACTATTGATTAGGTATTAAAAAAAACTCACAAATTGTTATTTTAATCGACAACAAACCTTCGTCACCTGGTCTTGTTTATTCTGAAGAAGTACTCTAAATCCGACTATTGATTTATACAAAACGCAAAATTTGTTTATTGTTAAGTAAAGTAGACGCCGAAATGAATGTTTTTAATGTGGTTGGTTATTATTTTAGTTTTAGTCAATGCTGTGAAATGAGATTATTATTATTAAAGTATCTAATCCTTAAAATACCCACTTCAACTCAAGTACATGGACTCAGTCCAAAGAGAATGTACTCAGTCTCGTATATCGTCATGTTTTATTGTCAAAAGTCAAAAATGTCCTGTTAATTAAGTCAAAATAGTGCTGGCCACTTTGCCCATTCCTTGTGGCCGCTTTAGGCGACCACTTGGGCAAAGCGGATTTAGGACAACTTTTTCAAATTTAAAAAAAACATTTTGTTAAAACGCACATTTGGAGATTCGGCTTAAATGTTGTGAAAATATAATTCACTCTCTATCTATTCATCAAAAAGTCTTTGAGAATATAGTTCGTTTTGTCATCTATTATTAAAGTCAAAGTTAAGGTGTCCGCTTTGAGCTGACCTCCCCTATGCAGATGATGTGGCTGCCGTAGTTACAGCTCTTTCAATAGAGGAACTAGAAGAGAAATTAAATATTGTAAATGACGGCTTAAATTCATGGTTTAGTACCAACGGTTTTATGTTAAATTCAAAAAAGACTCGCTTCATTCACTTTTGTCTATCGGGCCACCACACAAAACCGCTAAAAGTCTCGTTAAACGGTGTTAGGATTGAGCAGGTACAGAACACCACATTTTTGGGGTTCGAGATTGATCGCTGCATGACGTGGGAACACCACATCGACTCACATTATGGGACCGGAAGTTTATAACACTCTTCCCAAAATAGTTATATTGATCCCAAGTTTTTCTGTTTCCAAGTTCAACCATTTTTATTCGTATTTTTAGTATCAGCATTGCACCCGTGCGAAGCCGGGGCGGGTCACTAGTATATTATATACACACTATGTCGAAGCAATGTTCACAATTTTCAGAATAAATAGTAGCCTGTGTACCCAGGACAAGTCAATGTACCTTTATAATATGACAGAATGAGTTTATCATTTTTTGCAATAGAGTAAGTAATAACTACATACATGAACTTAGAAGTTTATAATTTATATTCAAAGTACACCTCACTGTCAATGTTTTATAGTTTAAACTTTAAAAGAATACATATTGACATGCATGGTTAGCATATTGACTGGTAATTCGGGTTCGGGTTTAAGATAATTTATTTCTTATAAGAAAATACATTTTCACTTACATAAGAAATAACTATTTAAAAATGTAATATTTACATCGTACGTGCAGACAAATTACTATAATAGTATAATAAGAGGGTAGTTGGAAATATTCGCTCGTATGACGACACGGCGGCACGGCGCGAGCGAACGGCCGCGGCCGGCGGAACACAGACTCAGCGCAGGTAAACAACCACGGATAAGCGCAACTAGAAGCGGCTTGGCTAATATAAAAATTTGTTTTGTGCGTTTTTATAAAATTTTGACCTCATTTACGTTATATTAGTGTAATTCCCCAGATAAACATGTTAAAAACCCCTTTTTTAGCGTCACATATTAGACTATGTTCCTACACTGCAATAATTTTTTTACTGAAAAAAAAAACAGTTGTATGAGTATTGATTTTTTGTTTCTCTTCAGAAGATTTTTCGCCAGAAAAAAACAATTTACCCCTATCAATATAGCCAGGGCAAACAATACAACAGTTATTTCCTTTATAGCAATTTAAGTATTTCCATTGTTTCAGGAAACTGGAGAAACTAGAGAAGAAGAAAGATAAAAAACACAAACACAAATCCAAGAAACATGATTAACTTTATTTACAAAGGCATGAGTTTTTAGTTAGAAATACATATTTATATTAAGTACTTATTCTAGTTTAAAATTATGATGCAGCAGTTTAGACATATATAAAAAGAAAATTACTATTGTAGATTGTCTGATGATTACTATCATCAGACAAGATAGCTGTAAGCCTATTGTATAAATTGAAACCATACTTGCATCATTTACAATTTTCTGTACAAAATTATACTGCTTAAAGCTGAAAGTAATAAGCTACTTAAAATATAGCTGTATTAAGGTCGTTTTTAACATACAAAATATATGCTGTAAAGGTTATGCTTTCTTTATTACACATTTGGGTACAATCACCCAATAGCAATGGCTGATGCTACAACATAACAGCATGAAGAACCCTTTCAACCATCGTATTGTAAGAACCTAATTGTAAGTAATTAATAACTATTGACATTAAAGTTGTACACATTCAGAGAAGTGACGTCATATTTATATCTTCCTAAAATAATGAAACACATCAAAATCATGTTTCAATAAGGTTGGATTTCTGGCACATCTATATTCTAATAGTAACAATAATTTACATTTATACAATTATATTATCACAATAATTATAATATCACAGAACTTAAAAATAGTTTCGATTAAAGATTATATACATGAAACAAGTATTTTATTATATATATATTTAACATATTTTTGTTCCCCAGTATACATGATTTAATTTTTTGTCATATGTATCATAAAAAAACCTATGTATACAACATTATTATTAAGAACTAGCTGTAGGTACCCTGCAACGCTTTGCTGTGACACATTGTAATGCAAAAATCAGATAAAAACAATCCTTGATGCGGATTATATATCATTCTAATATTTCAGCTCAATTGGTGCAGAACTTTTTGAGTTTTTGAAGCGTACACAAACCAACATAACATTTTTATATATAGATGTACTGTAATTAAAGTTAAATCTTAACATAAGTTTTCTCTCCAATCTCAATTATATCTTGGCGATCATTTCTTTCTTTCCAATGCAAATACAGCACACATGCAGTGATGATAACAATTATTGCCGTCAACACAAACACACTTTTTAGAATAACTTTACTGGGAGTCACAAAAAGTTGAGCTTTCCATTGAGAAGGGTCATAGGGAGGGGCTGGGATCACCACAATTTGAGAATTAGGTATGATTTGTGTCCAACTTTTAGTTTGACCAGAGAGTCCTACATTTAAGGTGTCCACAAAATTTGGTGTACGGTCCAGACCAAATATTGAATATGGCAATTGAAGGGTGTAATAGGCAGACTGGGATAACTGGGCACAGACTCCTGTCCTGTACGTACCTTCTTGAGACCAAGTGTTGTAACCTATTTTAGGGCCTGGCAAATTTGTACCTGAAAATAGAAAATTATATTAATTGAGAAATCAAACTCTACAACAAGCACATCTCTACTGTAAGATAGAGACTTCCAGGACCAGGAAGATTTGCATTCCTAGATCTATTAATATTTACAAATATCATGAGCTGTCAAAAATAAATTGACCCCTGACTATTGAAGAGTCCCTATTGAGGCTCAAATTCAGGACTCTTGACTGGTCATAGGTTTTTCTTCAGTAATCAAAAATAAAATAAATAAATATCTTGTGCATGTGTTTGTAATTACATTCTTAACTAGCTGGACTGCTTTTGTTTTTGTGTGTTAAGTAATTTGAGAATGGATTAGATTACAACAAATGTTTGATTATAGACATGTACAGGACAACATGTTGGGTTAGCTAGTAACTTATATACATCTTTTACATAAGTACTGCACTAAATTTACTAGATTAGCACAGTTACAATAAAATAAAATAGGTACCACAGGACCCATAGGGAATGGTGTCAAACAAGGCAAGTTGTTATCTCCTAAACGCATCACAGTCAATTTAGAAGAGATTTTGTACAAATTAGGTTCAAAATGGAAAGACAAAGAAATTCTTGTCAGAGAGAAGAATTAATACATTAACAAGTTTTTGATTTTCCAGATATAAATCTGTTTTATTCTGGTGAGAGTGGTCACCAGCCACAGCCAAAGCCTACCACTGGTAGTTTGTTTGTGTCCCCTATTTTATACCACCAGGAACCATGTCTGCGATCTTTTGGTAAATTCTATGTGGACCAAGTCGCAAGGACATGGCAGGACAAGACACCTGTAATGTAAGCATAGATAATTAAACAACATAGAAGTAAAGCATGTCCTCACCAAATGTCCCTTTTCTGCTGTACAAAGTCCTGTTGATGAAAGGCATTTTCTCATTAGTAAGACCAGTTACTACTATAACTTTTATGAAATTTGTATCATATTCAAGCTCATTTCTAAAGGAATGCATTGTATATTTTTGAGTGGTGATATTCTTTTTAACATAAATTATGTCTAATACACCATCCATGTAAAAGTCATAAAATGTTGCCATTACTATATCTTTTCCAAATGAGTCAAATAAGTCCCATTGCACTTCAAATGTCCTATGAAATTTGCATCCTGGTAAATTACATGCGCGATTGTGCAGTAAAATACTCTAGTTGAATTTCCATTCACTGGAGCCAGAGTCAAAAGTATATCAGGATAACCATCCATATTATAATCACCACTTCTCATAGTTATGGTATCCAGGTAAACCTCATCTTTTGGAGGTATAAAACGCCACAATGTTCCTTTGCCATCATTGAAGTCAACTTGTAAATCATGCCACTGGTGGTTGTCGTTGATCAATATTGTGCTATTCAAACACTCAAAATCAAAACATACTGGAATGACCAGAAAAAATTGCCCAGATAATGCCACGTCAATAAAAAGGGATTGGCCATATGTATTAAAATGACCTAGAAGAAGTTCTATGCTGTTGTTGTATCTGAATCCTTCTATCTCATCATTTAGCCAAACCTCAACGTCTAGGGGTGTAGTCACCAGAAGATCAGCTGCATTATCGTCATTTACATCAAGAAAAGAATGAGAATGTGGGAGTTTGATTCCTTTTCGAGTAAAGTTGTCCATTTTCTTTTCAATGGGATCAGTTCGGGAATTATCAAATATCCAAAATACTCTTTCACTGTCAGTGTTAAGCCCAAAAAGATCGAGGATCATGTCTCTATTGTAATCCATCACAAGAGGCTGCCCAATTGTTGTGGCTTTTATTAGTAATGCATCTGAACAATTCAAACTATCGTTACCTCCCCACAGTATTCTGACTTCATGTAGTTGAGAGGTATCGTTTAAAGGCTGTGATGTGAACATAATGTCCATATAAGCATCTCCATCGTAATCGCCTGGTACGATACTTGTTACAATAATGTCAGTAAAATTACAAGCGTACTCGGAAGGACGTAGAAATGGCTCTTTATCGTAAGCAAGATACACCTCAATAGTTGAAGAGTTTTTGATAACAAAGGCATCTGTTAGCTCGTCCGAGTTAAAATCTCCAAATGCTGCCAAAATTCCATCAGTTTCTTTTCCAAATGAACTGTCAGTCATGTCGTTTATAGCTAAACATCGGGAGAGTACTATACATATAATTAATGATACGATCATTTTTACGATATTGTTATTATTTTCTGATCAAGTTAGTAATAGTAGTAACCAATTTAAACTAAGAACAAAACAGCCACACGCAAATGCACATTATAGAAAATCTAGAATACAGATTACAAACCAAGAGACCAAAGAGAATGTAAAAATGTAATATACTACGTTTACAGACTGACAGATAACATACTAAGCACAGATTTCCTTTTGTTTTAGAAATCTGTGATACTATAGTCCGTTCCACGAAGAGGTAGAAAATGTACACAAATCAATGTCACTCTCAATATGACAGACCAGCATTTCTCAACCTTTGTTTTAGAAGATAGTTCGTTGTAAGCGTCTCTGTTTGCCGTTTTAGATTTTCGTCACATAACAAGGTTAAATATATTCCAATAAGTCCGTTTCCAACCTTTTGTATTATTTCTATTATTTTATAATTATATGTTTATTAAATATGTGGTATATGTGCGCATAAGTTTAAAACATTAACACGAAAATAACTTGGGTGGTTGGTTCATGGAACACAATAGTAACATACAAACAGTTTTTATTAATATTAATTATTAAGTAGGAACAGCTTTGTTTTGTTATGTAGCACTTAAATTCCTTTTTCATTAAGTATGTGAAATGACTGACTTTTTAGTAAACTTAAAGAACAATGGCAAAATAATAGTTGACATCGTTGATAGCGTCTAGAAATAACATCTATACAAAAGTAATTTGTTGTTTTTGCTAAGATTTTTCACATAAATATGAATGGTAATAGAAGCCACAAAAAATATTACAATTTATTGGGTTTTAAATGATTAAAATAACTTCCTACTCAGTTCAAGTGTGACCACTAACTATAATCATACTATTTTGGAAGTAATTTTAAAACAATGATGACGCCAAAACATTTTTATTTAGGGTTGGTTACTATTAGTAGATAATATATCAGTAGTTATAAAAAATAAACGATAGATAATGGAAATAAGTTTCACTTAAACTTCTTCCCGCTGTATTACGATTACAATTAGTTATTAGGGTAGGTATTAAACCTACCCTAATAACTATTGGTATTCATTTTATTTTAGGTTATGGTAACATCGGAAATACTTTTGTCGCTGTCAAGTGTCAAGTTCGTTGCTCCTGCGCTTTTCGTGTCGGTTTGTTTTCGTTTTTGAATATCTCATTATAATTATTTGACTTGGATTGTTTACCGGACTGATATTCCCATCGTTTTATGTGACTTGTGCGTGCTTAAAGGCACCTACATATTAATCTGGCAATCTTATTTGCTGTTAGAATAACAAAACAAGACCTCAGAAAAAGTAGTTTTCTTGTTGTCAGAACATGACGTCTCGACGTACAAGTGTCAAACCAATGTCAAACCTACATAACCTAAAAAAGTTTAACCTAAATATCTTTTTTTCACGGCCCTCTCAAGACAAAAATCTTTCCATATATTACTCAGGGGCTGACGCTCAACATTTTAAGATATTTTTGATGTATGTACGCTATCATTTCGTCTCAACTATTTTAAAGTATGAAAGTCTGCCATTGTTCTTTAATGAGCTATATATATATATATATGAGACGATCATGCAGGTGTCGGGTCCATCGTGTGGCAGAGAGAGAAATCCTGAGTACATCCCGATATTTGTGACTCGGGCGTAGGTTTAAGGGTTTTTCTGACGTACATCAACACTCACCTTCACTACTCGTTTTTCTCTCCCTGCCCAGCCAAATCTGATATGAGCCTACTAGCGCAGCTTTAGATACTCGTATATATATTCTACATTCAGATCCGTATCCGTAGATTTTTTCACAATCCAGCACATCACTAGTTCTTACTACCTGTGTAGCTGCCATTGCTATTATTTTGTCCTAATAAAAAGTGGTGCACCTATATAAGTGGTAACCTATATACTATTTCCTTGCTATAATTATTGATCTACGTTTTATATTTGAACTAAAAAAAGCAATCCAGTCTGAGTATATAGCTAACGTGGCCCTTATACTTGATTCCGTAACAAACAAATAAGGTAAGTAAAATGACAAAACAAATAAATGGTGGCACACAAAAGATATTGGTGGCACTATTGCTACCCATTCGGAGAAGATTCAAATAGTTTTAATATTAAGTGCCCCATTGGATATTTTTTTAATAGGAGGGGTAGTTAGGTGTAATTCATTAAAAAATGCAATTAATTTCTACTGCGTTAGATGCTGTTGCAATTAATTTTAAAACATATCGAATACTGGGTAGTGTTTTCATCTATCCTAATATAAGATTTTTACATCCAAACAAATTTGTTAATGAGCGTTCTGTTTTTACATTAAGTTGTTTTTACATTTATTATTTTAACATTAAGTTATTGCTCGGCTCGGGTGGTCTTGTCACACCAATACGCAGATGCAGTGCTTCGTTCTAATCTCACGCGCACCTCTGCCTTTTCGAATTCATGAGCGTAATGCTGGTAACGGTAAAAGAAAACATCTAGAGCAAACTAGCATGTTCCTAAAAATTTTCGAGGTCAGAGAGCTTTGTCATCTACCACTAACACGGAAGAATTATAGCCCCAGCGAAGAACTTTTAGCGGGTTGCTTATGTGAGCAGCGTCCCGCAAATTTACCCGCTTAGATCCCTTTTCGGTAATTTTCCCCTCCATAAAATAAACTTATATCTATGTGTCCCAGATCATAATCTAACCGTGTTCCGCGTTTAAACCTGAGCCGTTTAGCTGTTCCAACTTGATTGAGCAACGTACATCCAAACTTTTGCACTTACAAAAAATCTGGTTGCCTGTAAAGTCGGTTTTACGGGCGAAGATTTTACGTGACAACGTCTTTTTCTCGGTAGAATATTTTTTATTGATATGAATATAATTAAATTGCACAATAGGAACAAGGAATTGAATGAAAATAAGAATTGCACAAATTTTAACTATAGAAATATATTTTGTTTACTAAAACATTGTACATGTAAACTTAAACTTAACTAATTCCTATTTGAGTGATTTTGTTGAGGATAGGACGATGATAGGAGAAATATGAAATGAAAGGAAGTGTTTCTGCTGTAATGTGTCTTGCGAAAGTCAAGTCGATAGTTGTTCCTTTTAACGTAGTTGACTTAGAAACGTTTGATACGCAATCAAGATTATACGTATTTTTCATGAAATTAAGAAATTAATCAATCAATCATAGTTTACGATAATGAAATATCAGTGTACAATTATTTACCTTTATTGTTGTAGTTGTTGTAAATGACGAATCTAAGCACTCCACATTTTCACTACAGACACAGCTGACGATACTTTAACCACACGTGTGAACTTGTATTATGACGCTTTCTTGTTTTTTCCAACGCCAAGAACGTTCGAGAAAGACAAAGACAGAGACACAAGCATGCGCCGATTCAATGCGCCTAATTCTCTAGTGCTGCGCGCGCGGCAGACCGATCATAGTTGAGTGGGCCTCTCTCTCGTTCGGTGACTCATCGTAACGTTACCGAGCGTTACACTTTTTCATAAGTGACTCCCAGCCGCAACCTAATTTAAGACGTTGTCACGTCAAAAAGTATTAGTAGATTTTCTTGCGAATAAATAGACATTATTTGGTGGTTCATTAGGTAAACGTCTTATAATTTACGTGCAAAAAGTAATGGTATCTCATCAGAAACATGCGTAAGCTTGAGTGAAGTGAGATCAAAGTTCAGTATTATGATATTATATGCCTTGTTTGTTGACTTCAACGTCTAAAGAATAGAGATCTAAATGGTCTTAAATGGTCAGTTCTAAAATCTATTTATAATAACATAGACTAGTTTTAAACACTTAAAATATGATTTGTTTTTATAATTTATGATGATTATTAAAATCAGTCTGACTTGGCTGGTTTTAATATCATAATATTGAACTTGTCTTTCACTTCACATTTATGTTTCGATGGGATTCGCAGTTCGGGAAACATATATCAAATTGCCACTGTTTAAAACCGTATCTACCACATTCTACTATTACTATTTATAACTTTCAAGATAAGTTAATAAATCATTATTTGATCAATACAAATCCACGTATGTTGTATTTAAGATCACAGTAAAGTCGTATCATATGTGTGAAAAATATTTTACGACAGTTTTAGAAAAATACTAAGGATTTTTATGTTATGGTAGCACCTTTGTTTACATTTTCTTCACCTCTCCGTGGAACAGACTATAAGTTGAGAGTCTATCTAGAAATGTGTATTCTGCCAAACTATCAAAGTAGGTAACAAACAAGTAACCCTGCCTGTTCACCGATCACCAGACGTTTCTGCTTATCAAGATTACCTGAAGTGGACTGATCACCTGTGGCAAGACCATCTCTTCTACAAAATAAACTTCAGAGGACTAAAACAATGATCAAACGCTGGACATTGGCGAAATTCAGGTAACATTACCAAATGAAGGCCATAAATAAAAGTTGAAGTTGAACAACACCTCGAGTCGAAGTACCTACCTACCTACCTCTGCCTAGGTAGAACCTACCTACCTACCTACCTATTCTACCTACCTATTACCATCAATAATTAAGTTGACATTTGACATTAGCTAGATAACCATAAAATGGCAGTGATTGAAAATAGTTATGTCTTCTATTTTCTTTGTGTAAAATTTAGTAATGTCACCACTCGGGACTATGGCCATTGGCCATCTAGAAATGCTAGGAACTGCCGATAGAAGTGAAAACTTATAACTCAATATTTGATAGTATGATAGTTTACTTTGGAAAATACGCGGGGGAAATCAGAGGGCGTCGTCTTGAGCATGTCCATCTAGAAATGCGTCAGCATTTCAGAGTTATAAGTTTTCACTTCTATCGGCAGTTCCTATGACTGTCAATTTTTTGTAGTGGATACTGTATTTTTTGAGATTGGAAATAACAATAAGCTATTTTTAGAAGAAATCCAGATCCAGGCACTAATAAGAATCGCAGAATGGGGCGCTTTCAAGAGACAGTTCCTAATTTCGCCGTAGGTGGCACCGCTGTTTTATTTTGTTACAGATATTTCACAAAAACTAACAGCGGTGCCACACTTAGCAATATTTAGAACTATCTTTGACAAGTCTTTTTGCGTCTGGAAAACGCCTCATTGCCAAACCAGTTGATAGTTACTAGTTTCCGTTTTCCGTGGCTAAGCCCGAACCGAATGCATTCAGAATCGCTACTTAGCGTAGCAATTCGGGCAATTTAGCAATCCTTCGTTTAAATATTGTTGGCAATGCACAAAAAATACATGTAATAAAATTCTGTGGCAACACACAAAAACAAACGTCACAAGCTCACAGGTCACAAACTCGAAATCGAAAATCGAAATAAAGATGGCTCCGATTTCAACTACATATTTGTTGAACATTATTTAAAAAAAAAGTCCCTATATCGGTTCCTGTTTCCTGATATTCTTTAGTTCGCAAAGCTTAATAACTATATCATAATTGTAAATCGATGGCTGACGCCGTGCAAATCTTAAGACGTAATCGGCCCGGTTCAAAAGCGAAGGTAAAGACAAGCATTATTCGCTGTTTCCAGTAAATATTTGGGTTATACGTTACATTTTACGTTGCAGGACTTTTGCCGATGGCCCGATGAACCGTTTGAGGAAATGGACAGCACTTTGGCCGTGCAGCAATTTATACAACAGACCATTAGACGTGACCCGTCGAATCTCGATGCAATATTGAAAATGCCCGAAGCTCAGGATGAAGGTGTATGGAAATATGAGCATCTAAGGTGAGATTTACCTCTGTCCGACTCAACACTGTTGTCCTAATCGTATCACGTCTAGTTGAAAGTTCACTCACATATAGAAGTAAATATTTTACTGTTTTCTTTTTGCTAAAGTACCCGGATGATTCTTGTGGACCAGAGTACCTCTAAAGAAGTTAACTTTAAGTTTCCCATTTCAGGCAGTTCTGCATGGAGCTAAATGGTCTTGCTGTTAGATTGCAAAGTGAATGTAAGCCAGAGACTTGTACTCAGATGACGGCAACTGAGCAATGGATATTTCTTTGTGCTGCTCATAAGACACCCAAAGAGTGCCCTGCTATTGACTACACAAGGCACACTTTAGATGGAGCTGCTTGTTTATTAAACAGCAACAAATACTTTCCTAGCAGGTAACATTAATCTGAATATTAATATATAAATAATACCTATATAATAGTTTTGTGTAATTTATTTGTACTCCACCATAAAAAACCATCATTGATGAAATAGTAGTAAATTAACATGTTTTAAGCTATCTCAATAAATTTATTCGCTGCTCTAATTATTGTTAATAATTAAAAAATAAAAAAGCATTATTGGCCATTGTTGTGACAACACTAACTAGCTATGGGATATTTACTGTAGACTAATTACAACAGTGAAGCATAAGCAGCTCACTAAATGTTCCCACTCCTGAGATTTGGGGCATTCTCTCGCAAGGAGAGAGTCAAGGCCATAATCCACCACTCTGGCCCAGTGCGGGTTGGTGGATGAACAATAGTATAACTAAATGTAGGCCACTGTTTAGCAAGAGTTCTAACATGTCTTCTGTAATTTGCTTAATTTTTCCAGAGTGAGCATTAAAGAATCTTCAGTAGCAAAACTGGGGTCAGTCTGCAGAAGGGTTTACAGAATATTTTCACATGCCTACTTCCATCATCGGGCCATATTTGATGCATTTGAAAAGGAAACACACTTATGCAAAGGTTTACATACTTTGTAACAAAGTATTCAATAATTTCAAAAGAAATTTTAATTCTACCCAAATTGGATGATGAGACTCCTATAACTGCACCTGTTGGTGAATCGGAAGCCTGAAGACAACATTTTTTAAATATTAGTTGAATATTTAATTCAATTACTCAAATATTTAATAAGGGACTAATTTGACAACTTAACTAAATTGCAACAGCAATGTTGTAATTATAGGCATTTCTCTACTTACTGTATTGCTTATAATATTTCCTTATTTGTAAAGTCATACCTTGTAAGTCTTGTGCTGTAAATGTTTTGAGATTCAAAAGCATTTTACTTCCTAAGTGTCCTATGAAAAGTATTCAATTATTTTTAACATAAACTACATACTTTGAGTTTAATTAAAGCAGTGACTATCTGAATCTCAATAGAACCTACAAAAAAATAATTGTAAAGTACATAATAAAACTTCCCAACACATTCCTCACAAACTGATTGCTTGTAACTATCAAGACTTGTCTGTCATACACTTATGTAACATGCCAAAATTAGCTGGACTTAGATTCTCTGTGAGAAAATATAGATTAGTTGGCAATAAATGACCTATGTTTATACTTAAATTATTATTCATTAAATGTACTACTTACTCAAAACAAATTAGTTTAATTCTCAATGACATGTGTAAATAGTTGTTCATCATCATCATCATCATCAGCCACAAGACGTCCACTGCTGAACATAGGCCTCCCCCCTAGATTTCCACAACGAACGGTCCTGCGCAACCTGCAACCAGCGGTTTCCAGCGACCTTTGTGAGGTCATCTGTCCATCTAGTGGGAGGCCGTCCAACACTGCGTCTCCCGGTTCGTGGTCGCCACTCAAGAACCTTTTTTCCCCATCGGTTGTCAGTTCTGCGAGCGATGTGGCCTGCCCATTGCCACTTCAGCTTGCTTACTCTTTGAGCTATGTCGGCCACTTTCGTTCTTTTGCGAATATCCTCATTACGGATTCTGTCGCGCAAAGAGACTCCGAGCATAGCTCTCTCCATAGCTCGCTGTGTGACTTTGAGCTTCGTTATGAGACCAACAGTGAAGGACCACGTCTCAGTTCCATAAGTCATCACTGGCAACACGCACTGGTTAAAGACTTTCGTCTTTAGGCATTGGGGTATTTTGGACTCAAAGATGTGCCGAAGTTTCCCGAACGCTGCCCATCCGAGTTGGATCCTTCGCTGGACCTCTTTGTCGAAGTTGGATCTACCTAATTGGATCTTTTGACCCAGGTAGACGTATTCGTCAACAACTTCAGTGTGGTATTCCCAACAATAACCGGTACAGGTGAGACATGAACATTTGACATGACCTTCGTCTTGTCCATATTCATCCTCAAACCTACCTGTTGGGATACTCTACTGAGGTCCCTGAGCATAGCACCGAGGTCCTCCATTGACTCCGCCACAATGACTATGTCGTCGGCAAACCGAAGGTGAGTGATGCATTCGCCGTTGATATTGATGCCATATCCGTTCCAGTCCAGTAGCTTGAAAACATCTTCCAGCGCGGCGGTGAACAGTTTCGGAGATATAACATCTCCCTGTCTCACGCCTTTCTGTAGCTGGATATGTTTTGTGCACTGGTCCTGTAATCGGACAGACATTGTGGCTTTGCTGTAAATACACTTCAACACTTCGATATAGCGATAGTCGATGCGGCATCGCTGGAGAGACTGAAGCACTGCCCAGGTCTCGATGGAATCGAAGGCTTTCTCATAGTCCACATACGCTATACATAGTGGCCGATTATACTCCTCGGTTTTCTGTATAATCTGCCGAAGCGCATGAATGTGGTCTATGGTACTATAGCCTTTTCGGAAACCGGCTTGTTCGGGTGGCTGGAAGTCGTCAAACCTGCGTGCGAGACGATTCGTGATTACCCTCGAAAACAACTTATAAACGTGGCTCAGAAGTGAGATGGGTCTGTAGTTCTTCAACAAGGTGTTGTCACCTTTTTGAAGAAGAGCACCACCACACTTCTGCTCCACGCTTCTGGCGTACTACCGTCAAGTATGACGGAATCGAACAGCTTCTGGAGGACTTTAAGTACCGGTTTTCCACCCGCTCTCAGAAGCTCAGTCGTAATTCCGTCGTCGCCAGGTGCTTTGTTGTTTTAAGTTGTTTGAGGGCCATCCTAATCTCATACAGGCTGACTTCTGGGATATCTTCGGTAAAGTGTCGGGTCAGCTTGGCTCTGGGGTCTTTTGCCATGCTAGCGACAGGTTGTGCTTGCGTAGAGGTGTATAACTGTTCATAGAACCTCTCAATCTCCTCCAAAATCTCAGGCTTCAGGCTCAAAATAGTTGTTGCCCATGACTATTCCTGTAGAGTTTTGATATTCCATATGGCACTACAAGTTTTATAAAAGTATCCCAGGTGAAAATATTGTACAGGACATGGGAGTTTATTCTGGTCTAAATTATTGCAAGTCTTGTGATCATAGCAATTGCAATGCAACTGAAAAGTTGGCAATTAAAAATAATTAATCTCCAATCCTGTGTAATGTTTTCAATGAGTAGTGGCAAATGTTTAGAAGCTATGTCTGTCCCCAAGTGCTATTTCAGACAATATTCTAGTTTCAAATTTCGGGTTAATCTGTTCAGTTTGATTCATCATGACTGAGCAACAATAAACCTACAATATTAGTAGGGCATACACTAGTGTGTTTTGTATATTGCACTGAACTACTGAGCGACTGCACTAGATTTCATAATTATTTCTAAGAAAATAAGAGATGATATGACATTCAGACAAAGCCAGGGTAGGTTGTTTTAAACAATTTTAAATCTAATGATTAACAGACACAAACTTCTTAGCATTCCATGGATTCACCGTATGGGTGCATGTGTCATCATGTGGCAGAGAGAGAAACCCAAAGTAGACATCGAGACTTGTGACACGGGTGTAGATTTAAGGGGCCCCTTTTCGACGTACATCAACTCACTACTCGTGTTTCTCTCCCATATATCAGTATAAATCATTGCCTCCCCTGTAAGTTGTTATATCGATGAGTACTACACATCTGACTTAAACCAAAATATTGATTTTACAGGAGCGTATCAAACATAAACATTGATATCGTCATTTCTAGTTATACAATTTGGGTACTTAAATAAAATGTGACCGCACGGGAGAAGTGAAAACTAAAATAAGAAATACTTACTTATATTTAAAGACAACTAAATAATTTTAATAATTAAAAATAAAAAATATTTTGGAATTGAAAATTAGAACATACTTACCTAGTAAGAACAGCAACACGAGAATAACTGCGGCGTAATGATACATGTATTCATGGCCAAGTATATATTAAAAAAAAAAAACGCAGTAAGTACAATTTTTTAGTATATGCTTATTTATTTATTAGGTTTCTTCTAAGTACCTGAAGAAACCTGATCAGGTTTCTTCTAAGTACTGGGTTGCATGATTTGATACCACCTTGCCCTTTTTTTTATCGGAATGCTCGTAGCTCGAAAAAGCGACATCGTTTCATGGTTGATGTTCCAAAGACACGAACGAAGAGATTTGACTCTAATTTTGTGATAAGAACGTCTAGGCTGTGGAATACGTTGCCTGAGTGGGTTTTCCCCGATGATTACAATCTTTGTGTCTTCAAATCGAGAGTGAATCGGTTTTTTCTAGGTAAACACGCTCCATCGTAGACCGCATTGTCGTTTAACATCAGGCGAGATGGCGGTCAAGTGTAAACCTATAAAAGTTAAAAAAAAAAAAAGTAAGCCCAGTTTATCTTAGAACCCATCGTCATTAACAACAGGCAAGATGGTGGTCAAGTGTAAACCAACAATAAACAGGTACTTAGATAGTAAAAAAAAAAAATAGGCAGCAGAACTGTGAGTGGATTTTAATAACACATGTGCTAGTTACACACCTACATAGTTTATTTGTAATTACTTTTCCATTGTTTTTTTTTTACATTTTTTTTATGCATACAAATAGAATTCAATAGTTAAATAGACACAGATAAACATGACTAAATAATGTCAGGAATATACTCTACGACAGTCAATAATAGAATGATAAAATCTTTGGCCATTGTTCAGTTGTAAGGTTGTAACTTTTCTATTGAAGTTTAGTTGTGGTTTCAATTTTTATTATCCTTTTTATTCCTTTGTTTCTTTGATGATTTGTTTGATGTGTTTGATCTAGATAAATTACTGTCGTTATCAGTCAACCAAAACTTCTTGCTCTCTTGAGATTGATACCTAAAACAAGAAAACAATTATGTATTCCAAAGATACTCACAATGGGATTATAAGTATGATACATATTACATGTATTTTTAACCCCCGACAAAAAAAAGGGGTGTTATAAGTTTGACGTCGATGTCTGTCTGTCTGTCGGTCTGTCTGTCTGTCTGTGTGTGTGTCTGTCTGTGGCACCGTAGAGCTCAAACGGATGGGCCGATTTCCATGCGGTTTTTTTTATTTGAAAGTTAATATCCGTGCGGGTGTTCTTAGCTATGTTTGGTTAATATCGATTCAAAATGGCCGCCTCCACAAAATGGCGGACAAAATATTTCTTCACAACCTACTTCAATATGGGTATCAAATGAAAGGGCTTGACTAGTAGAGTACTAAACGCTATAACAAATTTCAAATTCAAGATGGCCGCCACCACAAAATGGCGAATTATATAATATTTTTCACTACTACCTCAATATGGGTATCAAATGAAAGGGCTTGATTAGTAGAATACTTTGCACTATGACAAATTTCAAATCCAAGATGGCCGCTACCACAAAATGGCGAATTACATATCCTTTTTCACAATTCCCTTAATATGGGTATCAAATGAAAGGGCTTGACTAGTAGAATGTTGTACAGATAACAAATCTAAGGTAGTCGGGGGTTAATCAAAATTTTTAATTTTGTTCTTGTAGAATATCTACATCAAGTTCCAATACAAAATGTAACCTATTGTTTATACATAGTAAAAAAAACAAAAATCTGAACATAAATTCTAGTTTTTTTTTGTAAAAATAAATTGATGTAAATTTTTTTTTTTCTAATTATGTAGGTAAGTACTATACATTAAAGTATTATTGTGTACTGAGTGGGAAGGTTCATTCAATAGCATGAATAACATCACTGTTTAATAGGCAGTTAATGTAAACTCAAAATAATAATTGTTACCAGAAAGCTTACCCCAGTTGAGTTTTATCAATAATGTCATTAACTGAAAGCATAATATGGATAACTGGAATTTGTCGGCTGACAACAAGTGTTTCTAGCCCATCTTGCTTGGGATCCCAAAATTCTTCGTCACTGAAATCAAACACTGTATGAGATAGAGTTACAAAGATAAATTGGATGACCTTGAATTTTAATAGAATAAATTAATCAATTAAAAGTAAAACTAAAGTAATTAATTATAACTCAAGTAATTTCCATGTTACTACTAGTATCTACCGCCAGTAATTTCATCCACACAAAATTCTAAAAAGGACTGTTCCTGAAAGATCAATGCATATTTTTAGTTTAGGTGTAGTAATCAGTACTGACTCCGCTAAATAATTATTAATATTCCATCATTATTAAAAACTATACCAAAGTAGAAGCATGAAGTTTATTCTACTATTTCATTTCAAAAAGTCTTACGTTTTATAAGTGAGCTTTGTTACTTGGTGTTGAATATTTTGTTGTCTTTTAACAATTTCGGCACATGAGATAGCTTTAGGAATGGCTACACCTACTCCAGTCCACACCATAACCTTTACTGCTTCATCCTCAAGCAACCCCAGAGCATGAGTTAGGAGATGAGGCATTTTGCTGCCGCCTTTAACCTAAAACAATAAACAGTTCCCCTTGTAGTAAATATAAGAGGGTGTTATTCAGCTGGATGAGGTGGGAGCTTTGCTATTCTATTGTAAACTTGCATGATTTACAATGATAAAATATATTTATTGAATAATAGGCGAGCAGCATTAGCTGATATGCCATAAGCAGATTTTAATGTTTCATATCGCCATAAAAGTAAAGAAAAACAGCCATTACTGTTACTGTCTTTGGTGTTAGCAATTTTTCCAGAGATATTACAGGAGAAAGATAATTCATCTTATATCTCAGGGTGACTGTCAGGGAGTATTGTGCTTGCCAAGTGAAATCTTCGTATCAAATTACATATTTATAATTAGGTGCATAACTTGTTTGTACTCTCTATCTTAAATTAAAAAGATGACTGAAATATCTAAATAATTTAAACACGAATAAATAAATGTTTGCGGACATTCCAAACACAACACTAATTAGCCTAGACAGCTGATATAATCATTTAGTAGTTACAGTTTAAATGAATACTTATGATCCATAATGGAAGGGATCTAAACAGTGAAGTATTAATTTGGATTATAGTCACGGTAATGAGACTAGGCATTAGGTGTTGTATCTAGTCTATAACTAAGAAATAAAATAAATACCTGCATCCAAAGGAAGTCTTCTGGTAAATCTTGGAATGGTAAGTTTTTACGTTCCAGCCCTTCTTCTACGTTTTTACCTTTTGAGTAGCTTTCCATTTTGAATTTATATCTGCTTGCTTAAACTATAAGAAGTATTTCACTTTAATGGGCAGTAACAACAAGAACAATTCAATTCTAGAAATATTGTGAGTTATTTTTTATGACCCTACGTTTCAAAACCTTTTCCTACTAACACCACGAGAAAAGTCTTGAAACTGAAACTCGAAACCTGAAAGCAAGAAAATCAATTTATATGACAGATGATACGAAGATAAACAATCAATAAATCAACAAGGTCTAGAGAAGGGACGCCTCTGATCTGAAACACAATTTTTTCATAAATCTATATCTCGGACTTTGAACTTTTTAATCGATTAAATCCAAGCAGATTGTAATCAACGCCTTCAGAAGAAAAAAAAAATGGCACGTTGACATTGATAGTCCTATGACTGTCGGACTGCCGATAGAAGTCAAAGAAGTCTAAACTTTTATTTATCTCAAAGATTTCGAACTCGAGATTGGCCCTCCCAAACTTCAAGGCGCACGGAATCATGTTAAAGTTGGGAAGAGTGAGCTCACTCTTTCCGTTCTAGTTGCTTGTAGGAAGCGGGGGACGCCGGTCGTTTTTACCTGTCACTGAGTTTGATCATTTTGAACGTAAATATTAAAGATTATATGCCTTCCTGTGCGTTCAAAAAGTGTTTTAATAATTCTAGAAACTCAAATAAATCGAAAGGAATTACATTCCCTGCAGAACAGCATTTAAAATTATTTTAAAATATTTTCAAATTACTTACCCATTAAAATTTTAAAATGGCTAGCATCAGTGTGACAGAGAGAGAAAAATACCAATTATAACCAGGAAGAGCGAGATAGCTGTCTTGTGTTCATGTTGTCATGGCAACGATGATTTTGCGTAGATAACCTTTAGTAGCGTTAGCAAGACAATAAAATCTGTTCTTAATTTTCATGTTACCTTTTACATATTAATAATTATTTATGAATTTAGATTTCCTCGAGAACTGCGTGTAAAAGAAAAATGGATAAATAGAATCCGAAATGAACAAAAAAACAATCACGTTGTTTTTGGCTTAAATTATATTAAATATTTGTTGTTTTCAAACTGTACCTGAATGTGCTTTTGTACGAAAAAGATGCGTAATTCACATAACCTCTCTATTTAACTAGCCCAGTGAACTTAGCTCAAAAATAGGGGTAAACTGGAATTAATTATAGTCAGATTTTTTTGCGTCAATGCTATGGGTCATAAAAAACCGGTGCGTTAGCCGCCATTTTGGTTTGAGAGTTAAACAATTTCTTAGACATTTCTCCTATATTTTTCAATTTAAGTTATTGCAAATTTGGTTTTTTTACAACTTCGGTCCTAATATTTTCGTACAATCAATATTGATGGAAATAACTGCAAAAACACGTCAAACGTATAATTTTACTGTATCTTGATTATTATCGAATCTAGCAAAAGAAATTTGAATGAAAGTTATACATCATTAAATTTCCTACTTTTAATCTGGTATTTTTTTCTTAAATTTAAAGGATCCAACTCGGATGGGTAGCGTTCGGGAAACTTCGGCACATCTTTGAGTCCAGAATACCCCAATGCCTAAAGACGAAAGTCTTTAACCAGTGCGTGTTGCCAGTGATGGCTTATGGAACTGAGACGTGGTCCTTCACTGTGGGCCTCATAACGAAGCTCAAAGTCACACAGCGAGCTAGATGGACAGATGACCTCACAAAGGTCGCTGGAAACCGCCGGTTGCAGGTTGCGCAGGACCGTTCGTTGTGGAAATCTAGGGCTGATGATGATGATGATGATTATTTTTTTCTTACTGTAATTAAATCCAGGTTAATTCTAACCCAACTGAACTAAACGTATTTTTTCTAAAATTATTGAGTATGCTGACGGTACTTTCCGCGTGTAGAGTCGTGCAGTCGTGCGCGTGGTATTAAAACTAGAGATGGACGCTTTCAGATTTTTACGCAAACCGATACAAATCCGATTTGATATTTAGCAATCGATTTCAATAACCAATTTTTAACTCCCGCCCAAAAAATGGGTGTTATAATTTTAGCGTCGATATCTGTCTGTGTGTGTGTGTGTGTGTGTGTGTGTATCTGTCCATGACACCGTAGAACTCAAAGGTATGAACCGATTTCGATGCTGTTTTTTTATTTGAAGGTGAAGGAATATCCGTGATTCTTAGCCATGTTTGGTTAACATGGATTCAAGATGACCGCCTCCACAAATGGAAAATTTAATTTTTTTACAATATGGGTGTCAAATGAAAGGGATTGACTAGTAGAATAATGTGCAAATTATAAATCCGAGATAGTCTGGGGTATATGAACAGTTTTAATGGTGGTCTTGCAGAAAAAGATTTCAGTAGCGGATGATGGAGCGTAGTTCTTACAATAAGCGACGAACGCAAACGAACGAATTCTTGTTATATTGTGTATGCGTGTTGATTTATGTGAACATGCCTTCATAAAATGACTCGCTTAGATGGCGCGACATGTTGAAAAAAGAAAACTACACTAAAACACTAATTGGTAAAAACTTCAAAGTTAAAGTCTCCAACTAGGAATTACACTAATTGTTTATATTACACACTGCACAGTCCTAACAATAAAACTATTAAAATCAAAATATTAAAAACAATCACACGTGACCTTAAAGTAAAGTCATTAAATTAAAACGTTTCACGAAAACAAAATATTATTATTAAAAAGCACGCATTGTACCATCTCCAGGGTCAAGTGTACACTGAACATCAATCGCAAAATTCTTAAATCAATACCTCTAAAAATAAACAACAGAAAACAAGTAACTTACTATAATTAACTACTGATCATGTTAGCAGCAATGTGAATTAGAGCTTGTTGTCTCGATTTATAGTTTTATTTTTTGTTTCCATCTGCAATTATTAAGAACCACCAAATTTCAAAACGAACTGCTTCGCGTCAATTCGTTTTATCTGTTAGACTCCGTCGACTAATCGATGAGTTGGAATGAAAGAAAGCAAATTTTAATGTGAGTCGATCTCTTTCACTCTAATAAAGTAGTCTGTCTTTTGGCAGACTGGTAAAGATAACGAGCGAATATAAAAATTGAAAACTGGCAAAAATATATTATGCGTTCACAGTTTTAGTTTAATTTGCAAAACTATCATAGTGCTTGGCTCTTACCCGATTTGATTCGGATTGTCGAATCCGAATTGTTCCGAAACCACGTCATTAGCTTTATTACAGTTTTTACGTATTCTAAAATCGGTTTGTACATGTTGGAATTTCGATACGATTTCTGAGTGAAATACGATTTCATTCGTTTCGATTGGTCCCAGGCCTAGTGTAAATCACTCACGCTACCCACACAGACGCAGTTTCTTACCGATGTCAAGATGTTCAGGGCCAATCTTGAGTTCAAAATCTTTGATTTATCTCACATTTTCGGAGCATTTTCGTCTAAATAAGACCACAGACTAAGTAGGGAGAATAAGACTTCTAAGCGTGTAGCACAAACATTTATTGGCTTCATGTCAAGTATTTAGATATAAAGTTTCATGGTTTTATCTTCATCGATGAGGAATTTCCATATAAACGTTCAGCCCCTATCTCATCCCCTTACAGTTCAAAATTACAAAATTGCTAGAACAAACATTTATTGGCTTCGTGTCAAGATTCAAAGTTTCATGGGTTTATCTTCAACTGACTATTTTCATAAAATGTTTACCCCTTATTTTTATGTGGGGAAATACTTTTAGGTATGCCCACCATGCAGGGATATGGTGGGGTATGTCGGGCTCGGCACCATGTGAGTCAACATGGTGCCCCTACCGACTAAAACCCCACAGGTTTCTCCGGCATGGCCTGGGTCAGGGTCACGGGGTCACTTTTCGCACTCCCATCAACGACCCTGACCCATCTGCCATCGCCCTTGCGGGGCCACCTCGCAGGGGGTGGGTATCCACACCCCCACATTTGGATTCAGCGACGCGCCGGAAACCACCAGCGCGTGTATCCACACCCCCACATTTGGATTCAGCGACGCGCCGGAAACCACCAGCGCGTGTATCCACACCCCCACATTTGGATTCAGCGACGCGCCGGATACCACCAGCGCGTCACCTCCTCGGGAAGGCCTATCCCTAGGTAGGGTGTCAAACGGCCCTTGACGTCCGACGCCCCAGGCCTTCCAGTGGAGACGGAGTGCGAGCCTGAGTGTGCCTTCAGGCATCACGGCGAAGATGGTCGACAGCGAGAGGCCCGCCCTCAGCACTGCGGCTAGGGATAGCCGCGGTTCCGCCTTTATGGCCGCGTCGCGGCCCTTGTCCTTCCACTGAGCACTCTGCTAAACAGAGTGCTCGTGGAGGACCCTCATCTGGAAGACTTATGGAATTTTACTTGGTCGATATATCGGCCGCGTAACCTTCCCAAGTCTTCTAGCCCCCTTCCCCAACCTCTACACGTACTGCTCAAGGGGGTGAGGAGTGCGTGTAGAAGTACCCAGCGCCGACCGGAATTCGCAATCACACAACAAGATGCTACCGAGGCAAGTTGTTGTGTGATGCCCAGGGTGCACCACGTGGAGGTTCCCGAGCCACGCACCCTAAACTTTTACCCCCTATTTCAACCCCTTTTCCGGGATAGAAAATAGCCTATGTCCTTTCTCGGAATCTATTTTATGTATGTTTGTACCAAATTTATACAAATCGGTTCAAATCATCACTTCGGTTCCTTCCTGGAACAAAAGTTGACCATTGCCATTAAACGTGGGAACGCAGCCGAGCGAACGTCATGGGCACCCTTACGCCGGGAGCAGTTTGGGGTGGCTTATTCTAGGAGTAAGTAGTTTTAAGGTAGCAATTGACACAGTTTATATTTGTTGCATAATTAATTATAATAATGTGATACCTTCTATTTTGACGTGATAACGTCTAATAAATTGGTGAACGCTGGCTGCATGCACGAAAAATGATTATTAATTGTCCCGTTACGCTCATTGTATAGTGCAGTCATAATATGTTATGTTACAATTGACTAAAAAAACGTTGATTCATATAATTGATGATAGATATTATCTGTATTATATATTACAGTTTATTTCTATGAAAACTTGTTCATAATTATATTTAAACTTTACAGCTAAACGCCAGCTAATTAAACAAACAATCTTTCCTCTAGCTCCAGTTCTAGCTGCACTGCTTAATAAGTGTCTTAGGGAAGGCTCGTACCCGTCGCCGCTAAATATTATATCGAAAGTGTTTCCGATATTTAAAGGCAAAGGCAAAAGGGACGATATTGATAGATATAAACCTGTATCAATTATACCAACAATAGCCAAGGTGTTCGAAAATGGCTTGAGTTCACGATTAGTGGCCAACCTATCGGAAACCGAGGCACTAAGTGAACAACAATACGCATACCGCGAAGGGAGGTCTACGACTAGTCGACTACTAACTTATAACACGTTAAGTGATTCGTAGTGTGTTGGCAGCCTGTGAACGTAAACAGCAAGTTGCTATCTTGTGTTATGACTTTTTGACATAGTAACAGCTTTTTCAATAGAGGAATTAGAAAATAAATTAAATATTGATAATAATAATGAAAATGCAGTGCAGTATTGGACAGTCATTTGAACTCCGTGTCCCAGGCTATGTTCGTCTGGCAAGCCAGATTATTCGAATCATAAAACAGTTGCAAAAAATCTACCAAGGCAATCTTTATAACTAGGTAGGTTCCTATTTTCAATGTTTACGGTTGACCCGTTTTATTGTATTTCATTGTTTTATGAAGTCGATGAGTTCTGTACATGGACGGAGGGGAATGAGGACAAAACCAACTAAATGTCATTGTCTTTGTCTGGGTAGACGAAATACCAAATATACTTCTTACGATCCGGGACTCTCCATAAGTGGCCAAAGAGTTGCCACAATTGTAGAGGCAGTGCCTTTCAAATTTCTTGGTAGAAAGATAGATCACAAAGGACGTACACCATCATTAGAGGTGGTTGTTGAAAATTTCATGAACAACCTCAAATAAGGTAGACGAGCAGCATATCAGCAATATCAAAACAGCATGGATATATGACAACTACCTCACATCACGTCTCACATCACGTCTCACTTGGCCTTTCCTAGTATATGACATCGGTAAAACTCTCCTGGCAAAGCTAGATACCAATGTCATAAAGATATTGAAGTCATGGTTCGGATTGGCACATCCGGCTGATCCCTCTCCTCTTTTTAGGGATCACAATAGTTTTGGGCTGAAACTAAAGAAACCGTCTGAACTTTACAAACACCTAAGAGTTACAAAAACGCATGTTTTGGGAAAGTCGCAAGACGAATTAATTACCTACATCTCTACCAAAAGACAAAACTGCTTCAGACCTGGAATCTAGACTTCAATTCCATAAACAATTTATGGCAGGTGCACAAGTAAATACTGCTGGGTTGGGTGCGAGAAAGAAAAGGGAAGACCGAGACATGGTAAAAACTTTTCTACAACAAGACGAAAATGACGGTTACAAAGTGCACGCTATGAATTTAGAAATGCAAAGTGAGTGGTTAACCATAGGTGAGTTCAGTATCCCATTAGCTCTAAAGTGGCGCACCTTGATCTATGACTGGTCTCCTGCCTTATTAAAATTTTATCTAAATGCATTCCAAATGGCCCTCCCTGGCCAGAGTAACTTGGTAAGGTGAGGAAAAGCCTCTGAAAAATGTTGCTATACTTGTGGAGAGGCGATATGTAGGTACATTGTACAGCAAGGCACATATTGGTGGGATGCAAGGTGCTTCTTAATGGGGGTCATTACTCACGGCGCCATGACAGATTACTTGAAATCATACGTGAAGCCATGAGCCTTTCAGTAGTTAGAGCTCAAAAGGGATTGGCGACAAACAAAAGACAAATTAACTTGGTAAAAGAAGGCACAACTTCAAACTCCAGGAAAAAGCCTTACTCAATCCTGGGTACAGCGCCTGATTAGCACCTGATTGGACTATTTTAATGGACACGTATGAAAAGCACTACAAAATCCCAGAGGATGTGGGTGTTTCGTCATCCAGACCGGACATTTTCCTTTTTTCTAGAACTACGAAACGCATAGTCCTTGTAGAACTTACCGTACCGTGGGAAACTAATATACCTAAAGACCACGCGATGAAACAAAATAAGTATTACGACCTCCTAAACGAATTAACAAAAAACGGCTATGTAGTTTATACGCTGTAGAAGTGGGAGCGAGAGGTATACCAGCAAAATCTCTCTATAACCTGCTGAAAGACCTTGGCTTATCCAGAAATGCAGTAAGTTATATACTAGAACGAGTATCTAAAGCTGCACTAGTAGGCTCATATCAGATTTGGCTGGGCAGGGAGAGAAAAACGAGTAGTGAAGGTGAGTGTTGATGTACGTCAGAAAGGGGCCCCTTAAACCTACCGACGCCGACGCCCGAGTCACAAGTCTCCGGATATACTCGAGTTTTCTCTCTCTGCCACACGATGGACCCGGCACCCGCACGGTGAATCCATGGAATGCTAAGAAGATCGTCTCATAGTAATTAATTAATAATAAAAAAAAATATCAATAATTAATTATTGTACAAATGTATATTTGTTTATAGGTAGGTATAATAGTATTATAGTCATCGATATATACCAATGGATGTGCCCTGACTAAATTAAAATTGGTAATAAACTGCGTCTCTATGTGTGTCGTAAGTAGTTTACACAGAACCAATCTACTTGACCCCTAGAATCGCTAGCGGCGCGATATGCTGTGGTTCTATTTATTTTGGTTGTTGACAACGAATAGTGACAAGTAAAACGTCCGGCGTTCACCGCTTTCTGCAACCGACTGGACCGGAATGAGTGAGCTCACTCTTTCCAACAATGACATGATTCCGTGCGCCCTGAAGTTTGGGAGGGCACATCTGTGTATTGAGATCTTTGATTATAGTAGTATATTATTCATTAGGTAGGTATATTATAACATAACAAAAATCTTGAAAATGAAGAAAAATAAAGAAATTAATTAAAATGTCTATCTTCTATCAATCTGTACCTAAAAGGCAAAGGTGATTGACCAAAGAGGATACATAATATGCTCGTACTTTAGGCAGCGGAAGTACTTTAGGCAGGAGTATACTTACAAAACGACTGATAGAACAGAGACAAAAGCTTAAATATCACACGCCAGAGCACAGAGCAAAAGACAAGGAGGTTAAAAGAAGTATTCGCCGAGATATTAGACAGTACAATATAAAGAAAATAGAAAGCGCATTACACAATAAAACTTCATTAAAAATTGCTAAACAGGGAATTCAACAAACCAAATCTTCAATTGTAAGTCTCAGAGATAGTATGGGAGTAAAACAGAGTAATAGAGACCAAATTATAAATATCAGTACAGAGTTCTTTAAAAAAATATACTCAAAAAACGCCGCTCTTGAAGTCAATGCTGATGAATACTCATTGTCTGAAGAAATCAATCCAATAACCGGTTATGAGGTTCATAGGGCACTTCAAGGTATGAAGTACAACAAATCACCAGGTCCAGATAATATCTCAACAGAAGCTTTAAAAGTAGGTGAACAAACCTTGCTACCACATGTAACAAATTTGTTTAACTGCATACTACAAACTGGTTCTTTTCCAACTTCTTTCTGTCATTCTAACATTATTCTTATACACAAAAAGGGAGATAAATCTAATATTGAAAACTACAGACCTATAAGCTTAGTTTCACACCTTTATAAAACATTCATCAAAGTAATAGAAAACCGAATATCAGGAACACTAGACAAACATCAACCCCCCGAACAAGTTGGATTCCGTAGAGGCCTGTCTACTACTGACCACTTACATTCCATCAACCAGATCATTGAAAAACATACGGAATTTAACATACCACTTTATTTAGCATTTGTTGACTACTCCAAAGCCTTTGACAGCGTTGCCCACGAGGCTATTTTCAAAACATTAGAACAACAGGAAGTCAATCAAACATACATTAAACTGCTTCAGAATATATACTGCAATAGCACAGCCGCAATCAAATTATCCACAACAGGACCCTCCTTCCCAATTGAAAAGGGAGTCAAACAAGGTGACCCGCTTTCGCCAAAACTTTTCACGGCCACATTAGAAGAGATCTTTCGTACATTATCACCAGCTTGGGGAGACAAGGGCATTCTCATCGGCGAAAAGAGGCTAGCTAACCTCCGATTCGCAGATGATATGATATTGTTCTTTTCTCGTACTCAGCACTTGAATTGGGTTGCATGCTGCAAGACCTCAGCACAGCAAGTCTCAGGGTTGGACTGACGATGAATGAGTCAAAGACCAAGTTAATGACTAACAGTATAGAACGCAAAATACTAGTCGGGAATGTTGAGATCGAATATGTCCACGAGTATGTGTACTTGGGCCAATTAGTTTCTTTCCAGGCAAGACAAGCAGCCGAAATTGCACGTCGTATCGAAAACTCCTGGAGCAGCTATTGGTCCATGAAAGACCTTATGAAGGGAAATATGCCACTATACTTTAAACGCAAGCTCGTGGATATGTGCATTCTCCCCATTCTGACATACGGAGCGCAAACTTGGTCTTTGACTAAAGATCAGAAGTCCGACCTAGCGGTTTGCCAAAGGGCTATGGAACGCAGTATTCTCGGCGTAAAGCTGACTAATCGTATAAGAAATACCATACTGCGGTCCACGACCCAAATAGCCGACGATACCCAAAAGACAGCTTATTTAAAATGGGATTGGGCCGGACATCTGTGCCAAATGTCGGATGATCTTTGGGCTAAAACCACAACTCTGTGGAATCCAAACCGGAAACGACGTTGCGGCAGACCTTAAAGCGTTGGCGGGACGATCTAGACCAATATCAGCGAAACTGGTATGACATAGCACTGGATAGAGACAAATGGAAAGAGGGTAGGGAGGCCTTTGCCCAACATTGGGACATATCGGGCTCATAATAAATAATAAATAAAATAATAATAAACATATTTGCATGAAATTTTATGCATATTAACAACGGGCAGAATACTGAGTTATGAATTACGGCGCTTTTCATGATTAAACGTAATGGCCCTACTCCTGACTACTCTCGTAGTCAGGACCAGGAGTAGATACGGCAGAAAGACAATTTAGTGTTGAACTCTTGACCGTGTTTGGCATAGAAGTAGAAGACATAGTAGTAAAAGTGTAGGTACTGAGTTTGTTTATGTCATTTGGAACAGAAATTTGATGAGATTTTTCGGCTCTCATGAATCTCAGAAATTCCCTTACTTTGACTGGGCTTTCATTTTGAACAGATTCATGCACATGTCGGCGTATTGCACCCCTACACACTTTATTACAACGATTACGGGCCTGATTACTTTTCTTTAGAAATATCGCTGGAACGCGATTTGTAGCGGAGCGAGACTTGGCTGCAGATTTCTTTTAAATAATGAGTTTAATTTCATCGGTGAGCCATGGCGTGGGTAAGTGTTTTGTTTTGATGGTAGGTACCTACGTAATGGAGCATTAACGTCATACAATTGTGTCATTGTATGATCAATTTTTATAATACGGTGATCTGATCTTCCACAGATTCGGCCAAAATGACGGTATGAGTTACTTACTACAACGTGCGTTTTCCAAAATTCTGAAATGAATTCTGAAAATTCTGGATTCTGAATTCTGAAAATGATAAAATAGGGAATGAGCGTTTCATATAAACACATAGGTAAGCCTCTGTTAGTAAGACGATAGTTATTTAAGTTACTATTCGACGGTCATGCTACTAAAGTAGGTATCTATGCGCCTACGCGGACGCGAGGACGCGAGCGAAACCGTGGGTAAAAGCTAGTTCCAGAATAAATGACCCCATTTACAATAATCCTACTAATATTTTAAAAGGGAAAGTATTTGAGGATGGACTCTTTCACTCAAAAAATACTGAAGATATCTGGGTGAAAATTTGATGAATAGATAGATAATAGTCTGGAATCTGGAATATTTTTTATGCCAGGAAAATTACGGGATCGGGAACCACGAGGGTGAAACAGCGCAGGGTGCTTCTAGCGAACAATAAGGGTAATAATAATAATAAATTTATTTGTAAAAACAAACAAACAAAAAAATTATAATAATTACAATTGGCAATTTTACAACATAACATAATTTTATCGGTGTACACCTACAAAACAATTTACCTATTTATAAGTATTGGTATAAATTTTTCACAATTTTTTGAATTTCACAAAATCGATTACATTCTGCTCATATTTCTACAATCAGACCCTTTTTTTCCCAGGGAAAATCCATTATAGATACCACTAGCCCCCGGGGGGGGGAAGAGCCAGTGGTTATGTGGGGCTCTCCGTCACTGAAGTGACGGCCTACCCACTAAAAATTCTGGGCTATTACACCAGCGCGTAAGGTGATCGAGGCTACGGGCACGTTTCCGCACTCCTCCGCGGCCTACACATCAGACCCTAGTCATTGCTGTAGGATACCCTGTGTTGCAATGACTAGTGCTCTTCTGATGTTCTCATTATAAGTATTAACAAGAACAAAATTAAACATTTTGATTAACGTCCGACTACCTCGGATTTGTTATGTTTACAACATTCTACAAGTCGAGCCAGCCCTTTCATTGGATACCCACATCACAGAATAGATACCCATATTAGGTGAGTTGTGAAAACAATAATGTATTTCGCAATTTTGTCATCTTGGATTTGAAATTTGTCATAGTGCACTACTAGTCAAGCCCTTTCGTTTGATACCCATATTGAGGTAGTATTTAAAAAAATATGCAATTCGCCATTTTGTGGTGGCGGCCATCTTTGATTTGAAATTTGGTGTAGTGTATTCTACTAGTCAAGCCCTTTCATTTGAAATTCATATTGAGGTAAGTTGTAAAGAAATATTTTGTCCGCCATTTGTGGAGGCGGCCATCTTGAATCGATATTAACCAAATATAACTAAAAACATCCGCACGGATTTTACCCTTAAAAACTCCGCCCAAACTCGTACATATACTAACTACTCTGTGTAAAAAGTATCGGGAATGTGTCATTAAAAAGACCCGTGTAAAAGAGGTCGTTCTAATTTGTTTACTGCATGTTGGTAGCACTGTACTGATTTAGCGCGCAAAGTTTGAGCGGGATCTGTCATTTAATTTGTTTTAAACTACACTTTTTGTTGGTCATAGTTTTGAGTTCTCGGCGATTTTTACAATGGAAAATATTGTAGAACAAAGAGTGTGCCTTAAGTTTTGTGTTTCGAATGATATTTCATGTGGTGAATCACTAAAAATGTTGCGAAATACCTACGGCGAATCGTGTATATCAAAAACAGGGGCTTATGAATGGTATAAGGCTTTTAAAAAGAATGCCGAGAAGTAGTAGTAGACTTGCCTCGTTCTGGTAGACCTTCAACCGCTACGACCAAAGGAAACATCAACAGAATCAAGAAGCTAGTGCTCGAAAATCGACGTATGAGTCTGAGAGAGTTGGCTAGTGAGATGAACATATCTTTTAAGTCCGTCCACAACATTCTCATGGACATTTTAGGCATGAAACGCGTCGTCGCTCGACTAGTTCCAAAAGAGCTCAATTTTGTTCAAAAAGCGCAGCGAAAGCATTTCGCTGAAGACATGGTTTCGAGCTTCTACGGATCCGACCTTTATGAAACGTATAATAACTGGCGACGAGACATAGGTTTATGAGTACGACATGCAAACAAGCCAACAGTCCTCAGAATGGCGTCTCGAACACGAGCCGAAACCCAAAAAACCGCGGCAAAGTCGCTCCAAAATCAAGGTGAAGCTGACAGTTTTTTTTTGACTACCGTGGTGTGGTTCACTCGAGTTCCTTCCAGAGGGAGAAACAGTGAATAAAGAATATTATTTAGGCGTCATGAAGCGTTTGCGTGAGTATCCGCCGAAAACGTCCAGATTTATGGCAACACAACTCATGGATGCTGCACCATGATAATGCACAATCACACACAGCCATTATAGTGAAAGAGTTTTTAGCGAAAAATTCGACAAAAGTTCTCGACCAAGCACCATTTCACCTGATATGGCTCCGTCTGACTTTTTTATTTCTCAAGTTAAAATTACCACTTCGAGGAAAACGTTTTGAGTCGATAGAAGCCATAAAAGAAAATTCGTTGAATGAGCTAAAGGCCATACCGCAAATAGCCTATGAAAATGTATGGAAGACTGGGTGAAGCGTTGGAGATGTTGTATTGCAAGCGATGGGGCCTACTTTGAAGGCAATAAAATAAATTTAGATGAATGATTTGTATTTTTTGTTTTATTGACAAATTCCCGATATTTAGTACACAGAATGTACATGTGTACGTTAAATTAAAAATCGAATAATAAAAATACATCTCTAATAATACATAGACTATATTTAACGCAAGAAAACAACTGGAACGGCTACTACGTGGGTAAAATTGTAGGGCGCTAATACATTGCGTACTGGGGACCCCCTCCGAAATTCGAGGCTCCCAGCCGCGCCTGTAACCCTAAAGATAGCATTCGGATCAAGACGACCGCGACGAGAGACCGCGACCCTAAACCGCGACCGGCGACCGGTCGCAGGTCGCAGGGCGACAGCTACCTACGAATCTACGCGACACGAGTAGTTCGACCCATACGAAACTCAGTATGTTTGCAGTTACTAAACTAAACGGTTGTATTCCATCACGACGCGTTTTAACTATGAACAGAAAAAGATTTCTTCGACAGTTATTAGAAACGAAGAAGAAGAAGACGACGATATCCTTTTTTTATTGTGTGCTCTAATTCCGAAAAAAAGGATGAAAATCGAAACACAGTATTATCTTTATAAGCTTGAAGCCTCGTATCAAATATAGGTGCGTTTTTACTAACTAATTCTGTTAATTTTCGTCTTCGTGCGAAGAAAACCCAGCCATTTTGCATCTGTCGCGCCACGGCACTGCCTTGTGAGCGAACGAGTCGCGCGACGCAAGGCGCCGGCAGACCACGCCCACACGTCGCGCGACTCAGTTGCACTTCCTATTAATTCATATAAACGGTGCATTCCCGGTTACAGTACGGAGCCGAACTATACGCACGCGCTGCCGACTGGGAGCGTGCTTTCCGCGCCCAAAAACGTGCCATACGCGCCATCGTGGGCGTGTCGCAATGCACATCCGTCAGACCATATTTCAAAGAGCTTGGCATACTTACGTTGCCTGCAATCTTGATCTACCAAGTAGCTGTGTATGTCAGAAACAACTTAGACTCATACGACACGCGAGGAGAGAGACATTCGCGCAATATACGTAACGCTGACAAGCTGGATAGTATACCTCACTCTCTCGCGAGATCGGAAAAACTGACTCACATTATGGGACCGGAAGTTTATAACACTCTTCCTAAAATAGTTAAATTAGCACCGAGTTCGGGTAGCTTCAAAACCGATTAAAAAGCTGGCTTATCGATCAAACTTTTTATAGTTACAGCGAGTTTTTATATAGTGATGGCAAACTCACAATAAAGTTGTAAAAAATTGACATTGTTCATTACAATTGTAATAAGTACATATATTTTAATTTTTGACACTTATTTGTACGATACCTTTATCGTACAATATAAAGTTCAATTTAAACTTTAAAAATGTATACTCTTTGTATACTCTTATTTTGTTTTTTTTATAAAATTGACGTGTAAATTGTACATTTATCAATAAAGAACTTTGACTTTGACTTTAAAGCAGTGGGTCGCGGTCGCCGGTCGCGGTCTCGAGTCGCGGTCTCGCGTCGCGGTCGTCTTGATCCGAATGCTACCTTTAGCATGTAGCTATTCCACTTTGCCAGAATAGGACTTACCTAGGTATTACATTAGGGTGTCAAGGACTGAATTGGTGAATTGGCAAGCGAAATGAAAAGAGGAACCGCTAAAGTAAACCTAGTTAGGCGGTAGACCCTCCGGTAAAAAATCTGAAAATTCCGGTTCGGAATTGGTACATCCTCTCTTGCCGTGTTTGTTATGAAGACATTACGTTCACAAGCGTTTTATCAAGTTTTATCTTAATTAGTTACCCCTATGTTCTTATTTACCGTGAAAAATTTAATTTTTAACGTAGTTTGTAGTCTTCATCCACTGCTGTAAAAGAAAAAGTATTGCAGCTAGTACGCTTTTCACCGTTGGAAGGTGGGGCAGAACAGCTACGTTGGTAGCATAAGGTTCAGCATCTGGTTTCACGCTGTCAGGCCAATCAATCGGCAGACGAGGGTTCAGTTTGTATTCCTGAAACAATTTATGATGCTAAAATGTACATATCTACCTAAGTATTCTAAATTAAGTATAAAAGATAAGCTCGCCTTTGTGAGGATCAAGCAATATATAATAATATAATGCAATCCCTGTACAAGTGGAAGGCCTCAATGAAACCAAGTTTAAAAATGAAATAAAAAGCTACCTATTGAGCAAGGCATATTATAATATAGACGACTTTGTTAAAGATAGTAACGTATGGAAGAGAAATGTGTCGAAATTAGAATCTTGTAATAAGGTAAAATAATAGATTTTTAAGACTTTGATGTTACATTGTTCGCACTAATGTAGTATCTGTATACTGTGTGTATTGATTATTTGTTATATTGTCTTCGACAAAGCCTTTTTACAGCTGCATGTAATTGACTAGGCCCCTTTACAGCTGCTTTATTCTTTTTGACGTTGTTATTTTATCATATTATGTACACAGATTATTTGCCTTTTTGTAAATGACGTTACCAAGTGTTCTTATGAATTTATGGTATGAATAAATGAATTGAATTGAATTGAATTGAAGGGCGGATCCAGGGTGATAACGTCATCTACCATATGTATAAGTGTAGGCAAGCTTTTTGTTGCCATTTTTAAGTACTCATTCAAGTTCGGCGTAAATATTCACATTGTGTTATACCTATAACTACAACCGTAGAAATTGTCCTTAGAATAAGTTGTGGGATTTATGCATGAGAAATCTATTTATGTCTTTATATCTACTATTGAATAAGTATAGGTATTTATGCTTACAGGATACATCTTCTCGTTTTGCTTGAATAGTCCGACGGGTACCATTTGGTATGGGCAGTTACTATCGTTTAGATTCCGCCATGGCTTGAACGCGAGCACAGAGAAGTTACCTTCCGCTTGCCCGGTTCCGTCCAAACGGAAAGACTGTCCGGTAACACCTGGAAAACCATATCGTCAAAACCTATTTTTTACAAATTTTCTTGTCACTTTGTTAAGTTTTTTTTAATAAAGAGTGACGAGACTATCAGGACATGTGCCTGATGGTAAGCAACATGCCTAACACATAACAGCACAGTGACACACAGCTATTGGAACACGAACATGAACATGAGAGATCTAAGATCTTATATCTCTAAGCCCTATCTTATGGTAGACATCATGGCGACATCGTTTCATGGTTGATGTTCCAAAGACACGTACGAAGAGGTTTGCTCTACCTTTGTCATAAGAACGTCTAGGCTGTGGAATACGTTACCTGAGTGGGGTTTTGCCGGTGGTTATAACCTTAAATCTTTAAATCGAGAGTGAATCGGTTTCTTCTAGGTAACCACGCTCTATCGTAGACCGCATCGTCGCCTAACATCAGGCAAGATGGCGGTCAAGTGTAAACCTATAAAAGTTAAAAAAGAAGCTCGAAAAAGCGACGTTGTTTCATGCTTGTCGTTTCAAAGAATCGTGTGATAAGGATTGATTTTATCACTTTCGTTGCCTGAGGATTATCCTGCTGTTTTAAAGTGAATCAAATTCTTCTTCCCTCATCTTCGCAGTGGCAGTCTAGTGCATACATTTTTAATAATAAAGAGTGACAAGACGAGCTGGAAATGTGGAAATGCGCTCGTTACCCAGATATCTAAGACGTTATATATCTAAGTCCTGTAATTTCTCTGGAAACATTGCCCTTCAGACCGGAACACAATAATGTTTGCACATATTATTATTGACAAAACCAAACATACATACTATACTAGTAGCGCCCCGCGGTTTTGTCGCGTAATTCTATTTCCCGTTATGTTATGTTCCAAGGATAAAAAGTAGCTATGTGTTCTTCCAGATTATAGCCTAACTCCGTTCCAACCTGATCAGTTCTGACGTTACGATGTCATTGAGCAACAAACATAAAAACATATCGAAATCTAAACATCCAAACATTGACTTTTATAATAAGTATTAAGTACTATTAATTAATGAATATTAATAGCAATTAGCAATAACAGGAATACGTTTAGTGGTGTACCTACCTATTCATAAAAATAGTTTTTGATAGTCGTTTTAAATTACAAAAGGGGCTTAAATATAATATTACGCAATTTTATTTTATTTGTTTACACCCATCTAAGTGTAAAATAAGAGGTAAGGAGGAACGAGGAAGTAACGCATCGTTAGTTTTTTTATTCATCATCATCATCAGCCTGCGTCCACTGCAGGACGTACACCTCTCCTCTCGGGCCGCTCCTAGGTCTTACATTTCCGAACGCCACCAGTTTCCTTTCGTATATTGTCACTCTATCCGACGTGATTGAGTAAAAAACGTCCTAACTTTTGCATTTATAATATTAGTAATTAGTAATATTTTTAAACAAACATTTACAAAATGTAGTGAATTGGTACTGGATTTTCCAATTTGAATTCCGACGTACTGTTTTTGTGCACTAGGTAAAACATTTACCTAGTGCACATCCATTTATATATTGATATAAATGGTTATATATATGGTTTATAATTGATATATTCTAAATCCATTTACCGTAAATGGATTTAGAATCATCGCCAATAGGCGGTTGGCGGATGAGGACATGTGCCTCAAAAGACGTATTTCTTGGAACACGTCGGTTTCCTCACTATATTTTCCTTCGCCCTTAACGTTCGCATCGTTTCGTGGTTGATATTCCAAAAACGCGAACGAAGACATTTGACTCCACGTTTGTGATAAGAACGTCTAGGTTGTGGAATGCGTTGCCTGAGTGGTTTTTCCCCGATGGTTACAATCTTGGTGTCTTCAAATCGAGAGTGAATTGGTTTCTTCTAGGTAAGCACGCTCCATCGTAGATCGCATCATCGCTTAACATCAGGCGAGATGGTGGTCAAGTGCGAACCTATTATAGTTAAAAAGAAGGCAGTTGGTGTTGTTTGAAATCAGTTAACTAATTGGTTTTCTTTTCACTAAGCACTGTTTTATACCCTGTTTCCTGACGAAGTTTCTTTCCACTTACTCTCATACGGTGATTTTTGGACAATCCTTGCTACGATCCGTGAGCCATTGGTAACGATTCTCATCAGTGTCTCGTAGGACAACTCTTCCTTTGCACCTGATTCTATGCGTTTCTTCAAGTCCTCTTTAATGAGATCATCTAATGCAGTGGCATATATTTTCACCGAGTCGTACATGTACGCGGCGTAAATGCTGACGACCTGCAAAAAATATTAAAACAAACATAAATATATTTTAGTAGTGGTAGAAATCTATACAACTTCTGGCAGCTATTCTACCGCCAAACAGTTTTTCGCAAACTACACTGTGTTTCAGTTTCAAGGGAAATGTTTCCAGAGAATTTGCAAGGCATAGAGATAAAATCTTATTATATCTCTGCGTGACGAGCGCGGAGCAGTGCTAGGGTAAGTAATAATTTGGATATTCGTGTTCCGATACCTGCGTGACACTGTGCTGATATGGGCAATCATATTGCTTACTATCAGGCACATGTCCTGCTGGTTTGGTCACTATATTATGTATAAAAAAAAATGGAAAATGTCACAGGATAGAAGTGAAAACTTATAAGTATCTCAGAAGCTTACTTTGTACACTACGCGGGTGAATCCGGAGGGCGTGGCCATCTAGAAATGCGTCAGACCAATGGGAAATGCTGACGCATTTCTAGATGGTCAATAGCCTTGGTCCCGAGCCCATGGTCTCTTTTTTGCTCAGCGCATTAGTATTGCCATTCAACGTGCCTATAGGTTATGGGGTCAGCTTTTTGGGCAGGATTCCCACAGCTACAGGTTTTGTAGTGGTTGCAGACTCCATCTGGGGATGTACCACACCTTTGCCAGTTATTCTACCGCCAAGCAGTAATGTGCAAACATTGCTGTGTTCCACTTTGAAGGGCAATGTTTCCAGAGAATTTACAGGGCGGCGTAGAGATAAAACATCTTTATATCTCTGGGACGAGCGCAGTGCAGTGCTAGGTAATGATTTGGACTCTTCATGTTCCAATACCTGGGTGTCACTGTGGCTGGTATGATGCTTATCCATAAGTTAATTAACATTTTTAGCAGCACGAGAATTAACGTTGTAAGTGCGATAAATGATAAACTATTAAAACGAGTTTTTTTTCTTTTGTGGAGCTATTTTGTGCTAATATTCGTAATTAGCAAATTTAGAATAATGGTTATAATTAATCATACTTCTCTTTACTTGCCTTTTTTATAATAATTGAAGAACTAAGCCTTAAAAACGGTGCTGGTAAATGTAAAGGCGCCTTGTGGTTGTAGTCCCTCACTTTATCCGCAAAATTCGTGTCAGTAATTTTAGAAACCAAAGGAGACACGACCAAAAGAGATTGCGCTTTTTTCTTGAAAGCTGGGGTGGGACACTCGTCCCTTCCATCATAACCTATAATACAATTCACACTAAGTATTGATATATATATCTGAAATTTCGTTCTTTCTTGTAATAACTAATAACGATGCAATGACTGATCTAGGGGTTTAGTTGGTATCCGTTCTTTAAAAAAATAAATTATAAATCAACATGTAAGTATTGTTAGTTAGACAAACTCACGAGTACCTAACTAAATAATTATTAATATAACACAAAAAAATATTTAACAAATGGGTTGTACCTCAAAGTAGGTAATTATTTGACAAACTTTCATTCTATAACGTATCATTTTACAAGTTATTCTTTTAATATTTTCGCCCTCTCAAAGGTGCGAAGGTACTTCAAGTCTGAACAGTTGCTCACATTATAGATATAGCACAGATTCGTTCTTGTATGGAGTACTTTTCGCACCTTTGGGACGGATCCGCTAAGTATCAGCTGGAGGCTCTGGAATCGATCGAGAGACGTGCCAAAAGGCTCATACATAGGGGACATAATATACTCGTAGTATTTGTTATTACTACACACACACACATGTTATTAAAAATATTATTTCTTACTTACCAAAGAAATACTTGTCTAGACGATCAGAGCTGTCAGAAAGTTCGACTTCGACGTATATTACCATGTATAATCCTTTAGAGAAAAGCCCTGTGTGTTCATAGCTGTCATCATGTCTCGTAGGTCATTAGAATGCCCCATAAATATATATACTGAAAAATAAAAACAAAATATTTATTTACCCGCAGTTCACCTCTATACCAATCATCTATCATCTACATCTTTAATTATTAGGTTGAGTAATATTATTTGAGTTTTCGTAGAAATTCCCATCTCTATAGATGGATCTCATACAACATACAAGAGAAATATAAAAAAAAAATTGGCAGTCATAGGAACTGCCGATATTAAGTGAAAACTTATAACTCAGAATTTGATAGCTCACTTTGGAAACTACGCGGGTGAAACCGGAGGGCGTGGCCATATTGATGGAAATTCTGACGCATTTCTGGATAGCCAATGAACATGGTCCCGAGTTCAGCCGAAATTTTTTTATGGTGTCGTTGGCGGAATTGCTAATCCACAAAGAGCCATTCATTAAACAAGAACAAAATTAAAAATTTTGACTAACCCCCGACTACCTCGGATTTGTAATCTATACAACATTTTAGTAATCAAGCCCTTTCATTTGATGGCCATATTAAGGGAGTTGTAAAAAAAGAAATGTATTTCGCCATTTTTTGCGTAGCCGTAGCGGCCATCTTGGATATGAAATTTATCATAGTGCAAAGTATTCTACTAGTCAAGCCCTTTCGTTTGATACCCATATCGAGGAAGTAGTGACAAAAATAATATAATTCGCCATTTTGTGGTGGCGGCCATCTTGGATTTGATTTTTTTAAAGTGTATAGTATTCTACTAGTCAAGCCCTTTCATTTGATACCCATATTGAGGTAAGTTGTGAAGAAATATTTTGTCCGCCATTTTGTGGAGGCGGTCATTTTGAATCGATATTAACCAAACATAGCTAAGAACACCTGCACGGATATTAACTTTCAAACAAAAAAAAAACGCATCGAAATCGGCCCATCCGTTTGAGCTCTACGGTGCCACAGACAGACACACACACAGACAGACAGACAGACAGACACAGATAGACAGACAGACAGACAGACAGACAGATTTCGACGTCAAACTTATAACACCCCTTTTTTGGTCGGGGGTTAAAAATATATGTTACGGTAAATCTGATTCATTGAAAATTATTAATATTTTTACAAAATTATTAATAATAACCACATGTTTTGGTAAATGTGAATAAACGATCGAAATTTATTACTTTTAGTAGTAATTATTAATAATTCACACATATTGGTAAAAGTTATAAAACAAATGAAAACCCAATGTTTTTGACCAGCAGGTATTTATTTATAATATATGTAGGTTAGGTTAGGGTTTTTTTTTACAGGTTTTATAGGTTAGGTTTTAAAATATTCATCTCGTGTTATTCACACGATGTTTTTTTCCTATCTCCGGTTTTATTTC